>JAWNNR010001046.1:0-211772 GCA_035044725.1 Scaptomyza caliginosa | reverse complement strand
TCTCTATCCTCAATTTTTTTTTATATGTGTGCACGTGTTAATTAAACAATTAGCTGGATTTTTGTAAGCTCGTGCATAGTCAATTTTTTTTTTTTCTGTTTCTTTTCAATTAGTTTATTATTTTGTTGTTTGTGATATTTGTTTTTTCAAAAAGTTTTCCTTAAATACGTGTAGTTCATGTTGTATTTGATATATTTGACACTTACTTTGTTTTAAAATAACACACAAGTTTAAGGTCACACTTTCAGCAATAACAAAAGTCAGTTAAGAGTTCTACTCAAGTTCATGAGCCGCCAGCGCACGCGGCGTATACGCAACGGTTTGCAAAAAAAAACACATACACAATTGTCGCTGTAGTTAACTGTTTTGCGCAGACACGACAGAGACAGACAGTGATAGATGACGAACGAACGAGTGACAAGAAAAAAAACTAAACGAAACAAGCGAACGACAATGAAAACGTTCAGCTCACCTGCGCATTTGAATTGGCACTGATCCGATATTCGCGCATTGCAGCAAGTGCGCACCCGACAACTCTCACATGACAGTGGTACTAAATGCGAAATAAAATTTGACAATCTTAAATTAAAGTTGACTAAGTGGTAAACGAATGAAGCAATACACTATTTCAATTAACAATAAATAAAAGTGATTTTTATAAGGCACAACAGTGTTTTATCGACTGCAGTGTTCGACTTTTAGGTTTTTCAAGCACAAATCGATCTCTTTTAGTCACTGTGCACACTCAACAGTTTCTCGCTCTTCTTCTCTTTTACATGCTCACAACATTGGTGTTGCTGCTGATTGCTAACTGTTTACCTCAGCTGTTGCTGCTGCTGCTGTTGTTGGTACTTGTTGCGCCGACTCCACTGCTTTAGATATAATTTTTTGTTGTTGTTCTAACATTGTTATTTAGATTGCTAACTCTCACACAATTTAGCAGCTGTTTGGTTGTATGTGTGTGTGTGTATTTGTATGGATTTGCTGTTTATGTGTGTTTGTGTCGTGAGTTTGCCGCATTTTCTACAGCAAATTATTGTCATAATTCTTTTTGTTTGCAGAGCTTTTTTATTTACATGCAGGCGGCATAAATTCCTAATTAGTCTAGGCCGCAAACAACAATGACTGCAAAGTGGCTTGGTAGTTAAATAAAAATTCTCAAAGCTAAGCAATTATTGCATCTAATGTCAAAGTGAAAACATTCAGTTTTCCTAACAAAAATAGTTCAGTTTCCGAGCTGTAGCAAAAAGAATATCGAGCAAAAAGTTTTAGAAAACAATTGGAAAAAATCCTTAAAACTTTGCTGAGTAAGTTAATTTAACTTTTTTCTTATTATCTATCAACGAGTAAATTGTTCAAATAGCATGAGTATTATTATCTTATCAGGCTTGCAGTTTTTTCTCGGCGTCAATTTAACAGTGTGATTGTTGCCAACATTTAGAACATTGAGGCCAATTGGCCATTTTAGCCGCACTGCTCAAGTACTTTGTTCTTTTTTGCTTATCTTAGCGCATTTTCGAACGTTTTTACCAGTTGATCAACAAAATAGGTAAATACGATTTGGGCTTAACGTAAGGGGTAGTCACCGGCTAGTTGGTGAAATTCACAGACTTTATCAATTGTTTACTCAGTGACGCGAGTCTTTTGTTCAAGTGCAAAACATAAAACAAAAAATTGTATAACCTTCAATATTTTTTTTTTCGAATTTGCCGCCCACAAATTTAAAAAGAGCTTAAATGATATAGCAACTAGCTTGCTTGCAAGCACATGCGTCAGCGAGCTTTCAGAGCGAAGCAAAAGCTGAGCAAGCAGTGCGTGCAGTCTGAAAGCAGTATAAGCTGTGCAAATTAGAATACGAGAACCGATTTAACTCAATTTGAACTTCTAAGCTGTTTTTCTGACTCGCAGACAGCTGCCTTGCACTCAGCTCATATTCCCCTGGACTTTGCCTATTTGCACTTAAGCATAAACAAGCTTAGCTTGCGTTCAAATTTCATTGCCTGGCGCCAATAGGCTTTAACATTTGAGAAACAAACAACTTTGGGTATTATGTTGGCGTTACAACAAAAGTTTCACTGCTCCCAATTGTTGTTTTCCTATTAATCAAAGAAATGCATCAAACGGAAATGAAAAAAATCCTGCACAAATCTTGATGTCATTAAGATTAGAAGCGTTTAAGAGTTGCTTAATTCGTGGGTGTGGAGTTTAACTTAAATTTGTTTGTAGACTTAAAAGCTTCCATCTTAGAAACTATTGACTCTATGTGTTGTTGTTTAAACTATCATTAAAGTGTCAAAGAAACTACTTAAACTTAGAGTCGTGACAAATATTTGTTGTTTGCCATAATTGGATCATAATTGAAAGCTCGCCAAACAAAAAGATGAGAAAAAAACACCAAATATCAATTTGCTCTCAATGCAAAAGAAAATGGCTAACGATGAATGCAAATAAATGATATGAATAAATTATTTAAAAACTAAATGTTAATGCCCAATTAGGTAAAGCTGCACACAGCAAGCTAGTAAAAAGAAATATTTAAAAAAACTACGGCATTAAATTAAATTCATCTAGCAAAAACAAATTCCTTTGTAAGGCATTGAGAGAGGCACATGTACAAACACCTACACAAACACACAAATCAAATGCAATTACTCTCACTCAGGCACACACACACAGACAGATAAAGCGGCACTAAACCGGCCGGCAGCCGGCTTCAGTGCTCCCTCTCTCTCTCTCTCTGTACTAAGCGCACATTTTTTGTTGCCCAGAGAGTTATTTGCATAAAGAAATTCATAAATATATCTTTTTTAAAGCAATTAAAGGGGTGAAACAATGCTAGCTACACTAATATTCAAATATATAAACTTAGTTATTTATTATTCAAATGCGTGCTTAAATGATAGTACAAGCATTGCAGCGAGTATCTGAGAGAGCGGGAGAGTCCAAAACGATTCACACACACAGTGAAAAAAGCTCTCATTACGCAAAACGCTTTCGCCGCAATCATCGAGTGTTTCCATGTGGGAGTGGCGCCGCCTCTTTTCACAATTGGAACGTATAAAAGCCGGCGCTCAACTTCTCCAACAATAGTCGGTGTTCATTGCTGTTGCAGTTGTCTCCGTTGCTGCGATCGGTTCAGGTTCAACTGTTAATCCCTGTGTGTGTGTGACCAGCTAGAGAGTGCGAGAGAGAGCGAGAGTGAGCCAAAAGCCAATCTCCAAAAGCATAATTGCCAATTAGGAAGCGCAGCTGGAGCTGAACATAATTCGAAAAAGTTTCTCTAAGGTAAGGTACAACGAAAAGGACAGCAATACAAAAAGCATATACACTAAGACATATTACTAAAGTGAATGAATAGCGCTGTGATGTAATTAAGTATATGGCCGGCCGAAAGGTTTCCTTTTAAAAGTAGTGTGATCGGTTCGATTCGTTTCGTTTAGCAAACTTCGTGTGCTCGTGCCTAAATTTGGAACTGTCTTTTTTAATTGATTTGTGGGTCAATCGATTCGAAATCGAAAAGCTTTGAACTCGTTTCGGGCATTCGCAGTTCTTGCTAACGGCTCAATTCATTCGCACGGAAATATGTGAAGGACAACGACGTTCGGACGAATCGCATTAGAAACTAGTAAACTCGAAATTTAAATTCATTTTCAAACGTGGAGTGCGCGTACGTATTTCGAACCGTAAGGTACACCAACTTAAACGTGCGGAATATTTTTTATACAAAAAAAAAAACTATAGTAGTGAAATTGAAAATTAAAATAAAATAAAAAAAAAATTATATAACCGCCAGACAATAGCTATAAGATAATGTTCATGTTAATTCAAATTCTGAAAGTGCCATTGATAAGAATTTGAAATGTTTGAAGCATTAAATTCATTCGTAATCAGTGCGATTCATTTTTTCACTCATTATTTTTCTACGTGTTGCTTAATCATACGGGGACGCTGGATTCCTTAATTATTTCGGCACGTGCTTACTTTCCGACGTACTTTAGGGTCCCTGACCTGATTCCAAATATATGTGAATGACTCTACGATCTTTTTTACGTTAGCTTTAGATACAATCTAACTTTTCCTGACATTTCGCCTGAAATTAACATCGATTTCACACGATTAAATGATCGGCGAGGAGTGGAGGACAGTGGACAGTGGCGCAACATCAAAGCACTAAAATAGCTAAATCGAAATTGAATTAAATCATGACACTTAAAATACATCCATGGCCCTTGCGCCAACTTGTGCCGCCCCTTCCCCCTTCCCCTCCCCCGGCAACTTGCTACGGTTCATGCCAAATTCAATTCAATTAAAGCACCCACAGCAACCAAGTGAGACAGAGCGATTAAAGGGCGACAGAGATGGCTAGATAAATCGATTGTTGCAATTTGAGACACAGAAATAGCAACGCCTGACTGACTGACTGACAGACTGACTGAATGAATTAATGGGCAAACTGCCAAAAGAGACAACGATTTAAAGGAAAGCAAATTAAAGAAAAAAATCGTTCTTCTATATAAAGTAAGGGCTTCGGCGTCACTTCCTGTCCCTGCCACTTAATGCATTATCATAAAATATATAAACAATGGCTCAAGGGGCGTGCAACAAAAAAAAAAACCAGCGACAACGCCCCAGCAACAGCAATAGCAAAGAGTTCTTGAATTTGCAAACTGATCAATGTGAAATTTTATATGTGGGTGTGGATCTCAGTCTCAGTGTTTGCCTCCTCCAGTTTCAGTCTGGGGCATAAACAATGCATTTCCGCTTTTGTTTTTTACAGACCATAAGAAATCGTTTTGATATGGTTTTTTTTTGCTTTGCAATTAGTTTTGTTTGATTTATTGTCTTGTTCAAGAATTTGAAGGTAACGAAAGCGACAAATATGGACACAGCTTGAGGGGGGAAAAGAAATTGGTTTATAAGGCTTAATTATAGATCGAATGCGAAGGTTAAATTGTGTAATATTGTACAGCTAGTAAATAAGAAATCGATTAAAAACTTGTGGTGAAATGTTTTTGTTTTTTGCATAATAGAAACTTCTTGAAATTCAACTATGTTATCTTGCCAATCTTATCTTAACATTGTTGTTAACTAGTTAAGAACTAGAACAGCCTTCAAAAACCTAACTATCAGGGCATAATCGCTTATCCTACTACCATCATCATAAAAGCAAACAAACAAATTATTTTTGTATGTTTTTATTATCAGAAAGATTCTCAACGCTTGAACAAAAAAACAAATCAATTACTGTTTACTTTATATATGATATGTCAGTTGTTTATGCCAGATATGAGCGGAATAAACGATAAGAAATATTGTTTGTTTTTGTTTATTTTAGGGAATTTTGCATTGATTAAACGCAGAAATGGCCGACGAAGCACAAGCACCAGCCGCTGAGGGCGCACCACCAGCAGAGGGCGAGGCAGCACCACCACCAGCCGATGGTGAGGCACCACCACCCGCCGAGGGTGAAGCTGCAGCACCCGCCGAACCCGCCGAGCCCATCAAGCACAGCTATACCCTATTCTATTTCAATGTCAAGGCCCTGGCTGAACCATTGCGTTATCTGTTTGCCTATGGTGCCATCGAGTACGAGGATGTTCGCGTCACCCGCGACGAGTGGCCCGCTCTGAAGCCAAGTAAGTTGCTCCTGTCCAAAGCACAAAAAGGAAAGAGAGTGAGTGTTTTATTTTGTGATTAGCCATGCCCATGGGTCAGATGCCAGTGCTGGAGGTGGATGGCAAGCGTGTGCATCAGAGCATTTCGATGGCACGTTTTCTGGCCAAGACTGTTGGCTTGTGCGGCGCAACGCCGTGGGAGGATTTGCAGATTGATATTGTTGTTGATACCATCAATGACTTCCGTCTAAGTAGCGAACAATG
This sequence comes from Scaptomyza caliginosa, assembly GCA_035044725.1. Classification (NCBI taxonomy): domain Eukaryota; kingdom Metazoa; phylum Arthropoda; class Insecta; order Diptera; family Drosophilidae; genus Scaptomyza; species Scaptomyza caliginosa. Next base: position 205,893 of record JAWNNR010001046.1, on the reverse strand, counting down.
TGTGCTTCAGTTTTTATGTTCAGTGTCCTTGATTAACTCGGGAATTTTTAATGTATAGAAATTGCAGTCGTCTCGTATGAGCCCGAGGATGAGATCAAGGAGAAGAAGCTGGTCACTCTCAATGCCGAGGTCATTCCATTTTATCTGGAGAAACTGGAGCAGACCGTCAAGGATAACGATGGTCATTTGGCATTGGGCAAGGTGCGTAACACAAACCAATACCAAAGCGTCTTTAACTAAATCTATTCTCTATCTTATCCATTTAAGCTGACCTGGGCCGATGTTTACTTTGCCGGCATCACCGACTACATGAACTATATGGTTAAGCGTGATCTGCTTGAACCCTATCCGGCTCTGCGTGGCGTCGTTGATGCCATCAATGCCCTGGAGCCCATCAAGGCCTGGATTGAGAAGCGTCCAGTGACTGAGGTCTAAACGATGCAGCTGAAAGTGCGCAGGAAGAAACAACAACAACAACAATAACCACCACAAACAAACAGCACTCAAAACAACACTATTATTATTTTTCATTTTGATTTATTATTATTTTTTTTAAACATTTTTTATTTTCTCACATAAACAAACACACACATACACTTTATACACATATATAAAAATCCTTTATCGTTTGGGATTCTCAAATTTTAGAGAAAGAGAGGGATTCTTTTTTTTGAAAAGCCACGCACGGGGATTACGTTTGGAATATTTATGGATATTTATTCGATTTAGCATATGTCATTTAATAATTCTTTTTGGCATAATTCTCTTTGCATTGCCAACAAAATGAAACTTTTTTCTAATACTTAAAAAGAAAAAAAAAAAAAAACGGTTTAAACAAATACTATTGCACATTTATAATATTGCTCTACTTTTAGTGAATACGCCTACTTTTACTAGTACATATGTATATGCTTAACACTTTATATATATAAACTATATATTTATATCCACATCCTATATGTTTAATATTCAGCTATCATTAGTTCAATGCGAAAAGTTTTTTCTTTATGATTTTCACAACAACAACAATAACAGCAGCAGCAATTTTTTAAATTTTATCTATTTATTTTGAATTTTGAATTTTTGGCACACATTCGAGCAGCCTCAAGAATTTTCGACGTCCAACCATTTAAGCAAAACAACAACAACAACAACATCAATGAATAAACACTACAAACAAATAGGAAAAACTAACCAAAAAGACTCAACACAAAACAAATTTGGAAAACATATTTCAAGTATTGGTTATGTAACTAAACTGAATATTGAATAAATTCCAAACTCCCAACACAGACAAAAAACTGCCAAACATTACAATTTTATCATTTCTTATTATTTCTTTTGATTTCTTTTGATTTTTTCTTACTCACTTCAAGCATTGTAATAGTATTTAAAAAAAAAAATAATAATGAAACCAATACACATTTTCAATAAACTAAACAAAAAATAAGAATTGAGCATACTTTTCGAAAGCACGAAAATTGGTTTTATTTAAAACTGCAAGGAATTTAAATATTTTCGATATCTATTCGAGCTAAAAAGCAAACCTTGAAACCTTAGTTAAGATAAAATTGATAATTAAAGAAATGTTTAAACTTACCTTTTAGTTAATGAGTATGAACAACGATGAAGATGTGTACGCATTAATCCATTCACATTTAAAATGCTCAATTGTTTAAACTATATTTGTCCATAAGTAAATGCAAAATGTTTGTCCATAAAAGTGTTAAAATTTCCATCAATTCAATTGGTATGCTTCCAATTTGGCGCACGTTTCTCAATGAAGCTCTTCATGCCCTCGACACAATCCGGCAGCTCTAGATTTTCATTCATTTTTGCTTTGGCCTTTACGTAGGCCTCCTCCAGCGGCAGATTCATTTGCTCATAGTAGAACTCTTTGCCCAGGCAGAGTACAGCACGACTTTTGGAACGAATGGCGCAAACGATTTCCTCGATTGTTTTATCCAGCTCCGATTCGGGCACTACTTTGGTGACCAGACCGGCCACGTAGGCCTCCTGGCTAGACAAGGGCAGACCTGTCATGAGCATATAAGCGGATTTGGGACGCGACATGACCCGACCAATGGCAACTCCAGGCGTATTGCAAAAGACACCAACTCCAGCGCTACAAAAACAAGGGGTACACGTTAGAAAGGGGAAATGAGAAGAAGCATATGTTTTAATAGTCTACCCAGGTGTGGAGAACATGCTCTTGTCCGATGCTACAATAATGTCACAGGAAGCAGCCAGCTGACAGCCAGCGGCAGCAGCATATCCATTTACTTTGGCAATCACTGGCACCGGCAATTTCTTAATGTCCAGCACAATGTCGGTGAGCTTTTGGAAAACTGCATCACGAAACTTCAAATCATTGGGTTGCAGTTCTTTGAGATTGTGCCCGGCCGACCACACTTTGCCCTCAGCCGTCAAAACAATGCAGCGCAGCTCAACGTTATTGCAATCCTTGATTAAAGCTTCATGGAGCGCGTTCATCATGTCCATCGATAGCGAATTTCGTGTGCTAGGATGACATAATGTTATTTCACGCACTCCGTGATCAGATTTGACCTAATTAAGTCAAACATTCATATTAATCCATTTTAAACAAAGTATATGAGTTGTGCTTACCTTAAGAAAGTTTTGCGGATTAATGTTGCTGGCATTGCGTATTGGAACTAAACGATTGTACTAAATTGAATATAACAATATTAACCAGATGGACATATGTATGTATATGTAAGAACTATTACCAACTTAAGTGTTTTGTGCAACTGGAGCAGCATTTTTGTAAAATTACTTAAAAATTGCTATGCTACCAAAACGAAAACAAAGTGTGTTTAGGATCGATTATTTAGGTATGCAATATCGATATTGTGTTAACATTAAGTGTGAATGGTAGTTATTTTGATAGTGCAATACTCATGATGATTGAGCGCGCTCAAATAATTTGCTCGTAACAGCGTACCAGCCATTATCTTGCATTGCCATTCACACGCTTCCTATCGATATGTTGTTTGCTTGCTATCGCTGCAAACAGCGCAACAGCTGTGCCTGAGCGCTTATTTGTTTAGTATCATTTTACACGGCAAAACAAACAGGTGGCATCAGCTCATGTTATTTGCACTAATTCATAACATTTAGCTCAAAAGCGCAATATCTAAGTATTAGTCAGAGCCAGAGCCAGGTGAGTGAACTGCCGTAAAACCCAAAACGCCATTTCTAATTGTATTGCAACAAAGCAATTATTGTTTTTTGTCTGCACTCGAAACACATGTTCACAAGAGACGTCAGTATAACTTAATAAAAATACAATATAAACACGTACGATAGCCTTATCAGCTGGCAGCGCATTTCGTATGTATGATTATCAGCTAACTATTTAGTTCGCATAATTATTTCAGTTATCGACTTGTAGCGCACGAGTGCGGCAGTGTTTTAAAGCAGTCCTCAACACACTCACACATTCAAACGTTTATCAGAAAATCTACTTTCATTTTTTAAGTTGACGACCATAATGCGTCCATTTTCTGGCAGTGATTGCATGAAGCCTGTTGGTGGCTGCATCAATCGTGCATTTGGCAACAAGGAGCCCTGGCAGGTGGCAGCCATAACGGCAACAACAGTGCTGGGCACCGTTTGGATCTGGACAGAGTTAACCAAAGATGAAAGTAAGCATTATATTCAAAATCTTATCGCATGTGCAAGTGCATATGTACGTATTTTTTTTTTTTTTAATATTCCCCAAGTACTTTGAACTTTACTAAACCTTTTGCTCTTTCAATTGTAATCAATCAACAAGATTAGCAACAGATTAAACATGTCCAATGACTTTTGGAGCGGTGTAAAAATAGTTTTGTATTGACGAAACGAAAAGTTCTGGAGCAATTGAATAGCAAGTCATCAATTAACATTTCTTATTTATATATTAGCTGACATAACAGATACTACAAGTCTAGAGGTTATATTCATTATCAGTTCTATGTAGGTGGCACACCATTTAATTTTATGCTTAACACAAAGGCTGTTATAATTTTATCAAATAGAATATACAAAATTTTCATACAATCTTAAAAATTCTTTAATGCTTCCGTTGAGTACTTTGGTAATCGATTGTTTACTTGCTTGGCTACCAGTTTTAGCAAATATTTTTTTATACACTAAACACTTATCTAACAGTCAACTGATAAACATTGCAATAACGACTCCCTCTCTGCTTTCAGGTCTCTATGTTCGTTGTAAGCGTCACTTCTTCAAGTTGGCCAAGAAATTGCCAGCCGTTCGCCGTGAAATCGCGAAGGAATTGAGCAAGGCGAAAAATGATTTTGAGACGGAGATAAAGAAGAACAATGAGCATTTGGTGTACAATACTCGCCTGCCCGAGAAGGGTATGACCAGGGAGCAGATACTTGGTCTAGTCGATGATCATCTCAAGACGGGACACTACGATTGGCGTGATGGACGCGTCTCCGGTGCTGTCTACGGCTACAATCCGGAGCTGATTGAACTAGTTACCGAGGTCTATGGCAAGGCATCATACACCAATCCGCTTCATGCCGATCTCTTCCCAGGTGTGTGCAAAATGGAGGCAGAAGTTGTACGCATGGCCTGCACCCTGTTTCATGGCAGCAGTTCCAGTTGCGGCACCATGACAACCGGCGGCACCGAGTCCATTTGCATGGCCATGAAGGCATACCGGGATTATGCGCGCGAGCACAAGGGCATTAGCCAGCCCAATATTGTGGTGCCACGCACGGTGCATGCTGCCTTTGACAAGGGCGGACAATACTTTAATATACATGTGCGTTACGTGGATGTCGATCCGGAGACCTACGAGGTGGACATTAAGAAGTTCAAGCGTGCCATTAACAAAAATACTATTCTGGTAAGCAATATATAATTTGAGTATTGATCAAAACATTACTAATCTTCATTTATTTTATAGCTGGTTGGTTCGGCTCCTAATTTCCCATATGGCACCATGGATGATATTGAAGCTATTGCCGCCTTGGGTGTTAAATACGATATACCCGTGCATGTGGATGCCTGTTTGGGCAGCTTTGTGGTTGCTCTTGTGCGTCATGCTGGCTACCAATTGCGTAACTTTGATTTTGCGGTCAAGGGTGTGACGAGCATCTCGGCAGATACGCATAAATATGGTTTTGCGCCAAAGGGTTCGTCGGTCATTATGTACTCGGAGATGAAGTTTAAGGATCATCAGTTTACGGTCACAACCGACTGGCCTGGTGGCGTTTATGGTTCACCCACGGTCAATGGTTCACGTGCTGGTGGCATTATTGCTGCCTGCTGGGCCACAATGATGAACTTTGGCTACGAAGGTTATTTGGAGGCAACTAAACGTATTGTGGACACGGCACGCTACATCGAAAGGGGGTAATATATAGATATATATATATTATTGCATTGAATCTTTATTAACGCTCCTAATTGCTTACAGTGTGCGTCAAATTGATGGCATTTTCATCTTTGGCAAGCCTGCTACCTCGGTTATAGCCATGGGCTCCAATATTTTCGATATTTTCCGTCTATCCGATGCTCTGTGCAAACTGGGCTGGAATCTAAATCCATTGCAGTTCCCCTCCGGGTAAGTCTTGCCATCTGTAGCCTTATTGTTTCCATACTAAAACCTTTCGCTTGCTTCACAGTATTCACATTTGCATTACGGATATGCACACGCAGCCTGGTGTTGCTGATAAGTTTTTGGCCGATTTACGCACCTGCACCGCTGAGATTATGAAGGATCCCGGCCAGCCGGTTGTGGGCAAGTTTGCCCTCTATGGCATGGCACAGAGCATACCCGATCGTTCAGTTATTGGCGAGGTTACACGTCTATTCCTACACTCCATGTACTATACTCCTGAAAAGTGATTTGTGACATGTGCTCCACCATATCCAGCTCTAGTAGATTCACACACACACATTACAATCACATTTTACTAGTGCAATGCAACAAATGAAAAACCACCTAAAATCAAAAGAACTGTTTATTGTTCGCACACTAAAAGTATCTATTTTATATATATAGCATTTATATTATATTGTAATGCAGGGTACAAATATTGAAAGGTGTTTGTTAATGTAATGTAATGTATTTATGTTGTCAACTGTGAATTGCTTATTTTGTATACGTATTAAAAGTTTTTTTTCCTATATAATTGTCTTTAAACAATTGTGTTGTTTATTCAAAACAAATGTTTCTTATACGATAAGGAAACTTACTATATTTTTTAGGGTTTCCAATGACTATTTAATATGATATTTAAGTAAGAGCATTTTAGTGAAAGGTCTGATTTTTTTTTTAAACTCTACCTTTTTATAATTGTTTGTTTACTTTTGTATCTCCAACAATTAACTATAAATATTGTTGAATGTGTAGGTGTTACGATTCGATCTAGTCTAGATTTATTTTGTTTCTTTCTTTGTGGCAAGCGTCGGCGTTTTAATTAAGACTGCTGCATTCAAGACACGCCCATTTCCTGTCTCTTATGTAAATGATGCTTGGTTTTTCATCTTGTTTTTTACACAGTTTAAACGCATTTCAGTAGCCGGAAGCATTTCTTTTAATAGTGGCGACAAATGTGTTTTATTTAGTTTCTTTTTGGAAGATCGCACGCGTCAGGTGTCAAAAGTAAAAAAATAAAAAAAAAACTTGATAGTGTTGGCGTTTATTTTGAGTTTTCGAATAGTCAGGCAACAAGTGCCAGACCCATTGGAGTCTGAACAATGACGCTACATTTTCACACAGCTGTGCAACAAATGAAACCTGTCACACATTAACATGCGTCAGTCAACAAAAACCACAACAACAACAAAACCATTCACACCCACACAAAAGTCGCCTTCGATTCACCAAAAGATTCTCCAATTTGAGTTGACCAAAAACTGTATATTTGTGTGTGTGTGTGTGTATGTACTGGAGCCAGCCAAAATAAACCGGTGTTGCCAAAAAGCATTAACAACAACAATAACGAAAAAAACATTTGCTGTATAAACATTGCCATAAAACATACACACGAAAAGCGCAGTGGGCACAGTGGGCTAAAACTATTAAAAAAAAATTGCTTTAAAATTTATTGCCTTTAATAAGTTGCATTCAAATTGTATGCACTTTAATAATTCATTTTACTTTTAAATAACTCGCTTCATTTTTCATTTTAAAGTTAAACTTTAATATTTCGTAACTGTTTGACGCTGACAGCGCCAGCGCGCTCAGTCAGCGTCGACGCCGACGCACAGGTTGCGCTCGCCTCGCTCAATTGCGGGGCTTCGTCTCTTCGTGACTGCGGCTCTCCACATTCGATACGCGTCCGTCGCGAGCGCCAGTCGCAAAACGTCGCGAGTGTTTCAAAACAGCTGCCAACGACAACAACAACAAAACCTGCTTACAAAATAACAAAACACATTTTAAAAAATAATAATTAAATGCAAATTAATTAAGGGCTCGGCTACATATCAGATTAAGCACAAAATACAATAAGCGGGTTTTTTTTCTTAAAGTGGCGCCCTCTACAACACCTGAAGTTGTGTTGAGAAACATCGAAAGTGATTTCATACATGTAGGTGTGTGTGTGTGTGTGTGTGTGTATTAGTGTTCTATGTTAAGTGCACTACTCAATAAAAAGAAGAAAAAACAAAATTCTGCTGATTACAACGCATGGGAATTGTCGTTTTTTTTATGGGTTAAAGTAATGCACTTCAGTTTCACGAAGTATCATTGAAAATTGTCAATTGATCGGTTAATGCACTTCAAAGGAATACTTCAAGTAGCTAAAAGGTATGTCAAAAGTTATATATGATTCTAAGGTTAATAATAGTTGAAATATATTGTTGCTTATTTGTTAATCAGCTAAAAGCGATAACTGGTTGTAGGTATAATAAGCAATTATACAGTGATCATTGGCGTTAAATTGAATTCAAGCCAATAAAAAAAAAAAAAAAAGATAAGAAAATACGTTAAGAAAAAAATACATAAGCAAACAAAGAGAAATTATGACAACTTTTTGGCTTTTAAGTTAAGCTCATTAGCAAACAAATTTAAAAAACTTGAATAACTTAAATACTGTCTCATAAGATATACAAAAATATAATATTTAAGCTAAAAAAAAATAGGTTCTTTATATAAACATTACTTTTCTATCACTTTATCTCAACTCTACTGCAACGTAATATAAATATTTATCAAATTTGAGTCTTTATTATCTTGGGTTCTTTTTCTTTATGTTTTTAGTTTGTATTTCATTGCAGTTGGAATTCTTCATTTACACTGTCTCTATTTGTACTCTAGAGACGCCAATTGATAGCAGCTATCAATAATAAATATTTACAGAATATTCCGTATTGAAAAGTTTGAAAATCTTAGAGTTTTATGAATTTGTCAGAAGATAAAGTGTAGTAAAGTGTATTTAACGTTTTTGATTTTTCTTTTCACAATTTTATCTCATACTGCGAAAATTAGATAAGATATGAATGCATACATATATACATATATATTTTATATAGATATCTACGCTTGCTCCAATTTACATTCGAGAATGGCCCAAACGAAAAAGCCGATAAAAAAGTTCCTTTTTTTTTCGAACAGTCGAAAAGCTTGAGCTGTGTTTGCATGTAAAACCGCAATCAGCAAGTTTTAAAGTTAGCTTTGTTCCTTTCATTATGCCAATGCATGTTAGAGTACACTGTGAAAAAATAACGATTACAAAACCATGTTCTGTGTGCATGGCTTTGGTCAGACAAATGCAATCAAGTATTGGCGCTGCCAATCCATTAGATACATATATGTTTTACCATGACAACCGCATGCCGGGCAAAACAAGTCCAGAACAAAGTTGTTTGCCATATGACAACATATAACAACAACAACAACAACGACAACAACTTCCCAAAGGACGTCCAGTACAGTGGTTGTTACCAGGGTGCGGCATTTAATGCCTGGCGTCATTCTAAAGTTACCAACTAATTCCATTCCAAGAACTTTCGCTGCTTCAGCGTGTTTAATCAATAACTTGAATATGTTTCTTTTTACCCATTTTATTTGGCCCAAACAAACCCAAACACACATTTCGTCTGTTAATTGCAGATCGTTGGATAAGTTAAGTAAGCAACTGATTTAAGGCTTTGCATATTCAGATACGCATTAAGTAAGCCAAAGAGTTGCGGGTGGGCTTCCCTCTCTCTCTCTCTCTCTCTCTCTCTCTCTGTGTGTGTGTGTGTTTGCAATTGCTGTTTGTTTAAGTTGACTTTGTATTGAGTTGAGTTTATGCTAATTAGCTTTACATATAGTAAGTATTGCGACGCAAAAAAAAAAGATATATAAAAGTTGTTCTAACATGTATTTAGGTTTGTAGCCCTTCAGATGTTTGTTATTTACGGCACTTGTTGTTAGACATGGCTTAAAGAGACTACCTAGTATTCCAAACGAGTATTGAATACTAAGTTTCAGTATGTATGTAAATATTGATCTAGATGCGAAATAGTTGAGAAAAAAAAGGTTGGCTTGAAGAACTTTTATGAATAAAGCTCTCGCGCTAAAAATCTCGCTTTTTACTTTAATTTGTTATATAGCTAATAATTATTGTTGTATATGAAGCTATAAATTAAACAACAACAAATATTTTTGATGAAACAATAACAGAAACTCGAAAACATTTCTCAAGCTTAATGATTGCAGAAAGTGCCTTTCAAAAACCAAAACAAAAACTAAACTAAAAACAAAAAAATTCAAAGCATATACAATTTGCCAACACAAATATTCGTATCGCAGTAAGAGTATATTCCATGCATATTTGCAACGCTCCAAAAAATCCAATAAACGGCAATCACAAGCGGCAGACTAAAAGAAAAAATAAAAAAAATACTTTGCATGCCCACATTACCAATATAGATAGATATTTGCATATGTTGTCTCAAACGAAACGGGCAAGGCATATTCAAGTGCAATTAACATCAAATCTTGAAAAATCGTTTGCTATATGTCTCGGCCAGAAAGACAGAAAGAGCTAAGTGAGGGTGGCATTTTGGGTATTGTAATAACTCGCAACACGCGACTTTAAAACAAGCTTCTCGTTTGTATAACCTTCACGAATGACTCTCGACAGCTGCGACTCAGAGTTAGAGATGCTCAGAGCTCAAGTTTGATTGCCAAATGACATCAGCATTTGACTGGCTGAGAACAAAAGCACGCTTTAAAAATCTTCTTGCGAGTAAAAACACACACAAAAAACGAGAAAAAAAAGTATCTTACAGATATCGCACACAGTCGTCAAACAGGTGCTAGGGATAGAAATCTTTCTGCTGTAACAAAGAAAGCAGCAAAAAGGCTGATTCAGTTTTATTGTATTGTATTTTTGCGGTTTTTCGATTTGAGAACCGCATGTGCAGCTAATTGATCGATGACTAAACTATGCGGTTAAATTAAAAATGCCTCAGGTTACCTGTATAGTGTATAGTATTATATTTTATACCTACAATTAATCGAGCAATTAAGTTTGATTTTTTTTTTTTGCGTGACAAATTGTTTTGTTGTTCTAGTTGATTGACTGCAAGACAATTTTTATTGACTTTTTACAATACAAATAAATACTTGGTTGTTGGGTTTGATTAGTAATTAAGTAATTTTCTTGTTGGTTTTATTAAAGATGTAATTTTTTTTATATATTTATTGACATCTCAGAAAAGAAACTATATTAAACTCTTTCTTTTTCTTTATTGTTATTTATCTTCTAACATTATTACAAGTTCTAAGGGCATTCAAATTATTTATCCACTCAAAAATTATTTATGCATAAATAATAAATCAATATTCTACGCAGTTTGAAAAAGACAACGAAATTTGCTTATCTTCTCAATGGTATTAGATAAACAAAAGGGTTGATAGCTTATCGCTGTTTTGTAGCTAACGAACTTAATGCAACATGTGGCAAGTCTTACTCAACTTGTAAGCTGACACCAAAGATTATTGTAACCTTGAGACATTCACACGACATGTGTTCATGTTCTCCTTCTAGTTCTCTCTGTTTCTCTCTCTCTCTCTCTCTCTCTTTATTTTAAGTGTGCCAAGCCGAAAGTGTTGCGATGCAACAACAAAATCCGCTCGAAGGTGAAACTTGTCCAGTTGGAACGATTAAGCACTTCTTATACAGACTTATGTCAAAGCTGGTTAGTTTGTTTGGTTTTGAGCTTCTTAGCTTCTGGTCATTGAACCCCCTTGCGAACCGGTTCACTGTTTGCTCCACTTGTCCAATGACATTGAATGTTCTCTTGGCAAGGTGCAGGCCTCTTAATTACCATTATTTGTCATACATTAACTTGTCATCCAAGGCGCGTGCTGACAAAACGAGCTTCATAAGCGTGGGTTTTTGAGGCATATGAATAAGGAACTTGGAATTTAGAGAGTGGGTGGACAAAGCAAATAAAAATTGACTCAACAGCTTTAAAAATGTTTACAATAATCAAATATTTTTGCTGCATTCATTTAACGACACAAATCGTATAATGCACTTCGACTCCATTAGCTGAACAAACAATCAATGCGCATAGAATAATCCAATGGCAACAACTTCATTTGAAATCGGCGTCTTTTTTATGTACACACAGACTTAACTATTAGTCATGTATCTCAGTCGTTTGGTATTTGAGGCACGTACGGTTTGTACCCTTTCCTCCCTTTATGGTATACGCAATTTATAAGTAAAGTGTCCCATTCAGTATGCATAATAAAATCGAGACATTTTGCGCATATTTAAACTCAAAACGAATGAAGATATTATTTCAACTTGAATTATGCACAAAATAAGCTTTTTCTCAGTGTACGCATGCAAATGAACATGTTCCATTTGTTCAACTAGCTGATAACTGACAAATGGCCTATGATTTATGCATCTAAATGTTCTTTGTAGGCTGCATTACAAGCAAAGGCAAATAGCATCAAAGCCAACTTGCTAGCCATGAACTGGTCATTGTCAACATTGGTGCACAAACAGGCCATTTGAAATAGCCAAATATGGCATAATTAGAAGAGAAGCGTTAATTGGTATTTGAGCGTCAAACAAAAATGACAAAAACACAAACAAACAGCAAAATAAAATTGGCAAACAGACCAAAGTTTATTTATTTTCTTACACGATCTCTGACAATGTTGAAAGCTTGTCGAACGCCTAAGATCAACAACGAAACAGACAAAACACAACAACAATAACACTAAGGAGCTTTATAAAAAACACTTTTTTCAATTGCTTCAAGCTTAGTGATGGCACATTAATGTGTTCACTTTCATTTGCAATTAAGCGCCGGAGCGAGTGCAAATTCTCAGCCAACTGACTCAGTTGCTTTTCGATCTTCAAGCGTGTCGGCAAGATGGATACAATTGTGATCTAGTTACATATACACATAACGAAGCTTTTTTTTTTGTTTTACTTGCGACGCAAATCAACATTAACGGTAATTAATTGAGCACTGAATCTTTTGCTCATTTTTCTATTCTACCTCTCTCTCGCTCTCTCTCTCTTTGTGTGTTGCGTTGCGTGAGCCGAGCCCAAAAAGCAAAAGCAACAAAAGAAAAGCTCGTAAAATCGATGTCTAAGTTTAGACGATTTCATCATATTCTGTTGTTGCTTTTTTTGCGTATTATTACTGTTGTTTAGCTTTGTGTTTTTTTTTTGCAAATTAGCTAATTTGCGCTTAGCCCCATTGGTGAATGTTTATTTTGAGGCTTTTAGCGTCATCAGCAAAACGTAACTTTTGCATTTACTTTTTGTTTTTGTCGTATAGTTAATAAACCTTCCCCGATATAAGATGGTTTTTTGATATAATCTTTAGGTGAAACACACACCTTTATTTTGTAATACAAATCTCACGCTCTGACCTTTTGCAGATATACGACAAACGACAACGAATAAAGTGGAGGAGTGGGCCTGACAAAGAGACAGAGAGAGAGAGAGAAAAAGAGACACCCACAGTAAATCGCAGGCCCAGACTTGAAATTATTTCCATATGATTTTGGAGATAATGTGAAAAACTTGCAGCAGCACAAAGAAACAACAATAAAAGCCACACAACATTTAATTCGGCTCAAAAAGTTTCGCGTGTCTTTACAGACAAAAGAAAACCAAAAAAAAAAAAAGAATTGTGAAATCCAAAAACATTAGGCAAAATTATTTCTAAAGTAGTTTTTTTTTTTGAAAGTGCAGTGAAAACGAAGTATGATTAATTAGCAAATGAGGCAAAAATTATTCAATATATTATATATATACAAAATATTGAACCAAAAAGTTTGCATGTAAGCGAAAGATTTTCTTGGCGCGTTTTAAATCGCTAGCGACGCGACACAAAACGCGCACGCGTTTTCGCTACATTTTTGCGGAAGCAGCGCTGCTGCTGCACAAAGTGTTGAAAACAAGACAAAACAAAAACAAATACAAAAAAAAAACCTTAAACAGCAGAGTTCATTGCATAAATTAAGTGGCTGCCAAAAATCTCTCCTCGGCTATTATTGTTAAAGAAAAAAAAAAAACAAAAACAATATGGAAATGGCAGCTTCATCCGAGTCGCGACAGCTGGAGGCGATTTTTATCGCGACGCTGCCGCGTACACCGCTCTTTGTCGCCGCCTCCTCACTAACGCGCACGACAACGCCGCGCGAACTGCCTAGCATGTATCATTTTGATTTTGGTAAGCTCAGTAACTAACTAGCAACTAAAATAACAAGCCGTTGATCAGCTGCCAACAATTAGCATAAGTACATTGTATGTATCTTCAAGATACAATACTTCAATTGAGTGCCACTCAAGTGCATTGCCTTTTATTGTTATTACTAATTTATGCATAAAAACTATAAAATTGGCTATTAACCGAGACGATACAAAACTTCCGCGCAGGCGCATTTCAAACACGCAGACAAGAGGGAAGTGCATAGAAAATATATATAAAAATATACATATTTATGGTATATATTTTAAAGCGTCTCATAAAATGTGACATAAAAAAAGGCAATCAAAATTTCTGAAGAAAATCCAAACACATTAAGTGGCACTTAAAAAACAATTTAATTCAATATTTAAATTCAAAATAGGAAATGGTAAAGAAAATTTATTCAAAACAGTATAAATATAAAAGAAAAATTCCCAGAAATGCTAAAACGTGTTTAGAATAGAATAAATACGATTTGGGGAATAGAATAAAAAATGCTGGGAAAATAATTTGTAGCCAAAAATATTTAGTTTTAGTTTTATGCATATTTCTTAAAACAATTTATACAAAAATAAATAGTAAAAATCTTTAAATATTTAAGTTAATCATAATAATAAACTTAAATTGCGAAGGCCAAAAAAAAATTTTAAACATGGGAGGCAATTTAAAAAACCATTTGCCAAAAAACAAAGTAAAGAAATAGAAAAAAAGAAGCCAAGCAAAATACAAACGTTGACATTTCTAACTAAGTCAATTTCCATTTAGAGCTAACAAAAATTGACATAAATTCATTTTAATTCAATTAAACATAAATGTCAACCAAATAAAGGCAGACGAATTGTTTTGTGCACTGTCGAAAGACATAAATAATAAACAAACAATATATACAATAATTTATATCTAAATATTCAAAGCAGCGCCCTGACAGAAATCGTTCGAAAAAAGTTTTTTTAAAAATCAACTCACGTTGCAAAACAACAAATTTTGCGTGCCAGTTTTAACTAATGACCAACAAATGCGAAATGTTATAAGTTTTTGCTCAGTGTCAGCTTAAAGCTGTCTTTCATAAGGGCGTTTCCTCATATTTGACTCTATCCCCAGCAATAGGCGTGACCCAGTTTTGCATCAGCCCCACTCAAACTCAAACTTGAAGTAAATTTCCTTGACACTGAACTACATTTAACATAGCTTTGAATACAAATACTACAACTGCTAAACTGCAGAAAACAAATTCCAGTTTTTATTTTGCACATTGTAGAATGAATTCCAAAGTCAAATACATTTAACTACTACAACCAGTTTCTAAAGATATACATACTCGTATGTATTTAGTTTTTGCAACGTAATTCAGCTCGACAGCTGACACAATAACAACAATACAAAATTTATTGCTTTTTCATAATATAGTATTTGTTGATGGCAAATTTGCTCTCTGTGTGTGTTTAAATTGCTGGTATGCACTGTGTGAGAAACCTGTTTTTGCATTTAACACTTTATGACAGACAAGCATCAGAAACTTCTACAAGAAGTTGAAACGGATCTTTTGTAGAATCTCAAAAACAAAAACATTCAAAACTTAACAGTTTACACTTAATTGTAGTTTAACATAGAAATGCAATGTTACTGTTAGGTTGCCTAACGGCAAAAAGCTTGTGTAAAGCTTTGGCTGTTAAGCATTGTGCAGTGTTGCTGTGCTGCTTGCAGTAAATACGCTTTTGATGCGTTTTTAGCTTTGAAGCATTTTTTCCATTTAGTTGGCTTAGTAATATAATTAAATATATAACTGTAGATTTGGATTATTTACTTAACCACTTCACAATCATTAGTGCAGCTGTTAATTGTTTGCTCTTTGACCAATTCCCCAAGTCCAAATCCAAAGCAAATCAATAATTGCCTACCTCAATTAACGGTAAAACTAAACAGAGGGAAATTCAATGCAAAACTCCAACCATCTACATATGAAATGGACACAAAAGGTCTTTCTTTCACACTTTCTAAAAAGCAATCAACAGCGGCAACAAATATAAACAACATATAGATCAACATCAATTTGAATTAACAACAAACAATGACAGCAACAACAAGCAAACAAAATTACTGAACTGAACGAACGGAACAGAAAATTGTGCAATCTGCAGCAAGCGAAAAAGAAAAAAAAAAACCAAAGAAAAACAGAACACACATATCGGCAAAGACCAAAAACCTCTATGGGGAGCGCCAATGAACTGAAATGGTTTCATTACAACAAATGTTAGGGGCTACAGGAAGAGAAAGAGAGAGGGAGAGCGATAGACAACTGAAAGAAATAGAACTTAATTAGTAGCAAAAACAACAAAAAAAAACCGCACTAAAAGAGCGAAAGGGAGAGAGAAGTTATTTGTATCTTCACGTTGTTGTTCACCCATATTTGTTGATGAAACATTGAATGTTGCTTTTAGCTACAACAAAATTGAGTTCATTTTCATGCGCCCTGTTTCCAAGCCAAGTGCACTATTTATAAAATATATGCGCCCTTTTTTTTCGCTGTTTGCCGTGAAAAACTTTGCTCAGTTTAGGAGTAAAAGATTTGACTGCAACATTTATTTTTGTCATGCCCCGAGCGTGACAATTAGAAGAGATTATGAAGTGTTGCTCTGTGGCAAGTCTTGACGAGGCGCGTGGGCGACCACAAAAGATGCCGACGACCCGCAGACAACAAACATTTCGTTTGTTGGTTCGATAATGTATATAGATTTAGAATAAGAACAATGGCGTGCCTCAAGTTCATTAGCTTTGGTTGGCACGTGTAATAAGCAAAGGAAATGGTTTCTCAAGACAGAAACTTACATAAGAGCTGGCGACTTCTTCTTCACTCTGACGTCAAAGAGATTGAACTCTCCGCATGCGTTGTGATTTATTGCGGGTTGACTTTATCATGGAGCAAATGGGATCGTTTGGTTCAGCTACTACAACTACATTGAGAGATACACACACACAGATACTTCAGAGTGCATTCGCATTTCAATTAAAAACAGAAGCAACCGAAAAAGAAATCGAAAGGAAACTGTAAAAGAAGACAAGCAACAGCTTCTCTATAGACTTCCGAAATACCCTGTACTTGTTGTCGTATATTAACACCATACGCCAGCTTATATACCCGCTTTGAAAAGCTCCGAATTTACAGTTAAATGTGTCTCCAACTCCAGTGCCAGCTGTTTATTTATGTGAGCCGCCTGCAACAAACGAAATGTTGCTAAGTTCGACAGAAAAAATGTTGCTGCACTAACAACTGCTACAGTAGCTGCCTTTTTTGGATACACTTATGCAACTGGCCAAAACAGGGCACAATTATATATATGTGTATATGAGGCCTACACCCAAAACATGCGACGAGAAGACAGGAAGTTGGCGCCTTTGAAGTTGAAACTCAAATTCATCTGATTGACTTAAGGAAGTCACAAATGTGCTTGATTTCAATTTGCAAAACATTCGAAAAGCGATTATTTTTAATGGAAATAATTAGTAAAGCGAAAGATTTGTTGTTGAGTCTAAGCAGGCAAAGTTCAGCAACATTTGTGCGACGCCTTTAAATAAATCAGGCGTAAAGCCAACCCAAGAAGGGGAGCAACAAAGAATAGCCGTCTTTGTTTTTGTTGCAACACCCACACAACACAAGCGCTGGCAGCTGGAGTGCAGCTATTTTTAATTAAATGCAAACTATGCGCCCGCAACATATGTTGCGCAGCCAAGTTGTTTGCCAGCAACATGCTTTAAGCTTAAATGTTGCTAATCGTTTGTCATTGTTGCTGCCGCTCTCTCGCTCAGTTGGACACAAAACGCCGGCGCGTTAAGTTTACGTGATGCGGTAGACGGAAAGTGTAGAAAAAAAGAAACGCGCACAAAGCAGAACGTAATGTTGCATTTAAAAATAACAAAGCATAAATAACGACAAATCGAATCGTACAAAATGAGCAAGAAAATGTGGCACAAAATATTTAAATCAAAATCACAAAAGCAGCAACAGCAATTGAATAAAATCAATAAGCGTCACAGTCGCGGCATCTTTGAGGAGTATCAGCAATTAAATGATTTACTCAATGGTGAAAAATCGCCAGCGTCGCGTTTTTGCAGTGAAAATGAAAATGAAAACGGCAACGGCAACGGTGGCAACATCAATGTGTTTGAGCAGCAGCCGCAGCAAAGTTCTTTCAACTCGCTGGCGCTTAGTGAGGCGCAACAGCAACAGCAGCAAACGTTGCCGGTGCAACAGCAACAGCAGCAACAGCAGCAACAATCGCAACAGCTGTCAACATTTTCACGCGTACGCAACACGTTCTCATTGCGTCGCAACAACAACAATAACAACAACAAAAAGCAAACACCCAATGCCAAGTCAAGTGAGTCGGCCACGCCCACAACTGTAGGAGCTGCTCAACTGCAGCATGTCTTGATTATAGTCAATCAGATCGATGTCGCAGCAGCAGCAAAAGCAGCAACAGTTGCAACAGCTTCAACAACAACAACTACAACTAATACAGCTACTAACTTCGCTAATCATTTGCATGCCAATCGAGCAATTACATTGCAATCAAGTAAATCGATTTAACAAACTATTAACTGATTTACTTAAATCTGTTTATTGCTTTAATTTTTACTAATGGTTTTGATTTCTTTAAGTTTAAAACCGATAAATTTAGGATTGAAGTGAGTGAAAGCGAGCAAAGAGCCTAAGAGAAATATCATTAGAATCTTAATCTTTCTTTATCTATAGTTCGAATACCTTAAAGCTTATTTTATCTATGTTTAAGCTGTCTTTGACTTAGTTTCAGTTATAAATCCTTTTCAGCTTTTGCTTAAACTTACTTCATCATAAATGTTTTTATATTTATTTATAGATTATGTTTCGCTTTGCTTAATCTCTTTTAAATTGAAACTGTTTCACATCTTGCCGTAGACCTTTCTGTGACTTTTTCAATATGCTTATCAGCTGCAATAAAACATATGATGTCACTTTTATAATGTAAACAAATACATAAGAAGTTTGTTAGGTAGAAAAAGCGTTAAACTTCTAACTGAACTCGTCTGTCCGGTTTTTCTTTTGTTGCTTTTCTCACACTCACATTTCCACACGTTAAGCTGTCAAAAGTTGAAAGTTCATTACGTAAGTGTCTGAACCTTAACATATTATGCAGTTGATTCACATGCCACAAGTATTCAGCAAGACTTGAATGAAATCAATGCACAAAGCGGCTAACAATTGTTACGAATTGATATTGGCCAAGATGTTTGAAAGATTTAATTGGAAAATAACAAAGTAAATCAACTTTTAGCTTAGTAAACTTTCGAACTCTTGAACTTTAAAGCACTTTCGAGCAATAATTATTGCTATCTCCACAAATCTCCGTCTCTCGAAATCTGCTTAGACTCCAGAAGCGCCCTGCTGTTTAGTACGTTTTGGTTGGCTATTTGTATTTATAAAACTCAAGTGGATATATAGTTGAAAGATATGCACAAAGACATACATAACTATGGACACAGTAGCTCTGACTGCATTTTGCAATGCGAGTTTGCCAAAGCATCATTAACATATATATGTGTGTGTGTGTGTGTGTGTGTGTGCAACCAGTGCCCCATCCAATTCATACATTGAGGCAGTCACTCACCCACTTCTCATCGGATTACAAATTAAATGACGGCTGCGTAGCAAGTTGCATTGATTCGAATTGGTATGAGTCTCAAGCAAGACTCAAGAGCTTGCCTCAAATCTCTCTCAAGATGTTGCAGACAATTTATGCGTGCTGTTCGCTGATTTATGTAATCTTTCCTAGCCTGGGTGCTTCCATTATAATTGCTTTGCTCTTACGTTATAGTTATATTGGCAGCAAGTTTAGCTATTTTGCCATATCATCATTTCTACAAAGAAACAAATAAAGTAGCTCTTGAGAATAGAGTTTATTGCAATAAGCAGTTAGAATGTTATTCCCTTATCTCTTAGTTCTAAGTAGAAAGAAGCCAACACTCAAGAAGATTCCCAAACATTTATTGGGGTCAATCATCACATCATCGCATTAAATGTCAACTTGTTGTAGATTTTTGGCTCAAGCACCTGTCATGTGCATAGTTTTTTGTTTTATGGACCAAAAGATACAGATATGCACATAAAATAATTGACGCCCACAGAAGCTTTTGAAATCGCAACGATATCAAGAGTTTGGTTAAGACCAGCTGCCAAATTAGGATATTACAACATTTCATGGAGCAATCGTATAGCTTATAGATAAATAACAATTTATAGGCTGATCACACACGCAATGGCAGCCAAAAAGAGGCACTAACCAAATAATAATAATAAATTATTCTGTGGATTTTTATGTTATTTCTTTATTTTTCTATCTATTGTCTTGCCAGCCTGAGAATTTATAGGGCTGCTGTTTCTTTATTTTGGGTATTTTCACTGTGTTTGTTTAGTGTTGACGTGACAAATGGCGCCGGATAGACAATTTGTCCCAAAAGACAAAAAAAAACAGCAATAATACAAAAACAACTGCAACACTTTCCATGCCATGCATTTGGCTGGAGAACAGTTTTTAGGGTTTCTGGCTCAAGTTTAGGCTGAAACAGTTGGCCTTTTACTTGGCACTGGGTTTGGCCAACGTTTTCTCTCAGCCAGCTGGCAAAGCGCCATACAGACACTTTCTTTAAAACAAAAAGTATTCATTTTATATATTTGAAGTAATATAATAACCCTATCATAGCAGGCTGTAACATATTGAGTATTGATATTGTTGTTTTTCATTTTAAGAATTTTTAAATTTAGTTATAGGGCTAAAACAATACATACATTTGCAAAGACTTTTCAGCCAGCTGAAGCACCCCACAATACCAAAGAAAAATAAATAAATATACAATCCAGAGTAATCATAATTTCTTTTAATTTTCATAACAACAGCCACAATGGACTCCGATGGCGCTGAAGAGGATCACAATGATGTGCTTGACCCGCCACCAGGACCGATAACCACATGCACGGACCTGCCGGCGGAGTACAGCGATGCGCAAGTAGAACTATCGCCCTGCCCCAACTGCAGTCGCTCCTTCAATATAAAATCTCTGGCCAGACATATCAACACTTGCAATAAGATAACGAAAAAGCGCAAACCCTTTGATTCGTCACGTCAACGACGCGAGGGCACCAGCCTATCCACCTATGTCCTGCCCAAGAACTTTGGGCTGCCCAATGCGGAGAAGGTTTCGGGTGTGCACAGTCCTACGGCTGCCAGTCGCGAAACTTCCAGCCTCTCAAATGGTTCCCAGCAACAGGAGGTGAGTGCTTGGATACTAAAGTGTATTTCATGCATATATATCTTTACTCCTTTCACAGGCTTCTCCGCTGCCGGATCGCCGCAAAAGTCAAGGCAGTTCGGATAAGATACGTTCCACGGCAAAGGCCGCTTTGCGCAAAGCATCAACTCCAGACAACTCCCAAGCAACACCGACGAGCGCAGCTCCAGCTGCTGCTACTCCTGCACCGTTGAGTCGGGATCGTTTACGAGCTTCGCGCAAGGAACCCGCATCGGAACGTTGTCCGCATTGTGAGCGCAGCTTTAATCTGAAGGCCTTCGATCGCCATGTCGAGTGGTGCAAGGAGAAGGCAATACAGGCCAATATTAAATCGACCAACACACAGGAGACAAACAAGGCCAAGGAGCGCATGGAGGCACGCAAACAATACAGGCCACCAAATCTTAAGTAAGTAAAGTTTTCAAAGTCAAACTCTCAATACACACTTTAAAATCATACTAAACTACGAAATGTCTGAAAAGACAAGCTGTCATACAACAAATCAATTTATTGTTCAAACAATTCACTTAACGTTTCTCTACACATATT
This sequence comes from Scaptomyza caliginosa, assembly GCA_035044725.1. Taxonomy (NCBI): domain Eukaryota; kingdom Metazoa; phylum Arthropoda; class Insecta; order Diptera; family Drosophilidae; genus Scaptomyza; species Scaptomyza caliginosa. The sequence goes on along the minus strand of JAWNNR010001046.1, from coordinate 184,320 downwards.
TTTATTTGTTTGTTTGTTTTAATTTGCTTTTGCTTATTTCAGAACCAAACGCTCTATCAATCGTGACAAATACTCGGGAACACAGGAAGAACAGTGCGAAACAGAAATGGTATCACCAAAGCAAAACATTATGTCACTCTCCTCCATGACCTCGTCCGTGCACAGTGATAAGTGAGTAGAAATCTATCTCTTATGATATGTAGTCTAGTCTTTAACACTACTTGATTGGCCCATCTGGCGTTGCTACTATGGTTGTCGTTGACTAATCTTTAAGTATTATTTTGAACAGTAGACACCGTCGCGTAGTGTATCGTTCACACATTCGTATTCGTATTCGTATTCGTAGACAATTGAAATAAAAAAAATGGATTAACTTACGCAAAAAAGAAACCTATCCCACAAATCAAAGCAGCTCGCACCGTAACGCACCCGTGAAGATACAGCGTCCTGGCACACCATCAGCCAAGCCAAATCCTAGCACAACTACAACGATTACCCAGAATACGATTAGTGTGCGCATGTCGGCAGACGAATCATATGTCGGCAATCAGGAGCGTCCTCACCATGTGATACCCCGTCGCAAAGAGGGTGAGACCTGCAAGGATATCGATAGCGCAGTGGAACGTTTACGTCGCACCGGTACTTCCGAATCCCTACAGATAGCCAAATTGGATTGCGCTGCAGCGGTGCCACTTAAGCCAGCAAAATCTCGTTATGTTCAATCTAATCGCCCGAAGGTTCAAGCCCCGGAATGTTTGGCTGGACAACCTCAAGTCACGATGACATTCGAGGATCTTAATGGGTTGATCAAAAGCAGAGGTAGTAAAAACAGTGAGTCCGTTCTGTTAGGTTTAGAGATAATATCTTCAACTCAGTCCGAAAAAGTATTATAAGTTGTGCAATGCTCTACTTGCCAATTTGTTACCCACTGGGCTTGGGTTCACAAGGTTCGGCATCCCCATTGCGTGCAATGAGTTAATTAAATTCAAATGATTTCATAATTAGTTTCCAAAGCTGCGGAACAGTGATGATAATTCTTAATTAAAGTGCAGCGCACTAATGCATTTAAAAGATCAGCCAAGCATAAAGCTCTATTAGTCGCAGCTCATAAGTCAAACAATTTCTTAGAGAAAGAAAGGTCTTCTTGACTTGATTCACTCTGCGGCGCATTTTTTGCTTAAATGCTTCAAAACATTAGGAAATTTAAATGGGAATTCAATTTGACCAGTTACAGTTTTAGTAGTAGTTATCTAATTCTTATATAAATTTGTTTAATCCAACGTAATCTACATTCCTAATGCTCGCTGCACTGCGCCCTCAGGTAGTGCCAATATTTGCAACATTAAAATGGATATTGCTGAGCAGGCGATCAAGGTGCATCCCAAGATGGACACAGCCACATCGTTGGTGCGTAAGGCACGTCGTCGCATTCGTACACGCGAGAATCCCAATATTGAGGTATGCGCACTGGGTATGCCAATCAGTCCAAATGATATGCCAATCAAGGAGAGTTATCGTGCTTTGCCAGCACCGGAAGCAGCATACCATTCCATCAGCAATGAAACAATGTACTTTGGCTCGGAGGATGAAGAAAGCTTGCCACGTGACGAAATCAAAATCAAGTTGGAAAGGAGCACAATCAAAACCGTATGCCGTTCCGAAAAGAAATCTCAGCTGCCGATGATAATGAGCGGCTCGGAACAGATTAAGGCGCTGCCAGCACCAGAGATGAAAATGAACTTCTTGCCACGCATTGATCAAAACAAAGGCCCCAAGACCCATTATCAGGAAGAACAGGATGAGGATTCAAATTGCTGTGCAGAACTTGACGAAGAAGAACTGGAAATCTTCGACGAGACTGACGTTGAAGTCGGAACACTTTTAAGGAAACCAAAGCTACTAGAATGTGACTACAATCATTATATGGACAACAATGTGATGTTTAGCGAGGATGAACAAGAGGAACTGCAAAGGCAGTCACCCTCGCGAAAAAGTCCTACGAATGTTAGTCGTCGTCTGGTACTGCTCGAGCAGGATGAGGAAGGTACCATGTACATTAAGGCACCACCATCGCCCACCAAGAGACGTTCCCCAACTCTCTCCGAATTTCAGCTCATGGAAAGGTTTGTTATGCTAACTTATTACCCTTTCGCAGCCAGACAGCCAAGCGACGCACAGACAGGGCGGGTTAAGACTTATACTTATCACAAACTCTACTTACTATTACTATTGATTTTTCTTTTTTGCATACGCAGCGGCTTTAGTCCATTGGCTAGCGACAAATATGATCCGTTTCTGTCCGCTAAGCGTCAATTGGAGGAGCTCTGCTCACCAAATACGCCACCCGACAACGAACCAGTGGTCCAGGCCACAACCACAACATCACTTATGTCCACCTCACTGACTGGCACACTGGGGAAAGTGAACAACAACAGCACGACAATGACAACAACACCTAAGACAACGACACCATCAAACTTCCGACGAACTTCATCGTTGCGTGGTCCACGTCGCACACCATTGCTACCCAGTCGTCCGCTTTTCGCAAGCAACTATCGACCCACCATACAGCGCGGCCTTTCCGACGAGGGTCCCATCTCTAACAACTTCCTCAAACCCGAGGAGTACGACGAGATGCCTGTCCGTGCCGCTTGTGTCAATGATTTCCACAGTCCTCGCGTTGTCCGTCGCGACACGAGCGCCTCTAATCGCAAGCAGCAAATGAAACTACCACTTAATAATACCGCGGAGCAACCTAATCGCAATGTGGCCAAGACCGACTCGCTGGCCGTGTTCCTCAAATACGAACACGAGCTGGAGCAGCTGAATGCCAAAGCTGCGGAGCTAGCAGCTGCCAATAGCAAAGAGCTAAGCAGCAAGGAGCTCAAAGAGAAGAGCAACAATTTGAGCAAACAAAACTCTGCCAAGAATTTAACAGCAAACGGCGGTCAGTTGCCGCCACTAATGACGACGCCCATCTGTCCACCAACACAAGTTACGGCTGCCAAAGAGAACAATGAGAATATGGCGCATAATTATGCAACACCTCTGCGTCTGGAGCCGATTAGCAGTAGCAAACCGATGACGCCCATGACGCCAAGTGGAGCTACAATGCCCATAAAGCTTGAGAGCATTTTCAGTACTTACATTGATCCGAAACTGATCAATGCCTGCGACAATCTGCATGTGCAGCAGCAGCAGCAGTCCTCGACAGGCTCCTCAGATGCCAGCTCCACGCCGCAACAGATGTCGCAGAGTCGCAGCAGTTCTCAGTCCACGATAACAATGGGTCCAGAGCAACGTCGTCATTCTGGTGAGGCACGCAATCTGCTTAAGCGTAAAATGCGTCTCGGACGCAATCAGTTTTTGTATGATGCGTCGCCCGAAGAGGCGTACATCTCCTCGGGCAGTTGTGCGGACGATGAGGGCAATCGCTCCTCGCTGGAGTTCGATGAGCAGTGCTGGCAACAGCAGCAAAAACAGCTATTTAATAATCCACACTTGGGCATGCCTAAAATGCCAGTGCTGCCTACATTCGATGATTTCGATTTTGAGGAATTTCTCTCATCATTCGAGAATGAGAATGATGAGGAGCAAATTCCGCTGTTTCGGGATTGTCGCGAATTTCTTTTAAATCGCACGTCGAGCCGGCAACGCTCGTCACAGAAAGCGACTTCAACACCACAACACCAACAACAATCTCATACTAAGACAGAGACAGCCACACAAAGACCCGCTACTGCCGGTTGCACATTTATAACGCCACCTAAATCAAAACACTTTTTAACTAAACCGTTGCCAACAACAACCCACAGATCGGATTCAAATGCTTCGAGTAGCGGTGGCTCTTTCAAATCTCCAACCATTAGCAGTGGCTCCTACAAGACAGCATTGAATACCACACCATTGAATAGTAGCGATGATAGCCAGAACAACCACAGCACTCATTTGCAAGCGGACAAATTGCTAAAATCTGAGAAAGATTCACAGAAACATGAGATCTTCATAAGCATTGAAACTGAAGCCGATGCCCAGGGACGTTCGCCGATATCGCCGGATTCGTTGCGTCACATGGTTGGCAATGCGCAGACGCCTATCGATGTCATTCACATTGATAATGGCAACGAGCCGGAACATGCCAAGTTTAGCAAAATTAGCGATACTGAGGATCAGCTCGATGTTGAGCACGATAATGAGCTCAGCCGTGGTCGTTACACTACGAAACGGATGAGCTCAATGCCGGGCACTGTACCGACAAATGCATCCACATCGCAAACGTCTTCGGCGTTGCCCAACGTGGAGGCGAACAATGCTAAGATAGAGAAGTTTCGCAATGATTTTCAGCAACTGGGCGAACAGACAGGTGCGTCTGTGCGTCGTGAAATAATGATGCGTCAGGAGCAGGTACAGCAAAAGCAACAAAAGCAAGCACAAAAGGATTTAAAGGTTAACTCACCATTGACGCCATCGCCATCGGGTGACTCGGATGAGCTGAGCAGCCTAGATGGTTATCCCATGTCCTCGTCACAATCATCGCGGCGCGGTGCTAGTTCCAAACTAAGCACCGACTCGGCTTATGGCAGGTAAGACAACTTTATTCGCGCGGAAAACACTTAACACTAAATAAAAACGATTTCAAGGGCTGCACAAAACATCGATTGCAGCCACATGTAAATATCGGTGTAATCGATGTTTTACAATTTGAAAACATTGAAAAAGATAATAAAAATGCTTATAACGTATAATTTAAACTTTGCAGCAGTAACTCTCCCTACAGTCTGTCCCGACAGCGCTCCAGCGAACTGCAATCTGATAACACACCGCGCACCCAAGGCCAACAGCGACCCCACACAGCCAGCGCAGCCCTGGCCATGACCGGCAAACAAGCGGCCAGCGGCAAAATGGATGTCTCAACGCAAGCGCAAACCAACCACGGCACACTGAAAGCGCGTCAGCGCATGTTTGCTGGCAATGGCCTGGGCGGTAATATATGTAACGATGCTCATGCGGAATACTCAAGCAGCAGTTCAGAGCACATTGCACAGCAGCTACAACAACAACAGAACACAAATTACAATTACCAACAACAACAGCAGCAGCAGCAACAATCTAAAGCACAGGTAGCATACACTAATAATAACAACTATGATGCCAATGCCAAGAACTTGAACAACAACAACAACACAAACGATAACAGCGCACGATGTAGTTTAACGCCCACAACATCACAACAATCGTTGGTGAGCAACAATTCGAATGGCTCGGCGGGCGGCATGAGCGCAAGTATGAAAATGTCCAAGTTTTGTCACGAATGTGGCGGCAAGTTTGTCATAGAGCACGCCAAGTTTTGCATGGAGTGCGGCGTAAGGCGTGTCGTGCTCTAGGCTTTCAATAATGTGTACTAATAGTTGTAATTGCTGCACACAAACAAGCAAAGAAACACACACACACACGCTCATACACTTTACAATCCATAAAAAGAAAGATAGGAGAGCGAGCTGTTAAAAACTAACCTGTTGGCCTGGAAGAAAATGGGAATAATATACCAAATGTAGTTATTACATGCAAGCAATTTAATGAAAGAGAGAACGTTTATCTATATGTATATCCTATACATGTACTTTAAATATATTTTATTAATAAAAAAAAAAAAAAAAAAACAAATAAGTTTGTTAACGAAGAAAAACACATGCGCAATATTAATGATAAATAACTTGAACATTTATTTTGTAATGTTACTTTTTCTTGCAAAAAATTGAAACACTTTTAACCAAGTTGTTGATTAACAAAGACTGAACGAATTTAAAACGAAAGCGATGAAAGCAAACTATATATATCTTTTTCAAAATCTTATCAACAGTTGTATTTGTATTTTATAAACTGTTTACTAACTTTCTAGACGCTTGTTTAAACATAAAAATAATAATAATATACTTATATAAACACAATATTTAATTCGTCTTTTTAAAAGTTGGAAATAAATGGATTTGCTTCACACACATATTCAAATTGGTTTCAATATATCGTAAAAAAACAAAAAATTGGCAAACAAAAAACTTTTAACTCTATAAACTTAAAAGACTTAACACTCATTAAAGTCATTTGTTAGTTTGTTTGACGTTACTTCATAAGTTATTAAAACAAAGATATAATTTAATTTCTTTTTTTTCACAGACGCTTGAAAACATTTTACAGATATCTGAGCTGTAACAGCAATATATTCTTATTTCCGAGGATCAAAAAAATGTAACAAGTGCAATACATATTTAAGAGATATAATGGGTGCAGTACACACATTTTAAAAAGAAGTTTATATAAGCAAAATTAATATAAAATTTAACAAGAGAAGCGCTCCAGTAGCTTCACTTTATAACGTATAGAAAAAAAAATAAAAAATAACATTTTTTTTGAAATATTTAAATTAATACGCTTTGTGAATATTCGATTCAAAGCTTCGTTTCGATTCATATTATAACTTAAGTAAATTAAAGCACATAATTCGTTATGCAACTGCAAATACATCTATTTCTTTCCCAATCGTATGGCTGATGTGAGTGACGTTAAATCTTCGGTAGATATCGGGTGCAGGAATCGGTTCGGTGGCGTTGATTGATGCCCGCATTTGATGGCTGGATAACTATTCAAAGTGCTAGTGCTATCATCAGTGCTGCTCTTTCCTGCAATAGTTATATACATATATTTTACTCATTTTTGATAGTCTTACTATAAGAATGGGAGTAGCAACTCACCTGGCATGCTAATGGGCAGAGCTAAAGGTATTTTTTTTGACATTTTGGCATACATGACCAGCAATTCATCAGTTTTAAAGACATCTGCCTGCTCCTTCCTATTATAATCCATATCCTTGAGGCAAACTGGACGCTGGAGTTTATTCTTCTTCTTGAACACATAATTACCATGCAATTTGCATTCGTTGATAATGAAACTAATGTCGGCATGATTGCGCAACGTCACCGGATTACCAACGAGTATCAACAGCGACTTGGCACGCGATAGCAGGACATTAACTCGTCGTGGATTTTGCAAAAAACCCATGCTGGTAAACGATCGCACTAGTGTGGCAATTATAATGGGCTTCTCACTTCCCTGATAGTTCTCCACGCTGCCCACCTGTACTTTTTTATACCCACGCTCACACAACATTTCTTTGATCAGCTTACACTGAGCCTTATAAGGTGCAACGATACCAATGTCCTCCTGATCAACAACACAATCACCGCCTGGTCCTTGGGTAAGTAAACTGTTCACATACCAGACAACCACTCTTGCCTCCAGCGTATTGTACGAGCTGTTGGACTGAGTTTTACGCAATGTGACGCCATGTGTGGCTTGGAATATGATTGGAAACTGGGCATTGGACAACATCGGCCAATTGGCTGCCAAATTAACGCTCTCTGACGGTGCATGTGGAATAAGTTCGCCGTTGTAATAGAGCTTGTTAAAGACACCAAGGATTTCCGGATGAGATCTATAGTTGCAACGCAAACGTGTTTGCAGTGTGCGATCATAGTTTCCATTTGCATCCAGGGCGTAGAGTTCGCTGTTTAGCAGTCGCTCCATTAGCGATTGTCTCAATCCAAGAACAGCCGCGCGATTGTTCTTAATCACCGCACCCAATTGCTTGTGATCACCGGAAAGGATCACATGACAATCATCCTGTTGCTTAATGCCCACAATACCAATTAGCGTTTCAGGTTCTGTTGATGCGCCCGCCTCATCAATGAAGACGTGTGTAAAGAAGTTATAATTTCTCAAATGATTGGTGACCAAAGTGCCCACTGTGCACAGCGTGGCTATAATAATGCCATACTTGAGCAGTTCCTTGACATCTAATTGATTGTAGATCTGTTTAGCACAATTTGAATGCTGCAAAAGCAACGGATCTACTGAACTTAATCCCTTAACAAATATGGAACGTGAGTAGACTCGAATTAGCTGATCATCCAGCCCAGCATCTCCCGTCACTAGATTCGATCGAAAACGTTCATGGCTCGTCAAATATTTGCATAGTCTAAGGGCAATTAAATCGCAGACAGAATTTGAACCTGCTGTAACGAGAATACGACTCCATGGCTGCAGAAGTCGCAATTGTAAAATGGCCTCCACAATGGTTGTTGTCTTGCCGGTGCCTGTATTTGGGTTAATGGTTTTAATATATGTTGTTATATATTTGCAATTATTTGCTTACCTGGTGGTCCAAATACAATGTAGGGTGCCTGGCTATTGGGACCATTGACGATATGCTGTACTACCTGTAGTTGCTCCAGGTTGTCGGTAATTCTGGGATTAAGCAGCGTTATGCAATGTTTAGCTACCACCTTATTTGTGCTTGGTCGTCCCTTCAACTTATTGGGAAATAAATAGCGACGTAATTGTGGACTTTCCTGCAGCAGTTGTATCGCACGATACATATAGCGATAAACGATGCGACAAGAGCGCACAATGACAAAAAAACTCTGGCAAAGATTTTTGTGTCCTGGGAAGTTGTTGCGATCAAATTTGATTTGGATGCTTGAGGACGACACCTGATCGACGCTTGCGCAATACCGGCAGAACGGATCACTTAACGGTAGAGATTCGTGGCTGTGCGGCATTAGTGCCAGTATAAGCTGCTTGGGTAGCGGGGATGCCTGCAAACTCGCTGCTGGTATGAGCACCACCTCATCCGAAAATGAAGTTACAATGTCCTCTAGACTTTGTTGTGATGAATTTAGCGTAAAGCTATAGGTTAATTTATTTATTTTTTTAAGCATCACATTTGGTTGCATCAGCTGAGTATAAACTTGCAAAGTTGAAACATCTTCAATGCTGAGAAGAGTGTGCAGCACTGAGCAAACATTATCATAGTTCAAAAATGGTGACTTCAAATACTCATTGAAAGTATCGTCCACATCGGACAGACTTTTGTTTGAGAAATTTGCTTCCATCGCCTGCAACATGGTTTCGCTGGGAATATAATACGGCAAATGCTTCGATATGTAAATTAATCTGTGGGTTGAACACAAGTTATTAATGCAACAAGGATAAAGCAATATTATACTCTAAAATGTACCCACTTCATTTTTTGCTGCACTTCTTCAGTCATCGAACTGGTTGTATCTTCCTCATCATCACTAAACTTTTTGCGCAGTGGCACATTATTGTTCAGCTCATCCGAGTCGATCTTTAAGCCGGCAAGAACTTGTAAAACCATCTGTAATATAGAACACCAATAAACGGGTACATTAAAATAGTTTTTATGTACAATTACAATAACATTTATGATAAGTGATTTTACCTTTGGTGTCTTTTTATACGCGTTCATTTTACCAAACGTCATTTACTCACATGTAGAAGCACAATGAAGACAAAATACACAGTGGAAGACGATTGACTTCACGCGAATTGAACAAACATACAAATTCAAATGAAAACGCAGTGGGTACCGTTAATGGCGCCATCTGATCGTTTACTAAGCACCAATATTTTTTTTGGCAACGATCGCAGACAGCTTCAAGTGGTTGGTGCATCTGGTATTTTTTGTCAGCATTTTCTTTCAACACTTTTTTTTAAGACCACGTAGACAATAGAGTCTTAAAAGTGCAGCTTGAACCTTTGGAACCAATACACAAAAGTTTATTTAAAACAAATTTTGCTTAATTTTAAATAAACTATTTAAAAACATACAAAAATACCAATTTCATTGGCGCGCTTAAACGGTAGGTGACGTTAAGCAACACTGTAAACGCTGTGCCGATTTTCGATATTGTGGACAATCAATCGGTTTCATTATTTACATTTTTGTTTGTAATATAATTTATTATGATTTCAAAAAAGCGTGCCTTCGATCAGCGTCTGCAATCGCAAAATATAGCACATTTGCTAGAAAATAGAGAGTCGGGCTACAAACGCATGAAATACAGTCAATGTCCCAACTTGGCACACGAGCGACAGTTCTACAAAGCAATCACCCCGTGGCTGACAGTTGGAATAATTATACCACCTGTTTTTCTGCGAAAATTTACGCCGGATGGCAGCAATTTGTTAGCCTTCTCCCACGATCAGCGCTCACTTATTGGTAATACTGGACTTACAATGTCGCAAATCTATTGATATTTATTTTATTGCCTTCAGTTTACAATTACAGGGGTATCGGGCCAGCCGGTTTGGGTGAGCTAGTCATAAAGGCTGATAATGTATTTGAACATCTCTTTAAGACCAAATATGTACTGCGATTGTGCCAAGGCGACTCGTCGCGCTTTTATCTACACCGAGAGTTTAGCGTATTCATGGAGGACTCCCGCTATGTCTTGCTTGCGGCCATGTGTGTCCGACAGTCGCTTAATATGGATCCCACAGATTTTGAGAAGTACCCGGACATGTTCGACAAAGTTGAACCCTTCTCCTATATTTTCTTTGTAGTAGACCTAAAGAAAGGCATTGTAACGGATGAAGTTCGTCTGGCTCAAGATGCCATCAGCCTGTCGCACAATCATGGCATTTCTGTATATGGACGCACCATTGCAATCCTGTCACGATTACGTCAAGCCATATACATATATGAGCTAGTTAATGGTAAACTTATTAAACAGGAGCATGAAATTGGGCCGGCACCAGCCAATTGGGCTCACGAGCATCTTCCAACCATGGATATGATCACTTTCGATGTCAACACCCTGTTGCCCATCACTCATATAAAGCAGCGGGTGCTAAGCTTTCTGTATCGCCAAATACAACCAGGCAGCCCTCAGGCTAGTGATAAACTAAAAGATTTTTACAAAAATTTTGAATTTGTAAGTAAAAAAAAGCTTACAACATATAAAAAGTTGTGTAATGTTTTGTTTATTTATTGTTTACAGATGGAAAACATGATTATTGAGAAAATGCAGTTAGTAGATAACGAAATGTTATTATTGCGCTACGAGGAGCGGCCAAAGGATACCGATGTAACGCCCATTCTAGTAACTGCCGATCGGAGACGTCTCTATGTCTTTTATGGCATAAGCAGTGAGAAAGTGCTTGGCGTCTATCACGATGATTCGGTTGATCTACTGCGTATTGTCGTTCAGTTTTACGATAAACTGTGCAATGTGCGTTCACAGCAAACGGGCGATGCTCCCTCGCCGCTCTCAGTACATTATGTCATGCATAACTTCTTTACAAATCCTGACAAGACGGAGCCGCCCTTCCATCAGGCGGCACTGCATTATAATCTCACCGTGCCCATTAGCACACAAAGCTTTTCAACATCACCATATCTTAACTATAACTTATTTCGATATGATGAACATCTTATTTCACCGCTGGAACGGCCAAAGGTGTGCCCTACAGAACCAGTTATATTTCGTGATCCTGAAACCAATTCGATTAGGTTTCGTTTTGATATACAATCACGACGTCCACCCCGCGGTCTATGTGCCTTTATTTGTCACCCATATGAACCGTTTTTGATTAGTATTCAAAAAAGTATGCGTGTTTATAGTTATAATATACATTTTTACCATCATGGTACTGTCATAGAGAAATCGTAGACAGTCATTTACGTAGTTTAATATGTGTTGATTTTCGTTATTACTAAACTGCTTGTTGAATACAAAAAAAATATATTGACTTATTTCCGATACTAAATTGTATGCCTATCGATAGTTTGCAGCACTGCTTATTCATATCGAAAGATGCCGAAACATCTGTTTTTTGTTTATACGAAGAGCGAAAATGAGCGAAAAGCGAGAAAGAACAACGAAAAATTGTAATAGCGATGAAAATGAGGTGCTTATTGAGGAAATTGATAGTAACGATGTGCCAGAAAATGAGCTCGCCCAGTTCGAAGTGACAGAGCCACTGCGAGTAGTGGAAATAATCGATGTAGACGATGCGGAAACTAACGAGGAAGCCACTCAGGCAGCGGATGAGGGTGCGCTTATTCGACGATATGTGCAGGGTGTGCAATGTTTGGAGTTTCCCGATTTTTGCACCAAACTAGAGCCAGGTGATGAGGAGGATGATGATGAGGTAGCACATCTGGCGGCCAAAAAGAATGAGGCTGAAGAGGAACAGCCAGTAGCTTCAACAAGCGCTGCCGCAGCAGCGAAACTTACACGGACAGCTAAGGCGAGCACTAAGCCAGCATTTAGTGGCAGTCGTGGAAGCAGTGGCGGTGGAGGTGGCGGTGGTAACTTGGGTCGACGCAGTCAATTAAATGCCGCACTAGTTGGTCTCATGGGTGAGGCAAATCTCTCGTTTGCTTATGGACGCTATGATACCGCAGAACGCATCTGCATGGAGATCATTAGGCAGAACCCACTGGCCAGCGAACCTTTCTACACTCTGGCCGAGATCTATGAGAATCGTGATGAGGTGAAGTTTTTGCATTTTTCAACAATAGCAGCGCATCTAAACCCTCAAGATCGGGACATGTGGATACGCATCTCAGATTTACTAGTGCAACAGGGTCATTTGGCTCGCGCCCGTGTCTGCTACACCAAAGCCATCAAAGTGCTCCACAAGGATTATCTACTTCGGCTCCGCAAAGCACAGCTCCTAGAACGAATGGGCGAAACAAATGCTGCAATGTTTACGTATTTAAAAATGCTACCACTAATGCCGCCATCAGAGTGGAGCTTGTGCCTCAGCACTGGAAAAAATGTGGCACGCTATTTTCATGTGCTGGAGAAGCATCACATTGCCCTGGAGGCCATGGAGGGTGCATATAGTGTCTGCGGAGCCCGCTTCAATGTGGAGGATCTTAACATCTATCTGGAGCTGCTCATCTTAAACAAACAGTATACGAAAGTGCTTCGCTGTCTGCGCGAACGCACTAAGCTGGAACTCGAAACGGAGCAGGAAGAGACACTGGAGCTTATATATTTCTGTCAAATACCCGAAGACTATGTGCCTGAGCTACGCGCCAAGCTTTGCGTTAGCTTGATCCATCTGCATGCCCATCATCTTTTGGGCTATCTCGTTCAGAATGTGCAGGAACATATCACACCAACGGTAGACCGGGTGGAACTCTATATGGACATTACAGAGGCCTTGATGCAGGAGCATAAGTATGCAGAAGCCATTGCCCTAATGCGGCCCATCACAGATGCCGACTCCTTTGATTGTCCGGCTTTTGTTTGGTTGCGCCAGGCCGAGTGTCTGCGTCAACTAAATCGCACCAATGAGGCCATCCAGAGCTACGGGCGTGTTGTCCAGTTGGCTCCCTATTGCTATGAGGCCAAGTTTACGCTGTCAGCGCTACTTAAGCAGCAGGGCAGGCACGAGGAGGCGGTCAAAGCACTGGAACAGTCGGGCGAACAGGAGGGACAACCCTTGCATGCAAGATTGCTCTATGAGCGTTGCATAATGCTGCAGCAGATCGGTCGCATCGAAGAGTTTCTTGATGTGGGCTATGTTCTACTCGGTCGTCACTCCATTAAGCTTAAGAATCGTGAAGAGATGATGGCCGCAGCGAATGGTGGAGGTGCCTACAATACTGAGGGACTTAAGTCCATCATGCAGATGCGTAGCCTGGCGGCGGGTGTTACAGGCAATGCTGAACAGGAGCAACAGGTTAGTCAAAACTATTAATTGCAAACAAATAATAATATCTATAAATACTTTAAAGGATACATCGAAAGCAACATCAGCGACTGCGAATTCTGAGGGCTCGGATTTGACAATTAAAAACGAATACGATCTGTTCCTGGAACTGGTGCTCACTGCCTATAAGCATGGCATGCATAGCGCCATCGAACGCATATGCTTTGCCATGGTGACCACAAAACGTTTTACCTACTATCACTATGAGATCGAAAGGATTATGATATTGGCATGCTATTTCAATCATGATTGCGCCATTGGATTTTCATACTTGCGTGAGTTAATTGCCAAGCAGCCAGAGCATGTGAATTTGTGGAATCTCCTGTCGCTGCTGGTGCAGCAGGGTGACGAAGTGCGTTACTTTCGCTATGCACGACGCCTGCTGCAACGCCATCCAAAGGTTACTCAATCAATGCGCCTGTTTCTGGGTCATTATCATCTCAATTGTAGTTCGTACAAGTATGCATTGAATGTGTATGTGCCCATATTGCGGGAGCAGCCGCATCCACTGGTCGCTCTCTCCATAGCCGTTGTCTTCAATCAGCTGGCGCTGCAGAAAAAGGTGCTACGCAAATCGGGTGCAGTTAGTCAATCGGTGGCCTTTGCCCAACGTTATGCCGAACTGCGTGCCGGCAGTGATTGCAAAAGTAATGAAGTTCCCGAATCCTGTGCTGCAAAACAGGAAATCTATTACAACATTGGACGCATTTATCATCAGGCAAACATGTTGCATCTGGCTACCGATTATTATGAGCGTGCCCTGGCCGTGCAACATCCACTGATTGAGCAGCATGCGTCTGTTTTGGGACTGCAACACGAAATCGCTTTCAATCTGCATCTCATCTATCGCTCTAGTGGCAACAAGTGGAAAGCACGCCAATGTTTAATGCGCTATTGTGTTGTTTGATCATTACTTTTTGACATTAGTATAGTACAAGTATTAAATATATTGTTTCATAGATCAAAGAGCACTTTTGCTTGACCATCCAAACGAAATGAACTTTTAAATTTAAGTTCATTTAAAACTAACTCCAGCATCAAAAACAACTTCAAACTGTTCAAAAACTACATTTAAAACTAACTCCAGAATCAAAAACAACTTCAAACTGTTCAAAAGCTACATTTAAAAATGAACTCCTACCAAAGTGAAGGTGAAGTTTATATGACGCTTCGGAATCGAGTGGTTCCACTAAGTCCAGTTAAACGTTACAATCGCAAGCGCCCTATAAAAACTGTAATCAAAACAGAACCAATGGATCCAATTGAGAGCCGTGAAAATTATGATGATGATGTGGAATTTGTATCCGATTCAAGGCATACAGTAGATATCATAGAAATAACGGCCGACGATCGACGCCGTTGTTTAAGTAAGTCTTGTATTTAAATGAAATAAGCAAGTGATTTAATAATGAACGTTGCAGTTTCTTGATCAGTTTCCGTATATTATGTTAAAATTTTTGTGTAGTTAAGAAATAGTTCCGTTTTTAATACGTTTTTTATAAATTTTATCGCTCTTTATAACTGAACCAATTTTGATTTGAATTTTTTGGTTCTCATATATAAAAGAATTTTTTTAAATTTAAAATGTGGTTTTGCTCGTTGCAAACCGTCTTTTGGTGCAGCGTACTTACCTACAAAAGTAGTAGAGAGTATCGATAATACTACTCGACAATATATCGATATCAATGTAGCCATTGTTTGGGAGTGGGAGAGAGGCAAAGTTTGTTTCGCGTAATTTTTCATAGTTTTCATGGCTGCAAAATGCAGAACTCCAAGGCCAAAATGGATGAATTTAAGACGAGATTCATGGACCTGCTGCATAAACAAGTATGTGCAACAGCCGTTAGCCAACTAAACTATGCTTATTTAACCCATGTGTGTTCACAGACAAATCGCCAAATGAAAATTCCAGCCATGGGGTTTTCCGATTATTTCATACAAACAGTCACAACCGATGCTCTGCCTTCTTCCACCACAACAATAACAACAACAACAGCGATAGCAAGCGCTGAGACCGATGCCACAGATGCAATAGCGAGCGCACAAAAATCGGATCAGGAAATTCTTGAGAGTATTGAGCAATGTTACTACAGTGCAGACAGCAACCCAGAGCTATACGAACTGAAGGTAAGCATTAGTCACAAACTGCATTCCAATCTGATTGCCCAACAATTGTTTACAGAAAGTGCTTGGCGCTGGCATTGACAACCAGCTAATAGAGTCGACCATCGCCCAGCTGCGCACACAGCAAAAGGTGCTCACGAAACAGGTTCTGCAGAATATTTTGGAGCAACGAAATGCGTGCAGCAGTGAATTTCAATCCATTAATGAGACACAAAAGAAACTGGAGGAGTCGCTGTGGACATGCCAGAAGGCGCGCTCCTATTTGAATTATGCGCGCACAAATCTCACAACGACCAGCTTAGAAATATTGGCCAGCTATCGAAAGCGTGAGGTTCTTAAAGAAGTTTTAGATACCCTAATGGCCATTAAGAAGCTGGTAAGTAATCAAATATGCAAATATATATTATCTGACGCAATTGTACTTACTTTCTGCTACGTACAGCGCACCACAGACGACGAGCTACAGAAATTGCTTGCGGAGCACAACTATTCGGCAGCCATAGCGCTGTTGTTGCAATGTCAGAGCTCAGCGACGCACTTTATGCAATACAATTGTGTCCAATCGCTGCAAAAGAAACTGCAAGAGACAATGCTGCTGATGGAATACCAGCTGGACACGGTACTCAATGAGATGGTGCTGAATTTTGATATACGCAAGTATGCTAAGCTGCAGGAGGCCTATAAGCTGGCAAACAAATCACTGATTGCAATGGATCAGCTGCATATTAACTACATTTCGTCTGTACACTCTACGGTGAATGCAGTGGTGCGTGGCTATAGTGAACCCACGTCTGAGGAGCAGCCAAAGCTGCTCTACGAACAACTGTGCGAGCAACTCAGTGCGGATAAGCTAATTCCGTGTTTGATCAGTTTGTGCAAGACTTTCTGGACTATACTGGCCTCCTACTATCAGGTGGTCATGTGGCACAATAACTACAAACTATACGCACAACAGCAGCAGCAGGATGAGGAGGATAGCGAATCACCCGATCTTTATATACAACAAAAACTAAAGAAGGGCCAATCACGCATCTGGAACGATATACTGAACAAAGTCTGTTTGTTCCTGCAGAGTGCTAAGCTGACAGCGCTTAAATACGATCAGTTCATTCAGGTGCTGTCTATTGTACAGCGGCTTAAAAAAGTGGGTGTAGAGTTTTGTGGCGAGCAATCGGAGAAACTTATATCAACTATGCAGCAGCAGAGTGAGGAGTTCTTCAGGCGTTATCACATATGTTGCATTGAGGAGATCTGCCTGTTTTTGGACAATGAGTCCTGGACGCCACTTGACTCTTTTTCGTACATACTACAACTCCCGGTAAGCAGCCATATTAAATATACAATATTGGTAATAGTAAATAACTTTGTTTTATGTTTTTAAGGAATTCCGTTCAGTGCGTCATACGCTTCGTCGTCACAAATCTCCAACGACAGCGCTTTTGGCTTCCAACAACAACTCGCCCATCAGCAACAATAATTGCGATGAGCTGGTCTCTGTGCACTCGCAGGATGGCGGTGGCAGTTCCATATATGGTTCCTACGGTTACTTTTTGCGCTTCTCGGAGAAGAGTTCACCCTTTGATGGAGGTCTCGATGCGGCCATGCTCGAAGAGGACATACTCTCGGGCATTGTAGATGAGGCCTCGTGTTACTTTAGCGAGGAAAGCGATGACGAACAAAAGAGTCTACAGAGCAAAGAGTTTGTCGACGAGTCCAACAAGTAGTTATGCTTTTCCATCTTATATCTATATTTGATACTTACTTTATTTATTTGCTTGTTAGTCATTTGCTTGTTAACAACACAGCTCTTAACGTGCTGCGCTGCATTGGCCGTTATTTGCAAATGTGCAAGCTGCTGCACTGCATTTCACCCAAGATTGTGTCCTGCATGTTGGAGCTGCTAGACTTCTATGCGTATGCAGTGCATGAAATATTTGGAAGAGATGCTGTAAGTACAGCACACAAACTTGATTGCGTAGCATTTTTTACATATATTCTTGTTGTAGTTGGTGGCCACGGATAATCTATATACGCCGCGTCTGGAGCAGCGTTTGCGTGCGGTCGAAATCAATGTGCTTACTCAGATTAAAGTTTGGCCACTTAATTTTTCGTCGCTGGTAAGCGAATAAATCAATTTTATAACTTTCTTGGTAAACAGTTTTGTTACTTGCAGACCAACAATGAGCTAGCCAATCCGGATACATTATACGGTTTGCCGCAGCGAATTGTGGCCGTTGAGGCGGGACGCAGCATGCTTCAGCAATTCCAAGTACTACAGCATTATCTAAACCATTTGTTGCCCGCTGCTGAGCGATCAATATTGGTTAACTATCTCGAGTATAGCGAATTTATGACTGATCTGGCCAAACCCGTTTACACCTGTGTCACATCGCGTGTCATTGATCTGACATCCATACTGGCGCAAATGGCAAAAGTCAAATGGGATGTGAACCATGTAACACACCAGCATAGCAACTACAGTGATGTCTTAAATCGCGTATGTACAAATTAAATTCATTTTTTAATGGTTTAAAATCCGACTTCTACATTCTTATTCTACAGAACATACAGAACTTTGCCATGTGTTTGGAGGAAATAGCAAAGGAGGTGCCCATACCTAGCAATAATGTTTGGAATTCAATGGCGCATGTGACTACACACTTGCTGGTCGAGGGGTAAGTTAGCTATTTGTTGTGCTATTAATCTTTGTAATTAAATCTTATATTTTTTACTTTTAGCTTTTCAAATGTCAAGAAATGTTCGGCTGGTGGTCGCGCACTCATGCAATTAGATTTTGCGAATTTTATGTCGTTCCTGGAACTAATCTCGAATCACAAGTATCCACAACACCGCACCTACGTGGACGTCTTTATCAAATCATATTACTTTTCGCCCGAACAGTTCGAACAATTTATTGAACAACAAAGGCTGGGCGATGAGTATTCGACAAAACAATTGACAAATCTGATACAGTGTATATGTGTCAGTGATAAACGCACACGACAGAGGCTGCTGCAATTGTTGGAGGGCGTGGCAGCTAGTGTTACGCCCACCACAACGCCGCACAAAAATAACTATAACTCCGGCTCGAATCTAAGCAATGTTATTTAAAATTGAATACCATTTTTTCTCTCTTATATATATTTATGTATTTATTTTGTTATAATCGAAACCATTTACTAACCTTTTGGTTCAACCTTTGTTAGTAGCAAAATTATTGTGCTCGTTTCACTATCTAATTGATAAATGTACATTCCGTTTAGTGCAAATTGTGTAACTTTATATATAATAAGTTTTGATTGTGTATTATTGTTTTCGTTTTCTTTAGTTATATAAGCGATCTCCATGATGTACTTTAATTCAAATTCCGAATCTGTGAATAATCTAAAATCTCTTTCGAAAATCTCTATAACATGCTCTCTACTTATAACCAAGGCACAAATTTATTGGTCTATTTATATTATTTATATTGCAATTTGATTTACCACTAACATGACTTAAGTACCTAGAGAATGCATATACACAAACATATATATGTATATATATATATACACTTTTTAGAGATAAGAAACAATATATATTTATTATAATATTCAATAATATTTATTTGCGAACAGACAAATAATTATAATAAATCGCAATAATACAACAATGCCCGTTTGGGGGTGTAATTAACACACACACACATACACACACACACACACACACACACACACCTTATACCTAGTGGTACATAAGTTTGTAACTAACAAATAATAAAAGAGTTCATATTTTGAGATATGCGTATTCAAATTACGAATTAAAGACTTCTGTAAATCAAAGCCTAAAACTTTCCCATCTGCAAAAGCATTCCAGGGTATTTTCTATAGACTTACTTTTCGTGCATAGTAAATAAACTTCCCGCTCTATTTTTCTGACAGCTGTCTAGCATAACAATAAATCCTACAACAGCCTTATGTTCGTCCTTTTGGCAATGACTTGACAATTTACTGCTATAAAAATGAACGAAAATATGAATACCTCAAACAGTTAATTCGACCATGCTTGTAGCTTATATAATCTTAGTATTCTGCGGCTCCCATAGCTGTGATTTCATCGGAAATGTGGCACAGGAAACGGGGTCATCATCGCTTTTAATACGTTACGATTATTGCGAGTTGCAATGGCTTAACAGAATCCTCACTGAGTCTCAGTTGCCAGTGGTGCTCCAATCTTTGGAAAGTAGTGCAACCACAAGCAAACATTTCTCCCGAGTGCTGCAAATAGTCTGTTTACCCCAAGATGATTCCCAGTTGAAGTTGATAACCTGGCTGGGAAATGTGCGTGGTCCAAAAAGCATTTTCTATATAGTCGGAGGAGAATTTATCTCATCCGGACAACAGCTGCAATTCCTACTTTGGCAATGCTATAAGCTGAGAATGCTTAATGTAATAGCTTTGCCTTCGGTGGATTCGGATCGTTACTACTATCGCTACCAACCATATCCTCGTTTCGAAGTACAGCAACGTTCGATTTTTAAACGACCGTTCTTTGCGTCGCATTTGGGTAATATGCAGCAACAGCCGTTGATTGTATTCCCAGATCAGAAGCATCCCAGAACCATTGTCTATAAAGATTGGCGGACAGGGCAGCAATTGTTAGCCGGCTCCGTGGGAAGCTTTGTGCGCACCCTGGCTTGGAAGTTGAACGCTAGCATTGAGCTTTCCGCAGAGCTTCAACCCGATTTACATTATACTGAGCTGCTGGCGCTAATGGAAAAGCATCTTGTTGATGTGGCAGCTGCTGTGGTCCCACTAATCCGATCCGAGCAACTACCCTTCGCTAGTTATCCCTTTGAATTGAGTCACATCTGCTTGATGATTCCGATTGCACAACAGTTGCCCATAAAGGACATATATCTAATCCTGTGCAGTGTGCAGCACATACTTATAGCAATGAGCATAGTTTATAGCTTTGGACTTCTGTTGAGCCTGCACGCTTGGTTGGCTGGAGAGCTCACAAGTTTGGTGGATATATTGCTCAGCGATGTCGCGCTACGTGGACTCCTAGGTCAATCCTTTAGTCGCTCTCTGCGAACGAGCTTTTGTTTAAGCTGGATTTATTTGATGCTGGCCTGTGTGGGTCTAAACGTGAGCTCCATTCATGAAGCTGCACTTGGCACCCTTTTGACCCATCCGCCCAAGGACTTTCAACCACGCACCTTTGCAGATGTGAAACGCGTCCAGTTGCCTTTGCTGTTTAATTTGGCAGATGCGGTGACTAGTTTTGGTGATCAAGACCCGAATCTGGATCGGTGGCCGGTTAATTCAAGTGTCCTCAATAGTCATAGGGACAGGATGAACACGAGTCATGTCTACTTTGCCTCTCGCCTCAAATGGTCGCTGTTAAGTGAACAGCAAAAGTATTTTCCCCGTGAAGTTTTCCTTTACTCCATGGATGCCTGCATTCTGCCACTTAGCCACATGGTCTTTCAGTTGCCAGAGAATTCATGGTTCCTGGAGACGATTAACAAACTGATAATGGATACACGCGATTTTGGTTTCATTCAACATTGGGTAGGCATGCACTTCTATGACATGGCCGCAGCAGGTTTGTTATCCTTCAATGATCCAATCAAGCGGAGCCCTCAGCGCACTAAAAGTTCACTGCGTGTGGAGGATCTACAGTGGATTTGGATTGTCTACGGAGCTCTTTTGTTGCTCGCAACATTTGTGTTAACTCTGGAAATTCTAGTCAAGCGATTTACATCTAAAAACAAATAAAATTGTAGCTTATAATTCGTTTATTGTTTATTGATAGCAAGTAAATTAAGAAGATTACAAGTGAGGGTTATTAAGTGAATTGATAGCTGTGGTAAAGGTGAAGTGAAGAGCTCTAGATATGAAGTTAGTTATAGTTTAAATCGGAGTCTGAGTTCGTTAGAATTTAAACCACATTGGTGTGCTCATCACGATGGAAGATCTTGACGTCAAAGAACTTAAAGTTCTCCACATCGAAGTAGTAATCGTGCTTGACTGGACGATTGAAGGGGAAGCCAAAGGGCAGAGCATCGACATAGCGAGAGCCATGGCCCATGCCGCAGCTGACAATGGGATCGTAGCCAGTGTACTGTGGAACAGTTGGCTCATGGAATGGATAGACCATGTAGAAGAACTGAAAGAACTGACCACCCTTCTTGCCCTTGGGCAACATCATGCGATTTGGCACACCACAGTGGGTCTCCGACTGATCTAGCTTGAACTTGAAATCACTGTTGGTGGCATCCATCAGCTTTTGGTACAGCTCAAAGTAAGTGGTGCGATCACTGACCCAGAAGCTGAAATCTCCGCTAGCGCGCTTGATATGATTAACACCGGCCTCCAGTTGCACCTTGAAGTGCTCGAGCTCAAAGAAGTTCTGGTAGTTCTTCTCCAATGGGATCTCATGTCCGTACTCATCATATTTGGGTCCAATGAACACCTTGACAACGGCGCTCTGTGCCTTGTCGGCGGTCACATCCAGAGTGAACTCGAAGGGTTTGTGATTGAGACGATACTGACGAGCCTTGATCAAAAAGCTGCTGCCATTGTAGTGAGAGTTACGGCCAAAGCTATAATGGACATCACTGGGATGCTCGTAGGTAGGCTCCACATTCACGGCATTGCTGATGTCGGCATCGAAGTACTCGAAGTAGGTGGTAAGGCTCTCGGGCATGTGAACGGCATCGATTTTGACACCCTTAAAGCCATAGTCGACCTTAGTGTACTCGGGGAAGGTCTCCATCAGATGCCAGTAGTGGCTCACCAGATTCTTGTAGACCTCAAAGAACAACGGATCACGCATAGAGGTATCGTAGTGCATGAAGGCACCAGGATAGGTTCCCTCGTTCACAATGTAGCGATAATATTTGTCTAGACTGCCAAAGAATTTAACATCATGGCTATCAGCATTGCCCTGGATCAAGTTACCAAGCTTATTGATCACATCAACATCGTATTTGTTGTTCTTATGGATCCAGTCCATGATGCGTTGAGTGTACAGCTCAACGTAGTTGACATACTCAACATTCTCGGTTGTGTAGAAGTTAAAGTCATTGGAACGGCTAGGATAGGGTACGCCATTGTAGCTACGGAGACCGCTGTAGAAGCCAGCGTGAACCGGTTCGTACATGTTGAAGGTGGGCACCTCACCCATATCGT
The DNA here is from genome assembly GCA_035044725.1 of Scaptomyza caliginosa. Taxonomy (NCBI): domain Eukaryota; kingdom Metazoa; phylum Arthropoda; class Insecta; order Diptera; family Drosophilidae; genus Scaptomyza; species Scaptomyza caliginosa. The sequence goes on along the minus strand of JAWNNR010001046.1, from coordinate 161,431 downwards.
TGGACAAACGCTCCAGATAGTAGCGAGCCAGGAGTTGCCAGTGGACATACAAATAGAGCTCACCGCGACGATCATTGTTAAGCACATGCACATCATCACCCTTGGTCCAGAAGGGATAGTCCAAATTGAAATAGTAGTAGAAGCTGTTGAAGCCAACATCCTCCAGGAAATAGGCCAAACCATGTTCGTAGTTCATATCACCATAGACATTAGTGTAGTTGGACTTCAATACCACATTGTAGACATTGTTCAGCTGCTTGACATGATGGAAACCATGCATCTTATAGTGCTCAGCCATCTCCAAAGTCTGGCCATCAAAGAAGCTCCATGGATGGATCTCATAGTGAGCGGGCATCACAACACCCTGCATATCATCACGGTACAGATTGGCAATGGTAAAGGCATAGACAAAGAGCTGTTTGTTCACATGCTGGCGCGCCCAGAAGACGACATGCTGGTAGGTCTCCCAGTTCTTGGCAAAGTAAAACAGACGCACAAGACCCACAGCATATTCCTGATGGCGATCGTAGAACACTGTCCACACCTGATCGTCATGGAAGGGATGATGCTGCCACAGCTCAAAGAAATGCTCCAATTGCTCGGCATGGTGATAATCGCTGACATGCTCCCATGGCTTGTACTCGTAGAAGCTTGCATCGTATTTGGTCACAAACACATCGTCCTGATAGATGTGCTGCAGCATTTCAAACACAAACTTCTGCTTCACCAGGAAATCCTTGTCGGCCACCTTAAACTCAACGTGCTTGGCATGGCTGGTGCCAATGGCTAGCACCGCTAGCGCCAATACTACAACCGCCGTGATCGACTTCATCGTTAACATATAGCAATTGCAATCTCAACCACCTGCATTTATACCTCTCGATCTTACTCGAGCGATAGAGCTATGTATGCAGTCGACATCGGCCATTGTCCGATTGTTGATATTGCCTTGACATTATCATAGATCCGCTCGACCTTGATGTACATACGTTTCTATATATGCACATATGATGCTACAGTTTTTTTTTTTTTCAATATTGATAAGTTAAGTACATTTAGCTTTCTTTTTTGCCTTTATGCTTTTCTCAGAAGGAACAAAGTTATTTTGGAAGCCACATTCTAGTAACTCCATCTGATTGGACATTATTGGAGCCTGTAGCAGTGTTGGGAATCGTTGCTTCATTGAACATCACCTGAGGGTCGAGCAGCGGTCAGTCCAAATAATATTCAAGCTTATCAAGTAATGTTGCCAGCAGCTATTACTAGGTCTAAAAATATGCGCCGACCTATGCGTTAAATATTCAACAAAAACAATAAATAAATCAAAATGAAAAAAACAAATACGAAAAGACTAGACAACAAAGAACAATTGAAGTGCTTTATTAAACCAAGATTATTAAAGCTTAGAAAACCTACGCACAAAATTTTCGAATAAGAATCCTTCTCTAACGACCCTTTGCATGCAGCACTATTTCAAGGATAAAAACCAAAAAAGCAACGCCGTACAGGCATAAAAATGCAAATGCTATAAAGAATAAATCCTTGGGTCGCAAATGATTGTTAAAAGTATTTCTCTCATAGGGTAAATCATTGAATTTACCAATTGCAATCAGTTTACGGAAAACACAATAACGCCAAAACTGATATAATCCACTTGCTTGTGTATCCAGAATATAACGATTCAGCGCCTGCTCATAGATGGAGTTGCGATCCAGGGGTATGGCAAAGGGAGCAAGTGATATGAATGTAAAGTCCTGCGATAGACGAAATGATATACGCTGCTGTTTGGCCAACTTGCGCTCAATGAGTGGCCACAAAGTTTGGGTAATGGGATAGGCATAGGATATATTTGGTTGACTGCGCATCGCTTGGAAGTAGGAGCTGTTCACCAGTCGATGTACATCCCAGTTTTTGGTCAATGTGCTCTTGCCAATTGCCTGGAGCATTGTGTATCTATCCTGATCCGTTACCAGAATCTTTAGGCCAATTCGACGCATATCCTCATAGGTGCGTACGGCTGGCTCTAACAACGGATGCACCAGCAGCGTCTCCAGCTGTGCCAAATATATATTGTATGAGAGCAGGCTGCAGATGAGCAGCAGAAAGTAGATCCATGTTTGCCTCAAACTCGGTACACGACGCAGCACAAATGTCTGATAGAGCATGGCCCTCAAAACCGAATCACCAAGAATGCTCAGGCATCGCCAGCAGGGAGCTAAGCCCAACTCCAGACGTTGACAGTTGTGTAGTAGTAATGCGAATAGCATTATGGCAATCATGGCCAACAATACATGCATAGGGCTGCCGGCGGCCATTATGAGTAAGACACGATTTCGTTCCGGTTCGACGGGTAACATCAACTGCCACTTGGACATTTCGATAACATAACTGTACTTGTAATATGAATCTAGTTTATAGAAGCTCATCGGTATATCGACTCTACGTATTTGCATTAATCGATTTAGTATGTTCGAATCCAGGATCTCGGATTCTTTTAAATTCTCATCCCAACGAATCGTTAAAGTTGCATTCAATCTTTTGGCAAAGTTTTTCATAAATGTCACCAAGTACCCCGCCACTTTACGAGTTCCATTCGCACTCCTGTAGACGACACTACGTGGCAGTACATTATCCGCAATGGTGCCCAGGATATGACCACCCATATCCTTTAGTTGTGCTTCGAAGTAATATTGGAGTGTTTCAATCCTTCGCTCGATAAGCTTCAATTTTGGAAATGCCTGATAGCTATAAATAAGGTTTTGCCTTTCATTACTTATTGCCAACACATTTAACATTCTCCACCAAAAGCAGTCAAAAAATAAATCATGTATATCAATTGCTTCATTGACCAGAAATAACGTTGGAGTCTCTCGCATATTATCTAGATTTCTGTAGAGTGATTGCAAAACCGTGTGAGTTTGATTATTCAAGCAAACAAGTGCTAGAAATCGACTTTTAAAGTTATTCTTAAGCATAAAGTCTTGTTTATTATCTATGTTAATTATTGGTGTTGAGCACTCGATATTGAGATCCATCCAGCAATCCTCGTTTGAGATTTTAACAATGAGTATAGTCTCGAATGCGACTTCTTCTTTTATTTTACATAACACTTGGTTGGTTAGCTGAATTTGTGCATTAATTAAGCTTAGTAATGCTATTAAAAAAATTAAGATTTTGCAATGCATTTTAATATCTTTTGATAACGCCAACAAGCAGAACTTTGGAACTGAACTGAATTCATAAGCCATTAGCTGCTTTTATTGAACTTTAAATGTTGTTTGCACAAGACGATTTGAAATTTAATGACAGTTTAGTATCCATGCAATTAATCAATGCGGCGGCTACATTGAGCCCATTAATCACCACCCTGTAGTTTTTCTTGAATAGGACAATGATTTTAAGTTTCACAAACAACACACGTAAGCAATAAGTTACTTGATGTGTTTAATTAAGATAATTTGACAAGTATTTTAATTGTTTCAATGATATGTATTAAATTATCTTTTAAATCGTTAAACCCACCACACATAGGCGAAAGCTTTCGATAAGTAAATGTTAACGATATATCGCATCGTTGTAATTTGCGCAAGTTTTGTGTATTTGCGATCAATTGCCGCGCGGTCACACTTGCCGATTCACACATAAAGTAAAATAAAAGAAGCGTGGAAGTAAGAGCAACCAAAACCGCCTGCGAACTACATAAACATATTTAAAAGAATTTAGGTGACGACATTGCACCAAAATAATACGACAAGCTGTGAGAATTTAGTCCACAATAAACGTGAATATTAAATAAATGGTAATTAACGCACTTAGCAAGCTGAGCAAACATGGTGTCGTCACTGTGAAATTGGCAGAGATTAACTTGAAATTCGTTGTTGTAGTTGTGTAATATTAAAAAAAAGTGCGAATAACAGCAAACAACAACAAACACAATGAAACATCGCCTGATATATCCGCAATACTGCGTGTGTGTGTGTATGTGTATATTTGTAGGCGCGTTTGATATTACGATGTTGTAATAAAGTGTTGACAGTTATATTGATTTGTTTAATTTGTGACATACACATGTAATGTGTTTAATTTTCGGCATGTACATTAACAAATCTTTTATAACTCTTTTCCATATATTTTTAGGCGTAAAGTGAGAAAACCAATCGAATTTCTCATGCGCAACGAAAAACGACACAAAACAAATCCAAAGATACACACAGAGTAGACAGTGATTCGGAAATTCAAAATTTTGTATAGTTTGTAAAACTTTGGAATTGGATTGGCAGCTGTTCCCCTTGAACAGCAACCCCCTCTCAATATACAACAACCTCAACAAAAACAACATTGAGCAAACATGAATTTACTGCTGCATCACAAGGGATCGATGCACCTGAAAACGCATTACATGATTATAAACTTCTACAAACGCTGTAAGTCACCACTTTTTGTCGTTGTTATGCATAAAACGAAGCGTAAATATCAAGAACGCAACGTAAAAAAAACTTTCCATTGATTTTACCTCGCATAATAGTGGCTCATGCGTGTGTGTGTGTCGTCGTATATTTTAGTGCGCGTGTGTTTTATCGCTGATTTTGTTGTGACTGCATGTTCGTACACAGCTGATTCAATGTTTGCTAGCACCTTGAATAAAAAATTTCCCTGTTGCGCTTACTTGGTACTTTATGAGCAAAATAGAAAATTTCCCTGGCTTTGTTACCTGCTATTGGAGTGGGTATGTCTGATTTAATAAACGGTTTGGCTCTTTATTTTGTAAAATTTGTTTTCTTTATTTTGGTTTCAATGCGTCACTTTAAGCTTATCTCAACTTCAACGCAATACACACAAGTAAATGTTGGTGTGTGTGTTTAGCTAAAAAACGAGACAACATGTGCCAAGAACACACGCCAGCAAAACATACTGACGCACACGTAAAGTCACCCTGTATGCGAGTACAGTTAACAAACGGGTCAGAGGAACTCACTCAATTTGCTCTTCTTTCTCACTGTTTCGGGCAATGGCCGAATTTTTGAATGCGTTTCGCTTTCGCATAAGCAAGTACACTTTTCATTAGCTTTTGCATTCTTCTTACCTATTCTCGACGTTTACCTTGAGAACGATGATTGTTTGAATTTTCTTTATTTTGAATTGTTGCCAAAGAAAGAGGAAAACACAAAGGAAAAACTGAAAGTGCATTTAAATATGTCTCTTTGTGGCATTTCATTAATTTTTACCCTTTATATAAGTGATTTCTTATATGTACATATATAATATCTGTTAATAACAACAACAACAATCGCAACAGGTGTTAATTTCCTATATTTTTGCTCTTTCCTTATGAACGGCTTGTTAGCTTATCTGTATAGATTCATCAAGTGGAACGAACTTTTCTTTTTTATCAGCTTGCTAACTTGTCGACATTGCGATTAAATACACATATTTTATTATTATTTTGTTTGTTGCTTATACAATTAGCCGGCTATTCTAGATTAAGTCGTTCTTCTCTTATGTTTGTTAGTGCAACCTTGAAAAACGTGATTTGTTGTTGTATGCACTTCAAATTCAAGGTACAAATATACATATGTAATTAACTATATTTATACGTGATCTATTCCTCCTGTTTACTTTTGCAGATTTGAGAACAACCTATTGTGCATCATCGTACAGTACAACGAGTCAGGGGCAACAAAGCGTGAAAGCTTCAGATCCTACAGAGTCATATAACATGAGGCAGAGGAGAATATTTGATGATCAATCATTAAGCAACAGCCCGCGTCATGTTTATCGTCAATATCATTTTGCCGGCCATGGGTATCGGCATTTTCATGCAAGTCGTACGCTCTTTGAGACACCCTCAAAAATTGATGCGACAGTGAAGAAACTGAAGAATCAGCAAAAGGAAAAGGTTGAGGAGATTATGAAAGAAGTTGCCAATGGACAGGCAGCGGATAAGGCAAGCATTTCTGCGGCTCCAGTGACCAGCGCTACATCTGCAGATACAGCTGTTAAGGTAACTGGCGATGGAGCCAAGCCGTCAAAAGAACTAACGGAAGCAACACCAAAAACAGTGGCCAAGCCCAAGAAGCCGCTGCAGCAACGCATTTGGGATGAGATCGTGCATTATTATCATGGCTTTCGCCTGCTCTTCATTGACACGGCTATCAGTTCAAAGCTGCTCTGGGCGGTCCTCAATGGAAAGACGCTGACACGTCGTGAGAACAAACAGCTACAGCGGACCACATCGGATCTGTTTCGCTTGATTCCCTTCTCGGTGTTTATTATCGTGCCGTTTATGGAGCTGCTGTTGCCTTTGTTTATCAAGTTCTTTCCGGGTATGTTGCCCTCCACATTTCAAACGGCCAAGGATCGACAGGAGCGTTTGAGGCAATCACTTGCCATACGACTCGAAGTTGCCAAGTTTTTGCAGCAGACTCTCGGCCAAATGCCCGTTCAGCATGTGGAGCACTCCAGCGAGGAGGCCAAACAGTTTGAGACATTCTTTCGCAAGATTCGCGATCCCAATGAGAAAGTTAGCAACGATGATATCATCAAGTTTGCCAAACGTTTCGATGATGAGATCACCTTGGATTCTCTAAGTCGCGAGCAATTAGCGGCACTATGCCGTGTCCTGGAACTTAACACTATTGGCACCACAATGCTCTTGCGCTTTCAGCTGCGACTCAAATTGCGCTCTTTGGCCACAGATGATCGCGTGATCTCACGCGAAGGCGTCGATTCACTCGATCTCTTTGAGCTGCAGCAGGCGTGCAAGGCACGTGGCATGCGTGCCTACGGTCTAACAGCCGAGCGTTTACGCTTCCAGCTTAAGGAGTGGATAGACTTATCGCTAAACGAACAGGTATGGCAAAGACAACAACTATAATGCAAATTAAATAGCCCCATTAATCCAATTGTAAACACTACATTAGGTTCCACCGACGTTGCTGCTGCTTTCACGTGCAATGCTCATTTCAACGGATAGTATAACGACGGACAAGCTGAAGGAGACAATGCGTGTGCTGCCGGATGCGGTCGCTGCACATACACGACATGCAATTGGTGAGCGCGAAGGCAAGGTTGATAATAAGACGAAGATTGAGATTATCAAGGAGGAGGAGCGTAAGATTAGTGAGGAGCGTGAAGAGGAACGCGAAGAAAAGATAGCTAAGCGCACGGCTAGTAAGGAGGAGCTGGCAGCGCCATATGTCTTCACCGATGAGGTTGCCAAGGTGCCGCATCTCCTTTCTAAGGACGCGGAGGCAACAATGGATGAGAAGACAATCTCACCGACAGATGTGCAGTTGCTCTCTGATGCGCTGAAGACGCTCTCATCTGATAAACAGCTTGTTGTTGAAAAGGAAACTATTAAGGAACTGAAGGAGGAGCTGCGTGACTACCAGGAAGATGTGGAGGAGCTGCGTGAGGTTCGCCAGGTGGTTAAAGAGCCTGTGCGTGAAAGCCGCGCTGCCAAGCTTCTGTATAATCGTGTCAACAAAATGATCTCTCAGCTGGACACTGTGCTGAGTGATCTGGAGCAACGTCAGTTACAAATCAAGCAGGTGAACACCACTGATCAAGCCGCAGCAGTTGCAAGCGTCCATCCTTCTCAGGTGGTGCATATTGATGAACTGGTATCCACCATTCGACGCATGAAGGAAGCCTCTGATGAGGAACGTTTCAAGGTCGTCGAAGATTTGCTGGTCAAACTGGATGCCGACAAGGATGGCGCCATTTCTGTAGCTGAAATAACAAAAGTGGTACAGAGCATCGACAGCACAGCTACCAAAATTGACAAGAAACAGCTGGAAGAGTTTACCGAGCTGCTCACCAAACAGGCAACTAAGCGACGCAACGAAGAGATTGTCCACATCGATGATCTCATGCTGAACATTAAAAAGTTAAAGGAGACGAGCGACGAGGCGCGACTCAAGCACATTGAGAGCGTATTAGCTAAGTTTGATGGTGATAAGGATGGCGTAGTTACTGTCAACGAAATACGCAAGGTGAGCTATCCAAGAATTCTTTTCACAGTGAACAGTGACTAAAGTTAAGGTATTTGACAGGTGCTAGAGTCCATTGGTCGGGATAATATTAAGCTCAGCGACAAGGCAATAGAAGAGCTTATCACACTGCTGGACAAGGAGCAAATCTTAGAAGCAGAGCAAAAAATTGAGAAGGCGATAGCGAAGAGTATGAAGGAGGCAAAAAAACTTAAAACCGAAGTGGAGAAAACAGATAAGGATATGGCTAAACTTGTTGATGGTATACATGACTCAGCAAAGGAGATTCGCGACATTGCCACCGAGTTAGGCGCAATGGATCGGGCAAAGGCCGCTCAGCAAAAGTCGGAAGTAAGTAATCGATTATTCATACATTTCTCCTAATTAACTATGGATTCCTTTGAATTTTCTATTAACAGCCTGATTTTAAGGACTGTGCTAAGACCCTTATAGACAATTCCAAGGAATTGCCCGATTCGCCGGCTAAAGGTACGAAGAATAATAAAAAAGGACCTGACTCACCAACCTCCCCACCTAAAAACACCAGTGGTGGTGGCAACAATACCAGCTGCAGTAGCAGCAGTAGAATCACCAGCAAAGGAGCCAGCGATGTTGATTTTAATAATGTTAAAAAGGAAGCGGTGCTTGAGGCAACCGAACGTCGTGTCGAAATGTTGCTGCCCCAGAAAGACATTGATTTGCCACCAACGATACCCACACCAACGTCAACAGCGACCCAGTCTAAGGCAACTGCGACGGCAAACGGTTTGTCCGGTGCATCTACTGCACCTAAGAAACTAATCTGACCGGCCGAGCCGAAGGGCAAAGGCACTGACTAAAACAAACCCAGAGCATTCACCTATGGCAAAATAAGCAAAAACAGATGATGTCTACCCTATGTCCAAAATGTTATGATTGCAATTTTATAAATAATTATAATCACAGACCTTATATAACTAGAATTAGCAATATGTCGATTCGAAAGCAAATCTGTATTTAAATTGATCCTAGGCAGATTGAGATCGTTGTGTGCGCGAGGCTGAAGTATGGTATTAAGTATGTGTAGCAAATAAATCCTGCACAAATCAAATACTACTTAATATAATACAACAAAAACTACATATACCATCTGGGTGTATCTCGTACAAAACTTAAACTACCTTAATGACAACATTAATTTGATTTTCTACCGCCTTAGTTTTAGCCCGTATGTATGTGTGCTGGTCAATCCAACTACTTGGCTCTACAATATTAGCGATTGTGATCATTAAGCGATAACTTAATTTAAATAACATAAACTTCTTACATACAAACAGTGAAGTCAGCTTAAATCCTTGAAACCTAATCATAAAACGAAATTTATTTGAAATATAAAAAACAAACAAAAAAACGTGATACTTTTTAAACAATAAAGATATGTATGCTTTACAGACTTAGTTAAAGGAAATTTGTAAAAGTGTTTTGCAATAAGAAATAAAGTAAAAAAATATAGTTAGTATACACTTAAAATATTTTAATTTGGTTTTAATAATGTGTGCTTGGGATTTTGTCAAAAAACAAGAAAAGTTTGTCTTGATCTCGATAAGTTATCGAAGCTTAGCATAACAGAGCGTTAACAGTTTATGGAGCATGAATATTAGGTGAGCATTTAATATATCTTCAATTAATCAGACATTTTTGTTGAAGTTGGTTGTGTGCTGCTGAGCTTAACTTCAAAACATTGTTAAGACCAAAAAGGTAATCTATAAAAAATTCAATTATGGTAGCTAAAAATAGTAGAATCATTAATATAATTAACTGTTTTGTAATTATTTGTATAGAATTTGTTTTTAATAAATCAAAATTTTCGAGTTCCATTGATTTTATGTATAGAAATAGATAATTTTATTTGCTGTTACATGCTTTTATATGCTATTTATAACTACAAGAAAACTATAATATGGTTTTTGAATATCACTTTCTACTTATGCTATTAATATTCATACTATTATATGATTTTTAAAAAAGTATTCACATGATAAAGTAGGTAAAAGTATTTCATCCGTTTACTTAACAATTTAGCGACACCAAAAAGCAATTCCAATATATATATATATATTTTTTTGTTGATTTAATTAACAATTTCCATAACATAGCTCGTTTTTCTCCATTGTTATTGTGATGCGATGCAAACAGGTTTCAGCATAGGTGCCGTGCACAAGATAAGAAAAGCAATAAAAGACTTTTAGGCCAGTTTGACTTGTTCCTTGAACTCCGCTGCACAATTTGACCGTAAGCCAGCGTCAATAAAATTTATTGTCTTATTATCAAGCTATGCACTCCAGTTAGATTTAAGAAATTTGAAATTCTTTTCTTTTTGTTTTTATTTTTAATTTCTTAGTTTAATTTAGCATCATGGCAAATATTCTAAAATCCATTGACAAGGAACCTGTACAAAATCGAGTGTATATTAAAAATGGACAAGTTGTCAATCATGATAAGTCCTTCAAAGCTGATGTTTATATAGAGGATGGCATTATTCAGTAAGTAATCTTTGCTGCAATAAAAACTATTTGCAACTTAGTGTTTAAATATGTTTTCTTAGATTTGTGGGACCTGCTGCCGATATAACGGTACCAGGTATGCAAGTGATAAACTAATTATACCTGGTGGCATTGATCCTCATACGCATTTGCAAACACCTTTTGATTTTGCCGTTACCATCGACGAGTAAATATCTCTTTTGACTTTGTACCTTCAAACAGTTTCTATCATGGAACCAAAGCGGCCATAGCTGGTGGCACAACTATGATAAGTTAGTATTCCCAAAATTATATATTAAATCATAATGAATAACTTTTTTTTTACCGAACTAGTTGACTTTGTGTTGCCCAATAAGAACGCGTCTATGCTTGAAGCCTATAACGCGTGGCGCAACAGGGCCGATCCCAAAGTCTGCTGTGATTATGGCCTTCATGTGGCGATTACTTGGTGGTCCGAAACAGTATCGGAGGAAATGGGCATACTCTGCAAGGATATGGGCATCAACTCGTTTAAGACATAAATGGCTTATAAGGGTGTCTATCAGCTAAACGATTCCGATCTTTTGGATGTTTTTGAGCGTATAAGAGCCTTAAACGCCTTAGCCATGGTAAGGTCTTTTAATTAATTTAAATATATATTATATTGGTCCTGAAGGACATGAGTTGTCGCGACAGGAGGAAGTCGAGGCTGAGGCTGTAAATCGTGCCTGCATTTTAGCTCATCAAGTAAGTAAACTTAATTGTACCCAATATATATGTTATAATCTAACTTACTCAGGTCGATTGTCCACTTTATGTGGTCCATTGTATGAGCAAGTCAGCCAGTATTGAGATTGCGAGAGCCCGTGAGCGTTATGGTTGAGACCATCGCTGCAGCTCTCGGAACAGATGGCACTCACTATCGTTGCCAGCACTTTGAACATGCAGCTGGTCATGTCTTTAGTCCTCCTTTAAGACCTGACACAACAACGCCAGAGTTCCTCATGAAGTCTCTAGCTAGGTGAGGTTTTATATTCTTTTTAAGTATGTTTTATATATTTCTTTTTCTTAGCGATACTCCACAGACGACAGGCAGTGATAATTGCACATTTACCAAGAAACAAAAGGAGCTTGGCTTGGGTGATTTTACAAAGATACCCAATGGTGTTAATGGCGTTTAAGATCGTATGTCTCTGGTCTGGGAGAGAGGTGTACATTCCGGCCTAATGGATCCCTGCAGATTCGTTGCCATAACAAGCACAAATGCAGCCAAGATCTTTAATATTTATCCACAAAAGGGACATATTGGTAGGGCTCATTACAAAACCTATAGAGAGTTGTGAAATGAAATAAAATTAACTATGTTTGATTTGAAGCTGCTGGCTCGGATGCTGATATTGTTATATGGGATCCAAAGGCTACTCGCACCATTTCCAAGGATACCCATCATCATGCATGCGATTTTAATATATTTGAGGTGACTTTACTTACACTATCTGTGCACGATTGTATCTATAAAAATAACTATTCTTTCCAGGACATGACTGTTCATGGTGTTCCTGATTATGTTCTGGTGCGTGGTGTTGTGTTGAGAAAGGATCCGTTTGTGTGACCGAAGGATTTGGACGTTTTATACCGACTCCCTTGAAGCCGTCTTTTGTTTATGCAGGCATTGAAAGGGAAGTAATTTTTACAAACCGCGTCAATATCAAGTCTTGGGTGCATCGTTACCCAATACAGCAACCTTAGTTGTGCCAGCGATACGTTCACCTAATATCCATTGCAACAACCTTTGAGAATAACAATGTAAAATGAATCCATTCAAGTATGAAATAAAACTGATTAATACACACTTGCTTATCTATATTTAATCATTATTATTGTTGCATAATGATCTTGAATATATTCTAAATTTACAAAAGTCTCCATTTATGAAGCTTTTTGATTATTATGCTGTTAAAGGAACAAATATTATTTGAATATTTAACTAGGATTCAATTCAATTCAAGCGTTTATCCAATGGTATACATTCGGTTAAAGCAACATAAAAAGCAAAAGTATAATTTATGCAGCAAACAAAAGGTGAAAACTGCTGTGAAACATGCGGCAAAGAAAGCAAACAAAAGCAAGAGCCAAATTGCGTTGAACTAAACGACTAAATAAGCTAAAAGGATTCCTAGCCCTAAGCAAAGTAATAGGGAAACATTCTCATCAGGTGCACAAGTGAAAAACAAAAGGTACAAAGCGATAGACTTGAGTATTAAGTGGGCTAACTCTTAGGGGTATTAGCTGGCAAATCAATGCCACAGTAAAGTGGCGCATATCGGATTTGGATTTTCGGTTAGATGTCGATACGACGACAACGATGGCAAGGATTGCATTTATGTAGTTGCCCGTCGTTTATTTTTTTTTTTGTTTCCTTTGCTCCTTTTCAAGTACTGCAATTGTAACTGTTCGCTGCAGGACGCAGGACGACACGCGACCCACATGCATATAAACCTTTCACAGTTGGCGACATATCTGCGATATTTTTATGGTCAATGTGCGGTCCTGCGCTTGGTCCTCTTGCGCCTCCTGTGTGAACTAGACTTGGGCACACACACAAGCAAACAAACAAACGGCTGGTAAAAGTGTGTAGCCAGCAAAGAGAAAAGGTTGAAGAAATATGTATTATGCTCCTGTTGCCTGGCTGCTATCTGTGTATAATCCACTTTATATTTTCACACTAGCGCAAAAATTGAATATAAACATAAATCGCCTTTGCCATATACGGATTATCGTGCCGCATAAAAAAGTATTAAAACTGACACTTGTTAAGATAAACGATGTAAAAGCTTATCGACAAAAATGTAAATCAATTAATAATGCTGGATTATTTACTTTCTTTTGTTCTTTAAAATAACACTGTCAACAGCGAAAAATCTTTTTTAGTTTCAAATTGAAATACCTTTGCCGCTCAGTAGTGTCATTTAATGTCGATTAGTTATCGATGTTTTGCATAACAGTGCGTTAACAGTGCTCCGCAGTGATCTTGTCTGTAGGCATTAACATAATTTTGTCAGTCTTATCAGAGACTTGCGTTGCGGTTGGTTGTGTTGTGGTGCTGCTGCTCGCGGTTTGACGATAATTAAACATCCAAAAAAATTCAAAACTCTAACGGTAAACTATAAAAAAGCAGTTATGAATATTGAATAGAGCTCAGGTGTTGTAACCAAATGCAAACAAGCCAAATCAACGTGGTTTGCCGCTTCTACGCATTCAGAAGTTGTTTTCTTATTTTAGGCATGCAACCTACAGCCGAATGTACACATACAACACATACTATAAATACATACGAAAAGCCATTAAATATACGAATTAATTTTCTAATTTCTGAACACGTATGCCGACTTTTAAAAGTGTGAATGATAATAAAAACTAAAACAAGACAATCGATGTGATTATATATGTACATCAAAATACTTAAGCCACTGTGGGTCAGAAAGTAATGTTTTTTCGCACTTATTTGGTATATACCACCAACAAATAGACAAGTTTTGAACTGTTAAAGTGTGCGTATTTCTGTTCACATGTGGCCGCTGTATTGATAATTATTTCCATTTTTGTAGTATTAGCTATTTTTACCTACAACAATAATAAAAATTTTGGGCTACTTGAAGATTGTTTAGAGACACTTTTTGCCGCAGTGTATGTTTTTTATTTATACATTTGCCAGCGTACGTAATTGCCCCACATAAAAACTAGAGCAGTGCATATAAAAATATGCACAATATATGAATTCAATCAGCTGTTTTTATATTAAATGTTACCCTACCTTTTATTTTGTTTGATTCACAGTTCGATTTGATAGCAACAATGTCAAGCAGTCCAGCACCCGTTAAGAAGGTGCCCATTCACCTACAAAGCGCCCAGAATCGTGTGTATATTAAAAATGGACAAGTTGTCAATCATGATAAGTCCTTTAAAGCTGATGTTTACATTGAGGATGGCATCATTAAGTAAGTAATCTGGCATGTAATAAACGTTAACGTATACTTAATATATTGTTTAGGTTTGTGGGACCTGCTGCTGAGATAACGGTACCAGGTGGTGTACGCACCATCGATGCTAGTGGTAAACTAATTATACCTGGTGGCATTGATCCACATACGCATATGCAGCTACCTTTCGGCAATGCAGTCGCTGTAGATGAGTAAGTATCTACGGATTTTGAACAGTGTTGACATCTTAATCATATTATTTTAAATAGTTTTTACCACGGCACCAAAGCGGCTGTTGCCGGTGGCACTACAATGATTAGTAAGTTTTCTCGCAACTTAATTTAAATAAAAGAAAAATAGATTTTCATATCATATTTACTCCTACTTAGTTGACTTTGTGCTGCCCAATAAAAACCAGTCAATGCTTGAGGCTTATGATACATGGCGCAGCTGGGCAGATCCTAAAGTCTGCTGTGATTATGCCTTTCATGTGGGCATTACTTGGTGGTCCAAATCGGTATCGGATGAAATTGGCATACTTTGCAAAGACTTGGGTATTAACTCGTTCAAAACATTTATGGCCTATAAGGGTCTGTACCAACTAAACGATTCCGATCTTCTGGATGTTTTTGAGCGTATCAGAGGCTTAAATGCAGTTGCTATGGTGAGCTACAATGCTTACCAACTGTATTTTAGTTTTAATGGATGTGCTTAACATCTTATACAGGTACATGCGGAAAATGGTGATATTATTGCCAAAAACGCCAAACGTCTTCTAGCCGCGGGTGTGACTGGTCCCGAAGGACATGAGTTGTCGCGTCAGGAAGAAGTCGAGGCTGAGGCTGTAAATCGTGCCTGCATCTTAGCTCATCAGGTGAGCAAACCAAATTGTACTGAATACATCTATTAATCTTTAACTTATCCAGGTTGATTGTCCTCTTTATGTGGTCCACTGTATGAGTAAATCGGCTGGCATTGAAATAGCTCGAGCTCGACAACGTTATAATGGAAAGTATATATTTGGTGAGACACTTGCAGCGGCTTTGGGCACAGATGGTACTCATTATCGTTGCCAGCATTTCGATCATGCGGCTGCTCATGTACTCAGTCCTCCCTTAAGACCCGACAAGACCACTCCAGAGTTTATAATGAAGTTGCTGGCCAGGTGAGTTACTATAAGCATTTGGTATTTTTTGGCCATATACTAACTGTAGTTTAGTTTGCTTCTATTACTAATAATTGTATGTTCTATCTAATACACACATAAAACATGATGCTTTGCAATAACAACTCTTCTCCAGGCGTTGTGAGTATATAAATTTATTTTCTCATTAACCATATTGAGGATTTTGTTATACTCTTTAAATCATATAACAAGAAGTCAAATAAGTCTTATCGAACATAATTATTTATTATTTCTTTAGCGATGATCTTCAAACAACCGGCAGTGATAATTGCACTTTCAATAAGAAACAAAAGGAGCTTGGCTTGGGTGATTTTACAAAGATACCAAATGGTGTTAATGGCGTTGAAGATCGTATGTCTCTGGTCTGGGAGAGAGGTGTACATTCCGGCCTAATGGATCCCTGCAGATTCGTTGCCATAACAAGCACAAATGCAGCCAAGATCTTTAATATTTATCCACAAAAGGGACACATTGGTAGGGCTCATTACAAAACCTATAGAGAGTTGTGAAATTAAATAAAATTAACTATGTTTGATTTGAAGCTGCTGGCTCGGATGCTGATATTGTTATATGGGATCCAAAGGCTACTCGCACCATTTCCAAGGATACCCATCATCATGCATGCGATTTTAATATATTTGAGGTATCTTTACGAAAACTATCTGCCAGTGATTGTATCCTAATAAAATGTGTTTTTTCCAGGGCATGACTGTTCATGGTGTACCCGATTATGTTCTGGTGCGTGGTCGCATTTGTGTTGAGGAGGGATCTGTTCGAGTTGCCGAAGGATTTGGAAGATTTATACCCACTCCTCTAAGGCCACCATTTGTCTATGATAGTATTGAGAACAAATCAGAGCCAGAAGGCGTACAGCGAGCTGAACAACAAAATGGTAATGCGGCCAAAAAGTTAGTGGAATTGGACTCTCACATAGCTGTTGCGGTTCCTCCTTCTGCTATGCTTTCGACTAATAACAGCAACAACAACAACAACAGCGTTTCAAATGCACGTGGACGCGTCGATGGTAAACGGGATCTGCAGGAATCCTCATTTTCCATTAGCGGTATGTTTGTAGTTCACTGAGATTCATAAGCTTAAATCTAAATCCATTCTTGATTTTTCAGAGGAGCTTGATAACTCAAATGTGCGTTCATCTATTAAAGTTCATAATCCACCTGGTGGCAAATCTTCTGGCTTTTGGTAAAGCACTTCAAATTGCTGAAATCGTCAAAAATTAAAGCAATACGTTAAGTTTTTGTCATTGATTATTGTAAATAACCCTTAAATATACATTAACAAAGTGTGTTTGTTTTTTTCTGTTTTTTTTTTTAAATCAGTCGGCTTTTATTTTGCTACCTAAAAAGTATATTCTTTGTACCTTACACAGTTAATTTTTCTAGACTTCATACATCAAAATAAATAAATAAAAGTTTCAAAATGCATCGCGTGCAAACAAACATAGCAACTTCAAAATTACCAAATGCAACCAACAAAATCGCCAAAAAATCAACTCCAACAAAGGCCACACAACAATCATCGACAAGAAAAAGAGCAGTGCCACCGGAAAAGGCACCGAACAGATTCATTTCTGTAACAAAAAGATCCTACAGAACACCCAGCTCTCCCAATTTTGACTACCATCTGTCGAAAATGGAAATTGGTGGCTTTGAGAATTCTAAAATTCCAATGAAAACGGTGCCGTCCAAGGAGCTGATGCTGATTCGAGCTGGGCAACGTGTGGCCTATCTGGAGACACGCTACGAGCACACACCGGATACTAAGTATTATTACCCGGAAGCTACAAACTGGCGAATCGGTTGGTTTCATCGAAAGGACACATCCACCTAAGCTAAATCCCAAAAACTATCGAAATTATGTACAATTCCCCAAGCAACACACTTTTAAACATTTTATCAATTAACATTACCCAAATTATTGTTGGTATCGAATTTGTTTAAAAATTAAATTTTAACCATATCAGATTCAAAAAATTCGCTCTCTCTTGTTCTAACTCTTGCTCAACCAAATGGCAAAATGCAAAAGTCAGTTCCACAAAGTTGAAACAGCTGTCTCCGCTTTCTGTCAGCACAAATATCATATTCATGCTGCACTTCAGCTAGTCAAGGCAATTACAAAAAACAACAAACAAAAATATGCAGCTACCATTGTGCTTTGCACACAGTCATATTCATTTATTTGAGCATTCATATTTTTATATAATAATTCAATATGCGCATTCTTTGAGCGAATATTGCAGTAAAATAAAATGTTATTTAAAACATTTTCTGACACACTGTTTGCTTAAGATTTTTTAAACTGTCATATAGTAAATTGGATTTCAGTTTAAAGCTTATATAGCTATGCATTTTCTGAAAAATTTTACTGCTTTTTCGTTGGGCATGAGAAATTTTTTAAGCTGCACATCTTTAAACTCTGGGCTCTTTTTAAATTATTTAATATATTTATTCTAACTGTCATACTTACTAGTTGGCAATTAGTTTAATCAACCTCAGACATAGACATACCATTTAAGAATATTTAATATGTTTGCCAGCCTCGTCGCTCATCTGATTACCAAAGCAACAACTACAAATTTGTCTAAGACCAGTAGGACATGAACTCGCTTTTTTCCACTTCTCCTCAATCTGTTGTCTGTCAACAGATTTTTTATTTGTATTTTGTTTTGTTTTCTGCGTGTTGTGTGTTGCATTTTGTGCTTGGTGCTGCGTCTGGCATTTAAAGTGAACCACCGTCCAAGTTTTGTATGCAACTTAGTGCGGATGGACGCTGCAGCATTTTGATTGACTCATGAAAGTCAGCAGCAAGTTTGTTTTTTAATTGTTTTATAACATTTTCGCTTGCAGTGCATTTGGATTTCGTTCACTTTTAAAGAATTTGTCTTTATTTAATTGTGAGAGACTTGAGCGTCTCCATATGGCAATGATTCCGCCCTGTCTATCCACTTTATTAACTTTATTTGAGTGTGAGTAGAAGAGTTTTAAATTTGTTCTTTTTTTTTTTGTGTTGTCCTCGTCCTTGTTGATTGTCTGCAATTCAAGGCATCTCTTTCGAATTTCATTGTTGCATTCCCAGCACTTTTAGCTGGACAAACTTTGCCCGTCTCATTCCCCTCTATCTCATTCTCATACTTAGACAGACACTTGGTGCAAATGCTTTGGAGTCATCGTTCTAAGCATTTGCTGAGTTTTGCCTGATTGCAAACAACAATTCTCACTTGGCCTGCAGCGGCCACAGGGGAAAGGTTGGGTGGAGGCAGAAGTTTATTATTATTTGGCTTGTTTCACAATTTTTCCATGCTTTTATTTACCTCTAAACGCATTTCGCTCAAGTCTTAGAGTGTGCTGCATCGTTGCCAGTTTTATTTGTATTTCATATCTGCGATGGCCCAAATCTCGATTCGAACCAATATTTACACAGTTCCTTAACACAACTCAAGGCCCCAAGGGCATAGAATTGATAAATTCATCTAAGCATTAGGTTACTCATTGCTCTTGAATTTCATGATTTGAGTTTAAGTTTAACACCACAAAAACCACTCAAAATTTTTTTAAATCTGTATTAACTTGGAATTGCAACCAAAATCGACATTATTTCACTACATTAAAATTGTTTTTGCTGATTGCTTATTGGTTAGCTATACGAATTACAAATGCAAATCATAAATTTTTTAGCAATTTTGCATGATTGCGGAGCATTTGAATTTGCTTCCTTAACCGCATTCCAATGCCAATTTCCGGAGCAGATTGAATTTTTCGACTAAAATTTCTAGAGAATTTATGGGTCAGTGGTTAAGCAACAATGAAGAATGAAGAGTTTTTTTTTTTGCACATTTTGTGGCTACATTTATTTGTTTTATTGCCCTTGTAGTAGATATAATGCCGCAATTGTTTTGTTTTCCTCAGAATTTCTTTATTTTTCGTTTTGTAATATTTATCACTTTCTGGCAATTGCTCAAAACTTATTCGGTTGAATCGGTCCTCATCATCCTGTAAGCCAGTTGTAAAGTGCGGCTTTGTGGTTGCCAGGAAAGATAAAACCAGAGAGAAAGTTGCCGGAAGAACTGAGATTGGTGGGATTGAGCTTAGACCGCATGCATACTTGGAGCTAAAGAAAATGATTGCAATGCATTTTATAATTGTTTAAGTAGCACGATTATTGGCACATTTGTTTTAAGTATTAAAGTCAAAAGCAATAGCTGTCTATGAAAGTTGCTTGGAAAAGACTTTCTCACCTATTTTTCTCGTTCATCTTTTAATGTGGCAGTAGCAATGTGAAATATGCAACTCAAGCAACAGCTGCTTGATTCACAATTTGACTTGACGCGTCTTGACCATTAGTGCAACTTCTTTCTATCTTCTCTCTTTCTTTGTTTCTCCCACGATTGAGTTGAGTTGTTGGCACTTCCATTTTCATTTTCATTTTCATTTCCATTTCGCATTTTCTTCTTACATTCTTCGCATTTTATCTATTGCCATTAATTTACGCGACATTTGTCGCCATTTGGCTTTTAGCCTCACATCTCAATATCGCTTGAGAACTTGTCTGCCTGACTGATTACAGCCCGCGTTGCACTTTACGCCAATTGGTTGCACTTTACGGTTTAAGTGCTCCAGAGTTGAGGTTCTTACTTAAGATCAAATGCAGTTGAGTGCATTTTATCTTTAGCTTAAGCTGAAGGAATACAATTTCGATCTAAGCACGATTTCTTTTCAAACATAAAATAAATTATTTTGTTACTTGTGCATTTAAATCTTTACTGTTTAACTGCAAGCTATAAATAAAAACATGAAACAAAACTTGTTTTCCAAACTTAACTTAAAATAGAGCTAAAATTAAATTGCCACAATCGACAGAGATTTTGCTATAGTAACCAGCACTAATTAGATTGGGACATTATGCACGGTGAGAAGTGGAATTGAAGTACACCTGACATGTAAGAGACGGCTTTGATGGGGAACACTTAAAGCATCAACGATACATGACTGGACACAGAGGATGTTTTTCTGATGTGCTTCAGTTGTTGGCACTCGGCAGCTGCATCGTTTTGGGGAATTCTTCACGTTTGCCATCTGTGAAAGTTTAGCAAACCAACGACTTAATAACTGGAAAGCGGGCGAAGTTCGTTGACACTAAATGGCACTTTAGTGGCAGCAAACAGATGTGAAAGAGGGAGGGCGGAGGCAGAGGTGGGTGGGAGTAGAGATCTGAATACAGAGTAGTGTCAACAATGTTGCGCGTTGCTCGCTTTATTAAAAGGACGCAGGTGAAATGTCTGGGCGCTATTTTCTGCAGCTACAGCAGCTTGAATCTGAATCGGTAACAGCCTTGTTGTGTTTACTTAAGCGGTACACACGCACACCCAAGCAGTCACACACACACACACATACATGTATTTCAAAGATTGCCATGCTGTTTGTTACTGTTGGCTGGGTGATTGTCGCTTAGCTGCTTGAGTCCAGTCCTGCTTCGTGTCTCGTCCTGTTCATGTCCATGTCTACCATACCATGACTACCATACCATACTTTATGTGCGTGTGTGTGTGTGTGTGGGCTTTTAAAGTTGGTTGCTTGGTTCGATAAACGTTGCATTGCATGCTCAAAGGTCATTTGCATTTTGACCTCGTCAGCTGTTCTTAGTGATTTCTATTATTTTGTGTTTCTATCCTCTAAACAGCTCATTGATTTCGCATAAAGATATAGTAGAGGCTTGATATAAATTATCTACTTCTTTAAGTCTTAATTTAAATGAAATGTCAGCTGTAGGTTTTCCCGTAAAATTCCAGTTGATAAACTACAAAATAATAAATGCTTTTAATTAATAATAATCAAATAATTATGAGCATATATGTTTTCGACACGCGACTTTTGCTGCAGGCAACATATGCGTTGTTAAATGAATGCTAAATGCTTAACTGCCACTTACCATTTACAGCTTCACAATGCTGATCATTAATTTTAGAGACACACAACGTACACTAAAACTTGAAGTTGGAGCCTGGAGATGGCATCTGAAAAGCGCTCGAAACAATACTCGAAATCGTGTTTATCCACTGTAGCGCTCTTAACTTTTATTGGTATTTAGCCACTTTTGGTGTGTTGGCAGCGGCGGCGAAGGATGTCGAATGTTGTTGGAGTGGGTTGACGGGGTGGACGGAACAGGGCTGGCTATGGGTTTGAAGGTACAGCGCTGCGAGAAGAAAAACAACAATCAACACCATTTGCCGCTACAAATTAAGCTTCGAGCAAACAAATTGCGTTGAGTTTTCCCAAAGACTTTTCCACACACATTTTCGTGCTGTTTGTTCATGTTGTTGCCTTGTTTTATGTCTTGTCTGCTTCCCAAAACACACATACCCAATACCCACCCACCACTTGCCCCATGGCAATTTGTTGTTACTGAGCAAGTAGATGAATATTTTCGAAAGCCATTCGATGTATTCGACTTGTATTTATAGCGAATGCCGTGCTTAATCAGATGCTATTGGCATGGCCACGTTGCGTATACTTAATTTTAGTTTGCTTTTCCTTTTTTTTTCTTTTTGTTTCTGGCTCGAGGGTAGCTTGGAGTGTTGCTAATTAAGCTATGACTGAGAAATGTTTATTTAAATTGCATAGTGGGCTATATTAAGTGATTAACATTTGGAGTCTTTAGTATAATTTGTGTGTTTATTTTGCAGCTAGAAAAATTAATTACATAAATGTATACGAAACGCTTAAAAGCTTCTTTGCTTTTACCATTGGCATATAAGCACTTCAATATCACTTATAAATTCGACATGCAAAATTGCCAAATTAAGAACTTGGTGAACTTTTAAGAAGTTTGTTTAAACTTTGCCAAAGCAACTCAAAGTGAAAATTGCCAAATAAATGATTCCAATGCATACAATTTGCCGAAATAAATATTTAAATATGCAATCGATTCGAGGTAATGGTGTTTTTTGAGCTTAAAAACGCTACTAAAAGTTAATTAAATATTTGTTTAGTATAACTATTTTAGCTATTTTAGGTTAATTGAATTATTAAGTAAAAATTAGCTTTTGCTGAAAATTAACTTATTATGTGTACAACAAATTATTGGCATATATTTAATTCGTTTGGCATACTAGCTTGCAGGCACAAATCAGTATTTAAATGTGAAAACTAATTTAATAGGGTATTTAACGTAATTTTATTAAATAGACAGCTGCCGGCAATCATAGGTATTGTTTAAAATAATTATATTATTAGTTAATTCTATTTATGTGTAATTCCCTTTTAGATACAATTGGCAATTTATACATATATACACATATTTGGTGTGAAACGTGTTTGGGCATTGAATATGACACAAGGGACGCCGGGGTGTGGGGGAGCAGGCAGACAACAATGCGACAACAATGTTGGCACGTGTTTAATCCGACTAAGTATGCCGCCAAAAAGTTCAGATACTGGTCACAAGGATTTTAGCACACGGTTTGTCATAATATGTTGAATGTATGTCTTTACATCTATATATATATATTTATGTTGGACAACGTGCTTGCAGCATACTAAATACAGTCTGGCTGAGTCGGTCAACAAACGCCTTTAGAAAGTGGCAAGCGGAGGGGAGACGGTGTTGGGTTTCTAAGCACATTAGTAAAATTAATCTGTTTCGTTTACAAATGCTGAAGATTTCCCCTATCTTATGCTATAATATTTCTTGTATAACAATAAATGTGGCTTGATGACAACGATATGGCTAGCAGCTGATTTGAGTTAAGAAACGAGTCGAGCATAGGTGTTAAAATTTTATTAGGGTCAACTGCAAATTAAATTTAATAGATACAACAAAAAACTCAAAGTGGGCATTGAAATTATAACATTTAAAGTTAGCAAACAAATACACTTAAGTATTAATAATATGTCTGGTAGATATGATGGGGCTGTAACAATATTTTCGCCAGCTGGTTATTTGAAGCAGGTGGAGTATGCCCAGGAGGCGGTGCGCAGAGGCTCCACTGTGGTAAGCCATATGACATTCACGTTGCCTTTTACCTTAATACGTTATTGTGTCGTGGCAGGTGGCATTGCGCACTAAAGATACCATTGTGGTGGGCGTGGAAAAGAGGGCTGTGGATCCGCTGCAAATTGAGCGAACAGTGCGTAAGATAATCAAACTAGATGATCATCTGGTTATAACCTTTGCTGGCCTAACAGCTGATGCTCGCATATTGATGAAACGCGCCCAGGAAGAGGCGCAAAACCATCGAAAAAACTTTGAGCGACCAGCTACCGTGGAGTATATAACACGGTAAGAAAATCTGTTTGTTTTGATTTGATGGTTAGAGGAAGCTAATATATTCAAATCCTGTAGCTTTGTGGCAAAACTAAAGCAGCACTACACACAGAGCAATGGAAGGCGTCCATTTGGTGTGTCCTGTTTGATTGGTGGCTTCGATATGAATGGCCATCCACGTCTGTTTCAGACAGAACCCTCTGGCATTTACTATGAATGGGCGGCCAATACAACGGGTCGGGTGGGCAAGACACTGCGTGAGTATCTAGAGAAGAACTCCACTGATTTGATCAATGTGCCAGATGAACCCTCGGCCATTAAGCATGTGGTGCGTGCCTTGCTTATGTCCACCTCGTTGGATGCCAGTTTCTATGACCTGGCCGTGCTCAGGCATCAGCAGCCATTGCGAATGGTCAGCCCTGCGACTGTGGCGCTTTTGGTGCAGGTCATCAAGCGTGAGAATGCCGATAAGGAGGCGAAAATGAATTTGCAGCTTAGGTCCAAATGAATATATGTTTTGAAAATATGTATTTAGTATATATATACATTCTTGTTAAATTCACCGTTAGCCAGCAGCATCTTCTGGCTCAATCAAATCTTAATAAGATTCTTTTTCTTTTCTCTCTCTTTCTTTATTGTCAATTTAATTTTAACCTTTGCTCCGACAAAAGTAATCAGCACGAAAAATGTGAGAAAAAGTGAGCAAATCACTTAATTTGCCTCAAGGGCATCTTTATGTACCACCAGCGTTTTTCAAAATTGCCTCACTTACTCACTCACTCACTCATTCAATCTTGTCTTGGCCAGTAGACATCCCAAGTTGGCCTTTGTGATGGCCACGCAAGAAAAAAAGCGAGTTAAGAACTTTTAAGTGAAAATGGAAATTGAATTTGCGCCAAAAGTTGCATACTTGTACGTACACACACACACACATGCGTAGCTTCTAGCATGTTGTATATTCTGCTTCTTTTGATATTTACAGATTTTTCACCCCCAAGTGCCATTTGTGCAAAGGTGTTTCAGGTGTCTGCCCAGTTTGAGGGCAAACGTTTCAATCAAATGTGTGCCTTGGGTAATGCCGCACTCTCGGCCACAACCGCTCGTACAATGATGAAAGCTATCCGATAACACACAGCAAAGCAAACACTCAAGCACTCAGCCACACACATACACACAGACACAATTGCACATTGCCCTATACATACATTCGTGTATATTCTTGGCTTGGGATTTTTTTGTTTGTAATTTTTTTGTATCAAAGTTGTTAATATTGGTAGGATATTGGAAAATTCCTTGATCTTTTTCCAGCTTGCTTGGTATTCTTGATCCACTCAAAATTGTTCTTATTGGTTTTTCAATCATTCTTCACACAGTTTAATTAAGAGCTCTGAATAAAAACTGAACATAAGCTTGCAACGAGGCAAAGGTAAACCAATAAGAGGTTCCTTTACTTTTTACTATCTAGTTTATGGAATCAAATTTGTCTTACTTACCTTGGCTTAGACTCTTTTACATCGTGCAAGTGTTTAAACAACTGTGAGCATTTGCATTGGATATGAAAGAATCGTTATTAAATTTATATAATTACAGATTTATATACCTGTTTTTATATAACTGCACCTTAACCGTTGATGGTAAAAGCCAAAACACTTACTTAAAAAAGAGATATAAACTAAGTTTTCAAGGCATGAAGTACTTAAATAATCACTGGTAAGCCAATAAAAGTAATCCCGCTGTTTATTCCATAAATTTGTAATGTGTAGTTGTTTGTTCAACTAAAATATGATTTAACAGCAACATTATGTGTTTATTCGTTGTTGCGTTGAGAGTTCAATCCGAATTCACTTGCAGCCAAGCAAGCCGCTAAAGCCGTTAATAGGAATTACTGTTTCAAGGAGTTGGCAGTTCTCTGTACAGTGTCCCTCCGCCCCCCACCCTTTGGCAAACCAATAAGTCATGCCCTTATTATTATTTACAACCTGCCTTCGTCTCACACTTTTAGGTTCATGCTGCTTGCCACTCAACTGACTTTGCCGGAGTGCCTTGTGGAACGAAGAAGCCGCTCTGTTAAAGCATACCCATTCAGGCTTTTGTTGCCTTGCTTGCTAGTTGGAGGTTTTCCTGCTGTTTTTTCCTCAGCACTCGCACACTTTTCACACTTAATTTCATTAAGTAATTTTTCATACTGCAACTTTTATTGAGTTTTAAACTGGCAGAGCGCATAATGTGAAAGCCAAAGAGCGAGATGTGGAACATGCAAAGAAAACGGTAGAAAGAGATAGTGAAACAGCAAGTCTCTGCACTTTCTTTCTTTTCTTTTAATACTACAATTGAGCTTTGCTTATAGCTGGCTTTTATAACGTATACGCCATGTGTTCTTACTTTCGGCATTGTACTTTACTGCTGATTATACGGTTTTTTTTTGTTTTGTTTTGCCTCTGGTGCTTTTGTCCCTGCAGCAGTTTCCCTTTTGCATTTGCACTCATTTTACGCCCTTTTGTTTGTTGGCACTTGTTGCATTCGCTTTTGTATCTCAATTGTTTTTGTTTGTTGTTTTGTTTTTACTTCTGGCTGTCTTGGTGTCATTTAGCGTGCTTTACTTTTATTCATTATTCAAGACATTTTTTTTTTAATAAAACAATTTGCATTGTTCTTTGAATTTATTTCAGAACTTCCAAAGCAATCAAATAAATGAAAACTTTATTTCTTGGTCAAACTGTTTGTGCATTTGAGTAATTGCTACGGCTTTTGTTTAACCAATTATGTTATTTTATTTATTTGTTTTGGAGAAGTATAGTTTGAAATGTATATATGATTCTTGATTTTCTTATTTAAAAAGTCATCAACCAACTAATTTTATGCATTTAAGTGATAAAATATAGACACAACAAACCTGTCCACAAAAGAACGGTTTGAAACAGAAGTATGCGCTAGAGATTTCACAGAAAAGTTATCCAACATATTTGTATTTTATCCAGAACTAAATGGGTCATAGCATATTGGAAGGAAATCAAATTTTTCATATCCTGTAGCAGTTATGTTGTTAGAGAGGGTATCAAAGTAGTTGTGTTCAATATTAACACGGTTAATACTGTTTTTTTTTTAAATAAATACTTTTGTTGCTTAAAAATCAATTTTTTGTTGTATTCAAAATTAATCATAAATAGTTATTTTAACAGTTTGTAGAGTATACCAAAGTTAACTTAGCTACTCTATGCAGCTGTGAGTTCTAACTTGTTGTTATGATTGCGAATAGAAATGGAATTTGAAAAAATACACAAAAAATACGAGAATGTTATTCGCATTGTATTGCTCTTTTTAGTCAATGAAGAAAAACATATTTGAAAATTGTATTTCCAGGCAAATACTACTATGGAAACGCATTCGTTGTCCCCTTTAGGCATCGTTAGCTTCACTTGCTTCACTTCGTTGTTAGCCAAACGAAAAATTCGAAAAATACTATTATAAGAAGAGAGACAGAGGTACAAAGAATGCTGCCAATGCTGTTAACATTCAAATATTAGTTTAGTAATCGGAATTTTTGTTTTGCAACCGAATGTTTTCTTAACAGTTAGAAGGCGTAGAATGTCACGCATGTAACATATTTTTGAAATCGTTTTCGTTTTGATCAAATGAGTTATGATAAAAGTTGAAAAATTTATTGTAGCACAGTTAACTTTGGTCTTAACTTACAGTGTATAATTAATCTAATGTTTTAAATAGCTTGATTTCCTTTTTTTGACGAGTAGGCTTCAGTTAGACAGTTAGGGTCATCTTTTTGACAACTTTTGAAGTGGGTGTGGAAGGGCACTCTGTCGATATGATTGGCGGCTGACCAATCAGCGGTTTATAGCAAGCGCTGCAAATGAGTTAAGTTAAGTTTGGCGGCTTGGGCAAAAACTTTTCATAACTTTGTCCAGCAGAAGATGCGGACCGTTGCGTTAATTGAAGCTGTGGGCTTCACTAAGCGCCAAAGCGCCGCAGAATACAAAGTTTAACAGCGGCTGATTAAGCCGTTGGGAGGAGAAAAAAAGAGGAAAAGAAGGAAAAGCGCAGCCGTAATTATCTTGATGAGATTCGCCTGGGCAGCCTTTAAGTCGAAGGTGACCCATGATGCTTCTACTAACTGAAGGTTCATCAACCGTTGCGGGTTAAATTAAGTTATGTGCAGTAGAATGGAACACTTGACATGTCTATCAACACACACACACAATAATAAGCTAAATGAAAACAAAAATGTCCGTCAGTCAAGTTAGTCACAAATTGACGACAAAGTAACCTAATAACTTTGCCCACACAATAATTGGAATTTATGACTCATTTTCGTTCTCTCGCGACAAAAGACAAGTAGCAGCTCTGGCCACTGGTCTTGTGTTAAACAAAGCGCGTAAGTATTGCCAATGCAAGGGTTATGAACTACTAGACTCCATCAGCCAACTTCAGAACCTTTCAGTTGGCGGCCAAATAGCTAAGTAAAGTGGTAGCTGCAACACAAGACAGAGAAAAAACGTAGAAAAGTTTGCGCCAAGTTGAAGTGCCTTTAAAAAACCATTAGCGTCATTTCCTGTGCTGTCTGTGTGTAGACTTCTAAGACTGTTAAAAAAAAGGACACTTCGTCGTGTCGATATCATATTTATTCGCGACTCACAATAGGTAGCAATACTGGTTGGAATTTGGAAATGTTTACAAACTTATTTAAAAGACTCCTTTGGTTTTATGATTTTAAATTTCCTTTTGAATTGAGGCTTGAGAAGTGTGAGTTTGAAGTTTCTTTTAAACTAATGATGGGATAGTTGGGTTGCACTGGCATTGCCTTGGATTTCGACTGGGGTTTTGCGGTTAAATATTGGTTTAGATTTGTGGGCGCCTTTGAAATATTCCTGTTCTTCGTCATTAATGGTTGTTTTCCACCCGAAACTCTATTTGAATTAGCTAAGGACAGTCCTGATTCTGTCTTGGAAACACTCCTGATAACATCCTTGTTAGCTGCTTGACTTACTGTATCTTTTTTTGTTGCAATGCTTGACTTACTGGAGGGATACTCTTCACCTGGCTTCATTACCTCCATAATGCTGGGACAAAGGCAGTCAAAATCGCCATCTGCACATTTCTTACATACATGCTTTGTCTGTGTAACGACTGGACATGGCTGACTTGGCGGCACCTCTTCGTAGCAGACAAAGCCAGGTGGCTCCATGGCGTCAATACCTTCCATGGCTGGCAATCCACGATGTTGCTTGCACTGCACTGGACACTCAATGGGGCATCTCTTATAGGGTCGTTCCTCAGCGGCCATTTTGGTAATCTTGATGCAATTTTCAAAAATTTTGTGGCGTTCAGCTTCCTGTTCGCGTTTGCATTTCTCTCGATGCTCGTACTTTTTGTAGGCCAACGCGGCCTTAGAGAAGAAGCCGGGCCAGCATTTGTCTCGCCGCTTGCTTCTTCGCACCATTTGACCCTCGGGCACCAAATCCACTTGATTCTCGCGTTTATAAGTCTCCACAGCTTTGGCAACCGGTATTAAGGGTCGCCCGAGCATCTTTGATTCTTGCATTATTTGTACAGCACCATTAAAGAAGGCAACATCTTCCACCAAGTACGGATCCTC
The DNA here is from genome assembly GCA_035044725.1 of Scaptomyza caliginosa. NCBI lineage: Eukaryota > Metazoa > Arthropoda > Insecta > Diptera > Drosophilidae > Scaptomyza > Scaptomyza caliginosa. The sequence goes on along the minus strand of JAWNNR010001046.1, from coordinate 131,888 downwards.
GACACAGGCTGTAATGCGCATCAGCTCCTCCTGACGCTGATCAAGGAACTGTTTCCGTTGGCCCTGCAGAACCTCTTTTAAGTCGGCTGATATCTTATCATGTTTAAGCTTGGCAAGTGCATCGAAATGTTTGTTGGCTTCTTCGTTCTTATATCGCTGAGCAATCTCAAAGCGCCGAATCTCTGCCGCTTTTTGACGTTGTTCCTCCAACTGCATTTGCTGCTCCCGCTCGTATGCACGACGTTCTTTTGACAGCCTTTCGATTTCAGATTGACGTCGTTGCTCATCGATTAGAGTTTGTGCTTTTCTTCGTTCCTCAAGAGAATCTTGCAATTTCTGCATTTGCAGTATTTTCGCTTGTTTATTTTGACAGTGTGGGATTGCAAGTGCTTCCAATTTTTGAATTCGATTCGCACGCAACTCTTTAGCTTCCTTTCTTCTTCGAGCATCCAAATTTCGGGTCATTGTCCGATCGACGCAAATAACTCGATCATTGATATCGTCACACATGCGCTCATCTAGACAAAAAAAAGTACAATATATATATATATATCTTACATATCAGGATATTAATTTACTTACATTTGGCCTTTTCGGCCCTTTCTTTAAGCCCATGCTCATAGGAGTGACGATAAAACTCACGCCTTTTCTGAGCCAGCTCCTTGGCAGCCTTCTCTTCTTTTTCCTGCAAGCACTTATACTGCTCTCGCTCTACAATGCAGTCAAATATCTCCTGCTGCTTTTCGGCTTCCCTGCGCTGACGTCTCGCTTCAAGATCCTGTTGATAATACTCACGTATGTCCTTTGATTTGGCCAGTTGTTGTTCTTTTTCGTCTTCCACTGTGACATGGCCAAAAGGTATAAGCTGTTCGGGACACTGCTCCTCATCCAGACGCTGCTGACGTCGCTCCCCTTCAGCAAACTCACATTTGAGCGCTTGATAGTAGTCACGTTGATGGATCATTTCGGTTGTGAGCAGCGCCTGGTGCAGAGCACGTTGTCCTGGCTTCAGAGAATTCAGGATTCGATTGGCACGCATAATACGCTCCTTGCGTATCTCTTCTAGCAGTTTAGCGGCCCTTTGTTCTTTGGCCGCTAGAAGTAGTGATTTATACCGTCTCTCCTGCAGTTCATCATCACTGTAAGCCTTAATGTCGGGCAGGTTTGTAAAGTTCTGGCACAGTTCTTCGCCCCCCTCTTTAAGAGCTTGATTATAGCGTTGCTGTTCCTCAACATCGGCCTGCTGTTTCCGCTTCTTCTCCTGACGCGATCGTGACAAAATGGAATTGAAACGATCCGATGATAGGACCACAGGACGAAAGCCAACCGTTAATCTTTTGAACTCACTGTGTCCCGGTTTTGCAGTGCAGGCCTTGCTTGCTTCCATAGTTTAAAAAATGTGTTATTTGCGGTTTTTTTTTGGTTTTTATTTATTTAGTGCTTGTTTATATTTTTTTTAAATATTTTTATCATAGTTTGCTATATACAAATAAAGCTATAACATTCTCAATCATTAACTTATCTTATACCAACATTGCTTAGATTTGTATCTTATTGCTTACTTTATATATGCCAGTGAACATTCAAGAGGGCTTCACAATAAATCAGTATTATCAAACAGGCAAACAGCATTCGCAGCTACATCAACTTTTATTCAAAAGCTGAAAAGCTGACCGCAGAAGTGCGCTTTGAACTTTTTGGCCCTACACTTAAAGTTTTAGCACAAATATTCGATTTTGCCGTGCTGCTTAAATATATACTGCGCTATTTGAAATGTGCCAAGGACAATTAAATAATGATTTAGACAGTATTTTTATAATACATTCATTTTGAAATATTTTAGCGAAATGTTGCGGTAAATATTAATTGCAAAAAATGGAAAAGAAATTTGTTTTAATGTCTCTTAAAAGTTAGCAAGTCAAACGTGTCCAAAAGAGGGAAGAATAAAAGTTTTACCTTTGGATTTGCGGATAAGTTGTCCATTTGCTTGGTTGTCATCAGAATTGGATAAACCTCAATTAGTGTTTTTTGCCTGCTTAATCAAATTAGGCAAAGCCTTGGCGGCATGTCCGATTCGTGACCGAGGCGGTGTTGGGCTGGCCTGGGTTGGTGAAGCAGAGACAAAGGGGGTATAAGAGGCAAGTCAACGACCGAATGCTGCGAAATCCAATTCCCCAGCTGGCAGAAAATTATACAGAAACTCAAATGAGAATTGGGCAAGCCAAAAGCGAAAGAAAAACATTGCCGACCGGAGTAAAGTTGACTTTCATGCGAAAAGTTTTTGGTGAAAATCGCTGGGCGTGAATTTCAGCACGCAAAATGTTGCGCACTGTTCGCGGGGAATACAAATGGAATCGGGAGTTGCCTGTTGGGCTAGGGAGTGTGGATCCTATGCCAAACACCGGCGATTATTGTTACAAAACGCAACGGGCTGTGTAATTTTTTTTGTGGTAAAGAACTCGCGCAGTGGGATTCAAAAATGGAAATTCAAACTTGAATTCACATTCGGATCCAGATTGAGATTCAAATTGTCCAAAAGAAAAAGCCGCGGTCGTGTTGAACTTTTCATTGGCCGCAGGGACTTGTAGGTAGGGACGAGAAGGGCTTGGCAAATGGGAATCATTGTCTGCCTTCTGGCTTTTGAAAATTGTTTTGTGAAAATTAGTTTTTCAACTTTTCTCGTACTTTTTCTTTTAATTGTATTGTGTATTTTTGGGTTTGCATTTCGTATGGGAAATAAAAAATTTAAGCGCAAAGCGAGAGATTAATTCGGTTTGCTCTTTTTTTTTGCGGTGCCAATAAAAATCAAATTAAATATATTTAGTTTTATTTGTTATTGCGTTTTTTTTTCGCAGTTCATGATTCCTTTTTTGTGGCTGATTTTCATTTGCAGCAGTTCAAAACGCATTTGATGAAATTGCGTTAAAATTGTTGTGGACAGCAGAAACTTTTTCGTTTTGATGGGATCATTTTGTTGATGTCGTCTGAGCGTTAATAATATTAATAAATAAATGACACATACAGGTTTTTTTTTAAATCTTTAATGTTTATTGCATTTCATTAAATCCACTTCACAATTTGTTTTCGCATAGAATTATTATTTAATGTTAATTACATCATGTATTTGACTTTCAATATTTTGTTGTCTAAACTAAAATTGTCTTAACTGGTAAAAATTTTGTTCATTCGCAATTAACTATTGTTTATTTGTAAGCTACAAATGATGCCACAATTGAACATTCATATACATAAACTTACTTAAATTCATGACAATCACAAAGTTAGGATTTGATTTGTGCAATTTTGTGTGTTATCTGATTGTTGAGTTTAAAGAGAATTATTTTTGCTATTTTATTTTTTTATTTTTTTATTTTTCAGTACTAAATATGTATAACCACAACGCTAGTAGAACCATCAATATTAATAGTTATGAACTGTTATTTTATTTAAATCGATACTTAGTTTCTCATTTATGAAAGTCTTGGAGCAACAGACATGGAAAGGCTTGCAGAAAAGGAATTAAAAATACTTTATAGCTTTTAATTAAACGTTCTGTCATTTTTGGTTAAAGGAAGTCTAGCATCTCTATTCATTAAAGTACTTAGACAACTTAGTCACATTATAGATTACACCCATCTGAATGGTATTTATTTTAACATACAATTATCTACTTAGTAATACAGCGTAATAGGCTTAACCATCCAAATGAGTTTAAGAGTTTATGAATGACATTCGATTTGCACATTGTGACACTTATTTTTATACATTTATTTGCTAGATGCATATAATTAATTTTTATTTAGACAATAAGCACACACACATATGACACACAATACTATTATTTTGGCTTATAAGTTTGATTTTTAGTAAAAATTTTATCACAAACATACATAAAATGAACACTTATTTATTAAATTTTTTTTTTTAACTTTTATATTATTGGTTCTCACTTAATGGCCATTTAATTCACGTTAATAACTGTTTTAATTGGAAGCTATATGAGGATTAAATTATATTTATGCCATATTTATATATGGCAGGAGTCGGAGAATTATGTGCAAGAAAGGGTTTAGCACAGGAGCGTTTGAAATTTAAAGTCTTTATGTTGTTCAAGTGGATTTAGAGTCAAAAGAAAGAGAAAACAAATACATTTTTACAAAGAACTATAACTTTTGAAGTTTTTACCTAACCCTATGCAAATATTTAGACAGACACACACAGAAGTATAGACATATTCACGGTTAGACCTCCAGATAAACTATTCAATCGGCATATACCTAACTAAGTTTCTATTTACGATACTCGGCCATGGACTCGCCAGCCAGCGCCATTGATGGCGGTGGACTGTGACAGGCAACACGGATGCGGCTTAAACGCAGACTGCTTGTATGATGTGGAGCCGAAGCAGAGTGCACCAGCTGACGGGTATGGGCAGTTGCGGCGGCCTGCTGATGAAGCGGATGGTGGGCGCATTTGGCCTGGCGGGCCATTAGTTGACTATTGGCGAGTATGACGTCCTCTGCGTACTAAATGTCCGGTATGCTACGCCCCGCGGCCAGCTTTGAGGCCACCGTCGATATTGACGATGATGCTGCAGCTGCTTCGGAAGCTGGACCGCCTAGAAGCAGTTTGCTTTTGGCACAATTGGCATCGTGGAAAAGATGCTCACAGAGCTTGGGCTCTGACGTTGAGAATTTGCCTAGCTCGGCGGAGGTGGTGTTCATGCGGTTGGTGTCCTGAGTCGCTCCACTGGACAACATATTCAAATGCAGATCACTATGCTTGCTAAACGAGGTGGTCTGATGCTGTTGCTGGTGTTGATTTTGATGCTGTTGCGGCTGATGCAATTGATGGACATGGGCGTGCTGATGATACGAGAAATGGGGGAAATTTTTCTGCATTGCATGTAGATTACCCGAGCTGACGGTGCGCTCCAAGATCTCGCCCCAATACTTCTCCGAGAGACCCTCGATGTCGGGACGCACTGTAGCATAGCCCTCGCTAGCTGTCTGATGGGCATGGCTATGAGCTCCTCCGCCGCCTCCGCCTCCTCCTCCCAGTCCACCGCCAGACAGTTGTCCTCTGATGTATTGCGAGGCACTGCGACTCAGACTATTGGCTCGTGAACGCGCACAAATGCCAAGCACAGAGCCACCAATGGCGCTGCCAATGCCACCGCCACCGCTGCCACCACCGCCAGCACCGCCCGAACTGCCGCCATTGTTAGCTGGCGGCCGCGAGGCGGGCGGCTCCGGCGGCATCGGAAGCGTTGTGATTTCAAAATCGTTCGCATTGATGTGACAACAGGCTGATTTGTGTTCGGGCGTGTCCTCGTGGGGAAAACACTGAAACAAGCACAGAAAAGGCATCATAAATCTGACGATTAGTTTCAAAATTAATAATAAGCATTTTAAAATTCCCATTTATTATTGTGAAGCTACAATGGCTTTGGTACAGCTAACTTTTAATAACAAAGCAAAGCTATGGATTCATTAAAGAAAGCAGTTTCAAAATATTTTAACGCACTATCAGATTCAAAAAAAAAGTGTTGCATTCTGTTTTGGTAGAGGTAGTAAAAACATGGAGTCGCGAAAGCTAACCAATTTTTGGGGTGTACAATAAAGCCCCATACATATATATGTATACTCTGGCACGCTCCCATCTCTAACTGAGCGTAATACACATAAATTCATTCGAAATGACCTCAGTGCTGTTTGAGTTTTTCGGAAGTAAATCATGCAACTTGACTGCGCTTTCGAAAAATAGATTTGCTTTTCCCAAGGTCCCTCCACCACTTAACCCCCCACCTCCTTCTCATACAATCAAAAGGGCCGAGTGAGTTTTCATGTTTACGTTTGCTGCCCGGAAGGCAGTGTTAGCAGCGGGTGGCGGGGTGCCTCGAATAAACGCCACTTTGGCTTTTCTCTTTCATAATTCAAAATCACTTTTCAACTCTGTGTTTATTATTGTTATAGCTGTTGGCTTGTTTTGACGTAGGCTGCATGAGGTTCCTCGGTTGTATGATGCTTTCACCTTTTCGGATTTATGACCCTAGCTTGGCTCGATTAAGAAGCCCTTGCTTAACATTGGCTTAGTTTCGGCATGATTTTACACAAAAACCCTCAATATGTGTTAGCTGGTTTCAAGCAGCTTTTATGTTTAACTCAACACAACATCAAAACAAGCTTAGTCAGCTTCTTCTTTTTTAGCTTTTTAAATCTTATAAGATAAATAATTCCTAAAAAACCATCAATTGTAACACATGTTAAATATTAAACAAACTATTTATTTGTACAAATTTTTAAAAATAAATTCTTTTTATGCAGAAAACAGTTTTCAAATTATCCTATATAAATAAATTAATAATTGAAAAATAAATCTATTTAAAATCGCAAAAACTTTGTTCAATAATATAAACAATGCCATAACGAGGTAAAAGCCAGTAAGAATAAATAGTAATAAATTCAACTCACTTTGTTTGGCATTAGTTGCCGGCTGAGGCGACGAAAGTCGGAATTAAGTAGCCAATACATGAATGGATTCCACAGGCTGTTGCTTAACGATGTCCAGGTGACTAAGAAATCGAGAAACGGTGGCAGCTGCACAATGTAAAGAGAGAGGGAGAGAGAGAGAGAGAACATTACACATAAACACACGCAAACTGAAGAACAATTAAAGCTTATGTGGTTAATGTGGCGTATGCGCAACATAATCATACGAACAAACACAAACTGATTACGTATGCGTCGAGTGTGCTGGCGTATTGACCATAAGTACTTGTAAGTAAGTACATAGCAGCGCTCCTGCTACAACAACTACTTGCCTTGGAGCCCGTGCAAGCGGTGACAATCTCCTGTATGGTCCACGGTGTGACCATAACAATGAAACCCAACGAAATGGCTGCCATCGAACGTGACGTGTTGCCGCTGGAGTTCTTCTCCTGTATGGGCACAATCTGCAATAAATGTGGTGTTGCATATATTTAACAATCTAATAATTGGGGTATAACAACACTTGTGTTTTGTACATAAAAAGTAAACTGAAAAACATTGTTTTTAAAAGGTAAACTTGTTTGTTATATATGGTAAGAGTGTAGTAATATTGATAAAATATTGAATTTTAAAAACAGCGTATAGTAACTAAAAAATAACCTCGACTTACCTTTTTGGTTATTTTATTTGTCATGCTGGGCATGCCGACGAGGCCCATGCTCATGGCCATGCTCAAATGGTTCATAACCGGCGCTCGATGATGATGCGGATGCGAATGATGCGAGTGACCATGTCCGCCATGTCCAAATATATGCGACGAGTGCTGGTGCTGGTGCTGTTGTTGTTGTTGTTGTTGTTGTTGTAGCTGCTGATGATGTTGCAGCTGCTGTTGTGGCGGATGATGCGGATGTGGATGATGGGCGGCCGCTGTGAGCGGCATTGTTGGATCGTTTAAGCGAAAGCGACTCATATGAAAGCTGGAACCGTAACAGTACATCAGCACCATCGTGGTGGGAAAGTACAATGCACATGTGGACAATATGCGATACGAGGGTTTACTGTAAAATGGCTCGCATGCCATCAGGCCAGTGTTGTTGAAATAGTAGCCTATGCATATGCATACAAATTTATACATAGATAGTAGTAAGATAAACGCCAAAATGAGCAGATGTTTGCAATGTGTTTCAGGTGTTTTAGTGGGTGTGGTGTGGTGTGGGTTGGTATGGTTGGTGGTTGGTGGTTGTTAATGTGTTTTGCGAACTCACCTTTTGGCAGCACAAGAAAACCAAACACCGTCAGGCTGATAATCCATGTTAAGCTCAATATTGCAACACAACCCTGCAATAAACATACATTTGCTTAGTTGATGTTGTGTTTAGATCTTTGGTGTTATTTTGATACCAAACATTAAAGTACCCATTGTTAATGATAGTGTTTAGAAAATAATAACTAATTAGCTCATAACCAATCCTTGTGACAATAAATCAACGATTTTCAGAGCCAATATGTTTGTATTAGTCATTGGTACATACTCAAAGAATAAAACTGCTCACTCCCAAAGCGTATCAAGCCTTTTCTGATTACTGCAGCTGTTTCGTGATTTATAGCTAAAGTGTCGTTACGTGCACGGCTACTGATTTAATGTCATTTTAATGCAAACGATTACAGTTTGCATGTTCGATGAAGGTTTGCATTGTATTTAGCCGAACGGAACAAAAATTTAAACTTCAGAATCAACGTTTCTATATTATGGTGGCCACAATAGTTATGGGTGATAATGAGAGCAGAAAGTGCTGAGAAGCATTAACATCCATGAACTTGAAATTTGCATAAATCAAATAGCGCATAAAAAGTATTTCCATTGTGTGCCAACAGTAAACAGATTTTTAAAAGCAATCCTCAATGGATTACATTGTTTGGTTAATGTTTAAAAGAGTGAGTAGAGGCAACCACAAAACAACAACTTATGTGAAGACGGCTACAATAATAACTGACCAGCTACCCGAACCTGCCTGTTTTTCTGACTGACAATCATTTTGGCAAAACTGGAAATAAGCGAGAAAATTTTAAATTTTTAAATCTTGCAAAGGAACATCAGGAAGAAAATATGATGTGTTAAGCAAAAATCTTGTGGAACTGTTAAGATACATTTTAAATGGTTAAAATTAGCCGTAGGCAAAGTAAGTATTTCTTAAGATAAAATTCCTTTTTGAAAAACGAAAAGATATACAGTCATTAAAATAAAATAAACAAAAATTGGCTGCTTAAAATTTAATTTCAAGAATTTAAGCACACAATTTTTTTCTCTTAAAGAGGTGGTTTACAATTTATTGGAAGTTTTAATTAAAGCTGAAAAAATACACGCTGCAAGCTTTCAATGGGCCATTACAAGGCGAAAAGTAGGTGAACGGCGTCTGCTTGCATTTATTAATTTTCGACATTGCACACTTTGTTACAAATTGGGCGTGGGCGGCTGGCTGACAGACTGAACGCATCTGTTTTTTAATTTCGAACACAACTTCAAACTAATAACAACATAATATTGAAATGAAAATTGTGCTAAAAAAGCGAATAACAATGCAACTTTATGCACACATATCCACACATTTGTTTTGGTTTTTTTTCTATTGATTTCTGCACACTATATTCAATAATGTTAAACCTTTATTATTTGAATGATTTGATAAATTGAGTGCATTGAGTGCTTCAATTAAAGTACGCCTAATAGTCTTAATGTTCATAGCCATTTGCATATTTAAACATAGGTCATAAAAGCACCGTTGCCTGGGCTCCCGGGATGCGGCTTTTTCTTTAACTTTTCGTACATTTTGTAAATGATACGCGGCGTTGCGCTGCCCGAAACCCAAAAATTATTTCTTTCCACTTCCGCACATTCATACACACAAACACATTTCATTTTTGCTTTTTAACTTTTGTTTTTTGGGGTTTTCAAAGCTTTTCTTCCATTTGGACAAGTCTCCATATTTTTTTTTTGAGAGTCGGCTGCGTAAATGTTTTTTGGCCCATCAATTATGTTGTATGAGTGTGAGAAAGAGATGGGAATACTGTAAGCCATTGCTATTGTTTGTTGCCCTTGGGGTGAACGTCGCGCCGCTTCATTTGCCTGTCCTTGCCGGTCCTTTGCTGTGGTCTTCGTATTTAGTAAAAGTCAAACAGTAACAAAAAACAAAAAATTGCTTGTGAAAAAGCAAACCGAGCTTGGGTTTTTGTTTCTTTTTTTTTTTGTATACTTATATTATACACTTTTCGACTGTTTATGCTTGGTGTTTTATTTCATTTTGTTTGCTTTGCTTTTTTTTCGTTCTTCGTTCTTCGTCTGTTGGCGCTTTGTTTTTGTGTGCTTTTGTTTTCTCTGTTTTAATGACTAGCAAAAAAAAAAAAAGAAAAAAAAAACACCCTAAGCTCATTATCCCCATTTATCTCTACGTAATTGGCTCATAGATGATGTGCTTGTTGTTGTTGCCGCCTACTAGATTTTATTGGTGCGTGATTTCTTAGGCATTTTCATCACATACGCTTTTGTTTATTGCCTGTTGTCCTGCGTTGTGATAAATTCTTATCTTAACTTGTCGCACAGCTTATCGGCAGCTGGATAACGTGCCTTATCTGCTTCACCACACTCATTAGCAGAACTTAAAACATATATGTGCATACATATGTTGTACGAACAACATGCAAACTGTATGCCCCAGAGTTATGGTCCACTTACCTTCTTGCTCGAGTGCTGATAATAACGTCGCGGATGCAGCGCACACATATATCTGTCCACGGCCATGCAGACGAGTATAACGGCGCTTTGTTGCGATAACGCTCCACGCAGCAAGGCCTATGGGACGAAAAGAAAGGAAAGAGTAAACTTTTGTGGATATACTAATTTAAGAAACACTTCGCGTTAAGCTAGTTAACAAAACGTATAACACAAATTATTTTGTAGTTTGTTTAAAAATCTTTGTTGAAGCTTCTCAATATAAGTTTTCAGATAATTAAGCAAAAATAATAGTTTATTACTAAGCTTTAAGTTCTAATGTGTTAAAAGAAATGTGCAAATAAATAAAAATATATATTAATCATCATAAATGCAAGACAACCAACGTATAAGGTATGTTAAACCCTGTATGCCCCGTTTAACCATTGTAAATAAACCAACCGAATAATTAGCTAAAAGGCTTAAAGGCTAAACATGGTTCATTGTTTTGCACATTAACATTACTTAGTTTAAATACACATGCAAACATAAAACCCATTTATTTAACTCGGCTATCGCATGTGGGCTAAACAAAAGGCTTGCGTTTAGGTTACATTGTTTTAATTGAGCAACATTGTGATGGCATAATTGGCAAGTGAATGCAGGCAACTTGTACTCACCTGTATCTGGCAGAAGATCTCGCCATATGGCCAACAATGAAACAATGCAGGCATTAATCCAAACGGTGTAATTAGCAGGCCAATTGTTAGGTCATTCAACGCCAACGAAGTGAGCAGATATCGTGGCTAAAAGCAACAACAATGCCACACACACACACATTTAGCATTTAATGCATTCAGTTTGTTAACTTCTGGCTGACTCACCTGTTGATGGATGTAGGCGGCATAACGGCGATTATTAATGACAAAGATGACCAGACAATTGGCTCCAATGACACCCAGTGTCAGCACCAATATTAACACCGCCTCAATTGTCTCCGCAATGCCAATGTGCACAATGAAATTGTGGCCCGAGTAACGCGGATGCGAACAACTAGAATTCTTAACCGCGGGCGCCACAAGCAATGAGCCAGTCTTAAGGTCCATTGCAAATCTAAAATGGATATTGTAGAATTAAAATGATCTATTTAAGTTGTGAAATATATTTAGTTGGTTCTATTATATGAATAAAGAATATATTTCAAAATTCTTTCAACATTTTAAAAGCTAAGTTTCGTTTTAGTGTGCTCATTGCGGTAAGTGTACTCTTAAATTACTTTAAAGCGACAAAGATTGACGGAACAACGTCGCTTAGTTAGCCTTGATTGTCTTCTATTTGCCTTTTGTGTGTTGGCCGAAAAAGACAACGCTGGCAGTGCTGGACATCGTTATCACTGCATTTGCGGTTAGCTTCGCAGTGTTGTCGCTTTCGTTTCCGGTGCTTCCGTTTCTCCCATGTGCAAATATGCAAAATGGCGACAATTTGTTACGCCATAATCAAGTCAAAGCATGCGAAAGCGACGCCAACGTTGACAATTTATCAGCGACAACGAGAATGTGGATGAGTCTAACTAGGAAAGAATAGGAGAAAGAGTTTAAGTGATGGACAAAGCAAGAGAAAAAGAGAGAGAAAGAAAGGGAAAGAAGTTGTGCCAATATGGCGTTATTTCCGGCGGAGCCGAGAACAACGCGCTGACATAATGAAACTTTACAGGATAATTGGATGATTCTGTGTGTTTTTTGTGCTGCTTGCCTAGTTTTTTAGTGCCTTGCTTCATTCGCGATAAATCAAAACCACAGTTAGCCCAACGTTGATGTCTTTGTCTGCGCTTCTTTTTCGCCATTCTTCTCAAACTGACATTGAGAAATGCTACAGCATAGACGAACATAACGGTATATTTGATTTAAAGAGGTTTTGTCTACAGCAACAAAGAGAGAGAAAAAACAAAGAAAAACCATAACGAAAATGTTTGTAGACATCTAGTCAGCTAGTCAGTCATTTGTTTTTTTTTTGCCACGTGATTTTATTAAGTTTGGCCATGCTTACAATGTCATATCCCCGAGCTCTACTACTGTGATTTATCGCTCGGTCGTCTCTGAGCATTGCCCACCCTGTGTTTATGCTAAGTCCACAAATCACCGCATGCAATATAACCAAAACTGCAAAAGCATTAAGCCCAATAGACTTACTACCTCAATTTTGTGCGAAAACTAGTGAGGCCTTGTTATTAGATCCTTGCTGTAGTACTTAAGAAAAGAACAACTGCCAGCTATGACAGATTAATCTCTTAGCATTCAAAATAAGATTAAATATATTCTACGACTTGAAGTAAATGCAAACCCTAGTTCAAATTGGTAATAATTGTTCACTGTCTACAAACTTAATCCAAGATTTTCGAGCATGAGCTATCAAAGTAATATTGTTCTTGCCACAAACATCCATTTGCATAATTCAATTCAAAGTTGCTGCTGTTACTGTCGTTGCTAGTCCAATAGCCATTGAGTACAGCACTAATACATCGAAAAAGAGAAACAATAGAGTATGTGGAACAGCAGAGAGCACAGAGCAAAGCAGAGTAGAGTAGAGAAAGAGAGAGCAAGGATTTGGCCACAATGTGCTTGCCAAAAACCAATTCAATTTCAGAGTAATGAAAAGAGGAAATTCGCTTAATTCCACGTATTGTTGAGTCCAACTTAAATCGAAAACGTAACCAAAACAGAACCAGTTACAAAACCCACAATAAACCGGCGGCAGCGGCAAATGGAGTTGCCGTTACGTATACGTACGATTGTGACAATGTCAAATGCGAGACCGCGTAATTGTTTTAAAATGCGAATAAGCGAAAAAGGGCAATAACGCCCCGGTGGGTAAAATTTTGTGAAAAGCAGCGTTTGCAATTTCAATAAAAGAGAAAAAATTTTAAATGAAAATCCAGTACATTCAACTTGATCCAGTGTCAGACTCATCAATGTTGTACATATATGTATACACTAACAACTGGGCAAACAACTATAATAACAACAACAATGTTGATGAACACAGAAATATCGAAAAACGAGAGCCCGAAAACCGAGTGCCAAAGACAAATGCTGAATAAATAATTTAGTTTGCTGGGATTAGAGAGCCACAATCCGCTTTTGAATTTACACTCAAGTTACTTCCATTAGTGGGTAAGCGCACAAAACTATTGCATATCATTAGGCACTGCCGCAATTGCGTCGCCTAACTGCGAGCATGACAGGATAGAGGTTTCGCAAGAGGGACTGGCGCTGTCAACCACCGCACGTCGCCTTGCATAATCCACGCCCAAAACTTATAACATCAACTTGGCACAGGACTTGGCCGGGATGACGCTGACAACGAAAACGGCAACGCCAACGGGAAGGAACAAAAAAAGAAGGCGAAAAACTAGCTGCAGAGCGCTATGCCACGCTGACTGTAATTGTGTCGACAAGAAGCCTTTAACATGATGCGATTTGTGTGGCAATGCAAATAAAATCAACTGATTTATACGCTATGCTCTATATATTCTCTTAGTTGAAGTTGGCGTTGGATCTACTTGATCACAAATGGTTTTCAGCTTCGTGTAACAGTTGGTAGCGTATTGTAAAATTGCGTTTAACAAAGGTATTTTATATTAAATTCACAGCTACCACAAGCATTTCTTTATTTTTTTTTTGGGTATGCACTTTTCAGAAAGCCAAGATATGGCAAAATACATTGGAAGCGAACACGACTGGAATTTGGTACAGCTGGATTTGGTGGGAACATGTAGCAAGGGTTATCAATTTGTATTCATAGTGCGTTTTGTCTACGCAACGAATGAGTGTGTGTGAATGTGTGCGTGTTATTGTATGGCTGTTGTATATAGCTGAGCTGCGCTCAATGCGTGCGTGTTAATGCACGAAACTGTAAAGTCCGACCCTTTATTCGAGCTACAGCCCAGACACAAGACTCTCAATGCATTTCATGTACATTTACATCAACACACACATCCACATCCATACAGATGAAACGAGTGGCGTTTCTGTGGCTTTGTTCTTAAGCCTGTGTTGACAATCCATGTGAATATATATGTGTGTGTGTGTGTGTATGTGTGTGTATTTGTGCGTTTCAAATGCAAATTTGCAGCGCACGGTTTTTGGCTGCTGTGTTTTTTTGTTGTTGTCAGCATTTTGGCAGCATTTTGGCAGCATTTGCCAGCTGTGGCTTATTTATAAGATTTGCTTTGAAGCGTTGCAAGCGAGCTCAATTTACACACACACATGGGTCAAAGCTGATTCTGCTTGACAAAATGCCCAAGAAGTGTTGACTGATTGCACATTTCTTGCAGACCAACCAACCAGCCAGCCAGTCAGTTAGTCAGCCGCACTGAGTGATTTAAGCCACATTGTGGTGACTGCTGTTGAAGGCCATTTTACTGACAGCCAATTGTATGTAGCTAATGGAGCTCATCGTGATTAAGCGACCGACTGCTTCTTAAAGTTACATAAAAAAAAACATAAATACTTTAACAAAGATATCATAAACACCTATCAGTTTGTAAGCTTTTGTGCGGATGTGTGTCACCTGTCAAATGTTTGAGTCAAGAGGCCAGCTACTTTAACAAACATGTTTCGCTAGTCAAAGATGAGTTTGCATGTTGTTCATTTTCGTAATCAACTTGATGTCGGCTGCAGATGCGGTAATTGATATCTTAACAGCTGCTGCTGTTGTATAAAGTTAAAAATTTAATTTAGTCCGCATACATCAGGGCGTATGCGTGTTAATTTCATAAATGAATTATAAATTGAAATGAGGCAAAACATACGAATGCGTATTTAATTGCAAGATGTCTTTTCAAGTGTCAACATATTTAATTCGGGTACAATCTGCTCGTCTGCTTTGTTTCTTCGCTTTTGAATGTTATTAAAAAGAACAAAAAAAAACAGCTCTTGATATTTATCCTAACGCAGCTGTCGTAAGCTTCATTCATTTACAATTATGATTAATATCAAGCCACAATGTCGCCATCAACTTTTTAATGTTTGCACTTCAACTCTCAACTATGCAAAATGTTTTGGCATAAACATTAATTATTTCAAATTTAGAATGCTAGCAGCGAAAATTGTATGACATTAAAATTCATTGTGCCCAACTGTTGCCTTGGGAGGAGAAGCGGCAACAGTTCGCCCAATCTAATGAGACATTTGTTCAAACATTACGCATACGCAAAGATGGCTTAAGTTTTTCTCACACACACACACACACACACATACAACGATCTTAAATAGTGTGCACAAGATTTTCAATTACCGCGCTGTGTAAAACTTACACATTCAACTTTTTTAATAAGCAAATTTTGTGGTCCTGGCTGGCTGGCTGGCATTAAAACCATCAAGCCATCAAGCCAAAATAACTGTATTACGTGCGTTCAATCACGAACAGCGTTAAAATTGTGAATGGAGGCGTGCAGCGGAGAGTGGAGCGGAGGCAAACGCCACGAACGGTTGCGTGCATAAATCAGTTATATCATAAATGATTGATTTAATATTATTGAATTCAAATAAAGCACATCAAATTACTTGACTCGTATCCGGCGCCGTTGTGGCTGATGCGGCTGCTACTGTTCCTGATGACTTGATGATGGCTTTGGCGGCCTCAATTCGATTGCTATGCAAAGCGAATTTACAAAACGAGTTGAAGTGGCTGCTGAGCGCGTAGAGTTTGACTACAAAATACCCTAGTTACATGTTCTAAAACACTTAGATGTTGAATTAAAAGTTCATTGCCTATACTCTTGCAATTTCCTGTGTACTTTTGTAGGGTATTTGTAAAACATACATATCCACAAAAATTACCCACAAAAGCCGGATAAAGTTTTAACCGAAAAACGGCGCAAACGGAATATAATAAATACGTGCAATGCATTTCTAATTTTTATTCGCTACCAATGCTTTTAACATGTACATAAATGCCAAACACAAAAAAAAAAAAAAGGAACTAGAGCCTTTTTAACTTTTCAACAAAATAATCACCCGCTTGCCAGTGCAATTAAAGAGGTAAGTAAAAACCTCAACATGACTGGCTGGTTGGAAAATGTGACGGAGATTGGGGTTGGCTTCTTTTGTGTTTGGCATGCGTTGTCACGTACACGTAAAAATGGCGTAAATGTTTAAAAACTTGCATCAAAAGTTGCCATGAAATATTTGCCCAGGCCCACAGCAGAAAAGGAGCAGCTATCACAACTTGGAAAACACACAGACTCGCAGACACACAGAGACAAAACAGTCAGAAAGTCATTTAAGAAATTGCAGCGTTTGCAGAAAAGTCACAAGAAATTAGCTGCAACATTTTTGGGTTTTAAGCTAAATTTAACCCCTATAGTTATATGCTGTTTATGTGTGTATAAATATGTGTCTCCTGTGTCGGTGTCTGTGTCTGTGCCTGTGTGCAAAATAGGTTCAAAGTTTACCATGGGCTAATCAACTTAAATAGTTGCCATAAATTGTGCCTTGAAGCGTAACTTTAATTAGTTGTTTGCAAGCTTGCAAGTAATAAAAGTAAAAATAAATGTTAAGTGCGTTGTATTCTTTCAAAGATACAATTGTAAAGTTTATGTATTCAAATATAATTCCACAGTACTGCACACTCGTTGTAGTTGGGCCAAGCATTATAAACTTGTCTCTAAAGCTTTTGGCTTGAGGCCAACTTATGTTCGTTTCTGGCTAACATAGTATGTGTGTGTGTGTAGGTTTCCTTTTACGTTTGGACTGAGGTGTAGACAGGTAGTTAGGTAGTTTTTCTTTGTCTGAGTGTGATAGGCACAGCTTATTTGAGGGTGCTCTGAGCTGTGATTGTTTTTTTTTTTTTTGTGCATGTTTTAATTATGGTCATGCCCTCTGGCACTTTGGGCATTATTAAGAAATGTTTATTTTGTTCACAGCAAGGATGTTGAGTTCGTAAGGTAACACAATATGATAAGCATCTGTAAGGACAGAGGAAGTAGACTTAATAGAAGCTTAAAAGTTTAGTAAGAAAATGTTGGATCTAATGGGACTTACCCTGACTGAATAGCAAAATGTAATTAAAACAACGACGATATGGTTAGCATGCATTTGTCCAATAAGTTCATTTTAAAACATTTACATGCAATATGAATGCTGAATTTAATTCGTATGCACTTTGAATTATGTCTACCGATTGGTTTATAAGCTTCTTTAATCGCATCTGTTGATTAAATAGTTGTTTATTAAATGATAATTACAACCAAGTGAAATCAACGGATTTGACAAGAAGAAATACTTGACGGCTTGATGGTTTGATGGCTTGATGGCAAGTGAGCTAAAGTGCCCCGGCTTAATTGAGATTTAATTGGAAAGTAATTAAAATTAATAATGCCTTAATATAATGTGTAAATTGCGGAAGCTTTTGTCCTTCAAGACCACAGTCGTTAATTACAAAAACAATGATCGCTGGCCATTAATTCACACAACAACATGCAATGTGTATGCACTGTGTGTGTTTGTGTGTGGTGGTTTAAATCATTTAATTATTGAGTGAAACTACGAGGCGTATGCGCAATTTTCTTTTGTTTTGTCCTTAATGAAGACGGCACCGATAATTTAAACAGCACTTATGCATTAATGTCATATATATTCAAAAGTGAATCTTAATAAATATATTAATATGTTTCCTTAAATAACCTTTAAACTATTAACTTGTTAAAAACCAAAAACAACATTTTTAACTGTCTAATTTGTTGACAAATTGTTTGTCAAGCAATCAATATATCATTTCCTTTGAGACACACACATATAAGCATGAAGCAAAATAAAAATGTCGCAAAGAGGTTGTTTTCTCGTAAATGCGCTGCCATTTGTTACTTCTGACGTCAATTTAATCACCAGCTCAATAGTCCTTTCCCTTCCCGTTCAGTTTTGGGTCAGCCCGGGAACTAATTAAGGCAACACATGTTGAATGGGCCCGCATCTTGCATGATAAATGCTCCGTAAATGTGGCAAAAGGGAACAACATAACTCACATGGTATTCCTATGTGTGCGTTTGTGTGTGTGAGCCACGCAGGACATAGAGGTAGTTGGTCAGACAAGCGACTGGACAGGATGCTGCTTAATGGCCTTTGAGTTGCTGTTTTGCAGTTGACTTAAGATATATAAATAAACAGGATGACAAATTCAATTAGTAAGAAAAACGTCCTTTGATATATACTAAAAAAATCTAGTGCTATGCATTAACGCAAATTAATAGACTCAGTTATACAAAATCTTGACATTAAAGGATAAACTTGAAAAATACAAATATGGTATGTATTTGGTTTAATATTCATCACTTGAGGCACGTCAATTCAATTGAATTGTCAACGTCTCCGACTATTTCCCACAAAAAAACCATGCACATATGTATGTAAACCTCCAGTGAGGCATTTGCGCAATTTCACGTTTCATCAACGTCAGACGACGACGGATTGCGGCATTTCCAATTTGCCTGAAGGCGATCCAATAGCCGCATTGCCAGACAGACACCATATGGAAGTCAGCAGTCAGCCGAAAATCGGATGTCAAGTTTGACGAATTCATTCGTCAGTGTTATGGTCACTTTTACTTGTGTGCCTGGCACAGTGGAGCAAGAACTTACTAATATTAAATATGTATGTAGTTGCTACTGCAGTGTTGAGTTTAATATAGCCTTGTAAAAAAATGTCAAGTAGACCTACATTTTGACATATAATATGCAAGTAGTTCGTCACATTCATATGATTAATAACGCTTAAATATTCATTAAAAATCAACATCGTGTCGTTTGTTGTATTTAAAAAAATTTGTTGCAATTGACATTGCATCGAATCGAATCGAATTGAATGGCGACGAATAAATTAAATGTCAACATGTGCCGCTGAATTTTCTGCACTTAATCACGTTGTAACCGCTTCAAGAGTCAGTATACAGTTCAACATTATTTCCATCCTTGTGGCGGGACGAAGATAAATGAGAATTCAGTGCACTTTACAGTAGCATTTTTCAGAGTTCTTAATCCCTTTATGAACATGCGTTTTCATATAAGTCGGTAGAAACTAACTGGATAATAATTTCAGTCTGTATTAATATAGATTTTTATTTTTAATATATACAAATATATAGTTGTGTTTATTTATTTGGGGATTAATATATTGTTGTGTGTATTTAACGCTTTTATTCTATTCCATTTGCTAAAGTTATATCCGCCATCACCTGCTTAAATATTTACGCGCTGTTTGTTAATACAATAGTTAAATAAGGCAACAAAACATATGTGAACAATACAGATAAATACCATAACAAAATACCATTTCACAGCCGCCAAATAAATGGCGGCAAATAAAAGCAACACGTTAAATAAATATAACGCATAAATTAAAACAAAACAAAAACCAATTTGGCAACACAAATACTAAGTGTGTGCCCATGTGTGCGAGTGGGGGTGTGTGTGTGTGTATGTGAATTAGCCCACTTGGAATAGGTTTTGCAGGGATTCCTGCAATAAATGAATAATGGCAATAGCACTAAAACTAAAAGCTGGTAATTTAACAGCACAAAAGAAAATTATATGAACAACGGCAAAAATACCCCTTAAAGTGTATGTATAGTAGAAAAATAAAGTTGTTGATAGTAATCATCGTTGATTAGTTTGTTCATAAGTTAAATAACTACAGCCTTTTAATGTAGTAGAAAATTCCAATGAATTTTATGAAAAACCTACAGGGTATAACAAAAGCCCAGCTGCCGAAAAAGACATGTGTAAAAGTCACGAGCAAAAAACGTGCGATTTTAATTGCTAATATATGCCTGGGATGATTGTGAGACAAACAAAATGTGCAATTTCGACGTGTAATTTCAGACCCAAAGATTGTTTGCCATGTGTCGCGCTCACAACATACACGTATGTATGCATATCTGTGGCGGGAATCAAAGTCGAGATTGATATTTAATGAAGCTGCACACAATTGCAGGGAGTGGAGCTTAACATATTCAAAAGCCCAGCCGCCCAATCCATCCTAAATCCAAAATGTCAACTGCAACGATTAATGAATGTGTCGTGGTAATTGAGTTTCAGTCACTGTGACTGTGTGTGTGAGGGATTGAGGGTGTAAGGATTAAAAGCATGTGCATAATTGACGCTTTGAAGCAATGTTTTTGCTGAATTTGTATATCGTTTAAATAGTCTAAATGCTGGCTTACATGGTGTATACTTGATGCGCTTATCGTACATTCAGCTATAACAACAGAGTTTTTGTTTGATAGCCAGATAATTTGTACGAAATTACACAAATTAACCAAAAACGATATGTTTGTCACTTGAAATAATTGCAAATAATAAACTACATGAATTCTCAATTGTTTTCATATGTATTTATTCATGTTAATTGGTGTTTGCCACACACACACACACACATATGCATTAGAATATATTTAGGTTTTTCGTCTTAGTTTTTGTATGACCACAATAATAAATTCAGGATGTAATGACATGTGCACCTCATAAGTCTCGGAACGTAAACGCATAAAGGTCGCATCATTAGCGGGATCCAAATCCCTGACCACATTGCGTGCCATGGTGGCCAATGGCTTTAGCATAGATGCATAGACAAAAGTGCGTCGCTGGTTTGCAGTGGAACGCACTGGCTTACCAGTCGCATCCATGACAATTATTTCGCGTGCATTGCGCTTTTTAAAGTGCGCCATAAAAGAATCGTCATCGTATGCTTTTGTGGTGCTTAAATTGAATAACATATGAAATATAAGGCTAAAAAGTTTGTTTGTTTGTTTATAACTTACAGAAGCGTACCAAGTTTAACGCGTTTAGCATCAGTTACCGACATTCTGGAAATCTTTTTTGGCCTTCTAAAAATCTATATATTTTTCAAATGTACTTGTGTTGTTGTTAATATCTTAACGTTTACTGAATGATAGCATATCTTTATATTTGAAAACTAACTCAAAGCTTACTTAATAATTTACATAATTATCTATTTCAAATAAAAACCATTCAATTTTACTACACAGAGAATCGCATATGACATGGTGATTTGTTTGATCTGAATCTAAAACAATAATTTACTTGGGTATACGTTGTCGAAGGTAGTTCAAAATAGCTCGGGTTCCCATTTCAATGACTTGATATCGTGGCAATCGGAAAGGATTTCCCCATAACTCGAGCTTTGTTAAGCTTGTCATCTTGCCCAACATTGGTGGAACCATGTGTATATTATTATTATTAAGTTTCAATACCCTCAGGCGACGCAGAGCACCGAGTCCGTTATCACTGGCATTTATAGCCTCGATTCTGTTGTCGTTGGCAATAAGTACCTCTAAGCTTTCCAGTTCGTAAATGCAGTTGGGTATGTGCTCGAAACGATTATACGACATGTTTAGTTCGCATAGCATTTGGAGGGCTTCGAATTCCATGGGTAAGTCGCGCAACAAATTGCCGGAGAGGTTCAGGCGCGTAAGATGAGAGAATTTCCAAACGAACGTGGGTATAAAAGTTAATCTGTTCTTATCCAAGTCCAAATCGGTGAGTAATTGATTCATTCTTTGCAGGTGCCAGGGCACTTGGGTCAGCTGATTGCTTCCAAGATTCACAGTGCTGACATATTCTGAGCAAGCTGTCTCGACTAGATGCTGTGGCAAGTCCTTTAGCCCAAGACCTTTAAGATTAAGGATTCTAGTATATCGCATTGAATATTTATCCGGAAAATGTTTTTCATCATTGGAAATTTCTGGTTTGCCGCCTTGATAGCGGGGACTGTTCAAGCCATCGCCAACCATTTTGAAATTTACCAATGAAAGTAAATGACACAATTGAAATTTTACGTATAATAAAATAAAATAAGAAAAAAAACAAAAATTGCGATTCAGAATAGACTACGAACAAACGTTTTCAGGTTATAAAAAATTAAGCTTTACTATTTGAATTTCTAAATCTTGAAAGTGAGTAAAAATTAAAAGCCTATTTGGTTGAGGCAAAAGGTGGATAAAAGCAAGTATATAATTTATCATAAAAAATAGTCGGTAAATACGTTGAATTTTCATAAGTATTATGCAAAAAAATAAAATTTACACACAATTTAATATTTGTATTTTTCATTACAGTAAGAGAGAGAGAGGGGGAAAAATAAAGAAAGCTAGATCCCATTAATTAAGCACACCGCAATCTTTGATAATAATTAGCTCATGTTTCTTGACCAAATGCTCGGTGGCATTATGTATACGCTCCAGCAACTGCAATCCCTTGCGAACTTTGCCAAATGCAATGCGCTTGCCATTCAAAATCGACAGTGGCTTAAAGCTGAGTGTAAAATTGAGTTCGGTACGCGAAGTACCACGCACATATCGACTGGGTATGGAGAGTATGCCCGCATCGACGCCATGATTGAGCACCTCGAAGTCATGCTCAATGTTGCTTATATCAATGTTGCGATCGGGATATAGACCAATGTGTCCCTCCAGCCAAACTGGAGCAAAAGTGCGTGTGAAGCATATGTTCTTGGTGTTTCGTTGGTTGAAAACTCGCATGAATTCCAACACTACATGGGGACAGGCCTCCGTGAAGAGCTGTATGGTTAGACGACCCTCGATGCGAGTGCCAAGCACCTCCAGATCCATAAAGATTTGTGGACGCAGCAGCTTGCACAGCACTCCAACATCACCGATGTTCATCAGCTCCTCGTAGCGATGGAGCACATGCAGCGGCACCTCATAGCTAAAGGCTTTGGCCACCTTGGGCTTGCTGCAACGCTGTTTGCCCAGAAAGGGATCGAAGAGATTGCCACCTTGATGAAAGTTTTTATTCTTCTCCTGCTGCTTGCGTTCTTTATCCCGGGCCAAGCCAGTGTTTCTCCAACGTCCAGCAGCCAGGCGATCTGGAGATTTGGTAAAGGTCCTCAAAGTATTGTTGCTTTTGCGATAGAGTGCAGTTAGCATCTCCATGTAGGACAGCTCCATGCTATTGCATTCGCGCACCGTGATCTTTGGCGGTGGCAGGCAAGTGTTAACCTTGCCCTTAATGTTCGCCAAGCGATCGCGATGCTGTCGATACAGATCCCGTTTCTCATACATTCCCAGAATGGAGCGAGATTTGGACTTGGGTACGTGCAACTTGGATATGGGTATAGGAATTGCACGTTGATGATACTTGTGATTGGTCTTTTGTGCCGCCACTTGACGATTAACATTGAACGTATGACTGTGCATCTTGGTGTTGGCGTTATTCTCCTCGCCCTGATTTCTGTACACGGGATTTGTAATAGTATAAGGTCCTCGCTTGACGGCTGCCACATATGGTGCCGTCTTTTTGCCAGCGGCGAGCGGCTGCTTATTTGTGACCAATTGATTGGTTATATCTTTAATAAACATGTTTTGCACTTGCGTTTTTAAATATAGCTATCCAAAACAAAAATATATATGTACCTATAAATAAAAATTTACAATAATTTTTTTCTAGGCTTATCTTTGTTGTTGATTTCAAACTGAGTGGAATATAAAAGAATTTACAATTGATGGATATAAAATTACATTTCGCTTAGCTTGCTGGGTTCATGTTTAACCACAACTCAAATAAACTCAATCCATCTGTGCACAGTAAAGTCAAAAACAAATTGTTCATTTACTTTTGGAGAAAGTAATTGCTTTACAATTGTATTTTTTTACTTTCCCTGTTAATTTATGTTTGTGGCAAGTTTCTTGTGGCTTGCACAATGGGGATAGCAACGTTAAAAATTTATACTAAAATGAATGCTGCCAAACCGTAAATTGAACGCAATCACGTGGCAAAAACTTTGGTGTCCGATAAACTGAAGCAAATATTGAAAAGGACAATAAAAAGCATACTATTATATAATTACATATATATGTTTAAACGGTATAACCGACCAAGCGATGATGCGTGGCAGACAACCTGAGAACAAACGAACTCAATACCATGGCAATGAATAGATTGAACACCGATAATAAAGCAATGCGCAGGAAATATATATATATAAAAAAAAAACTATTTGAAAAATGTTCAAGCTATAAGCTATTAACGAGGCAATGCCCTGTAAGCAGCTTAAGATTATAGATTTAACGAAAAAATTACTTTCTTAATAAGCTCAAGCTGCACAGTTAAATGAGATAGATAAAGTATGGTTCGACAATATTTTTTTTAGGCCCTTTGGTGAGCTCTCATTTTTGTTTTGCTTAAAAGCTACAGGATATGAAACAGGTTTCTAGATAGCTGGCAGGCAAAACCATTGCTGCAGGTTATTTATAATAGCCAGAGTAGTTGGCTTTAGCTGTTTTTCTTTTTTAATGCCGAGCGTGGCATTTTTGATTGGGAAATGTTCAATCAACTATTGGCAGGGCAATAAATTTATGAACTGTATGCACGTTGACCACAAAATACAATATTAACCCGGTGTTAAGTTTAATTTTTACTGTTGTTTACTATAGAACTTAAATGCAATTAGGTTTACAGGTTAATTTTTTTATTTTAACTAACTTTTAAGCAATTGCATACTTAACCTAAATGTTATTAAATCTGTTAAATTGATCATGCTGTCTGTTGCTTTTTTTGTCGCGCTCTAATTAATTACTTTAAATGCTGATGAAATTAACATTTGCGGCTAACCAAATGCTGTAAACGTGTTTGCGCATAATTACAGATTTAATTAAAATTTGCATTTCATTTAACAAGCATTTCTAAACCTTATCCTGGAATGCTAATTTCTAATGCCAATCATTTTTTATATTTCACGAAACTAATGAAATGAATAAAAACAGATAAACAAAAAAAGATAATTAAAATTTTTAGGTAAGTTAAGTGTTAGGTTAGAAGTTAAATTAAAGTAAATTAACATTGTTTAAATTAAATAAGGGATAGGGATTTTTTTTTTTAATTTTTTGATCATAACTAAAGAACTGTCAGTTTTAATTAAATATTGTTTACGTTTTGGCCGGTTTTTTTGTTGCCTGATTTGTGGGCTTTGTCGGCATAATTAATTAAATAAATAATATCAAAAGCATCTGGTGTCTGGGCGCTGGCAAACAATAAAAACTCAATTGATTTGCATTAATTGAATGTTAATACGGTTACGTTGTTGCGGCTAACAATCCAATGATTAATGGCACATGTATATATGTAAAGGTTTTTGTCGAGTTTGCCTGACTGTGACAGTAACTGAATGATAATGAGCTTAAGGGCAAAGAGAAAACATAATACGAAAGCGAATTGAAAACAAATGCTGCATTAGCGTATGAATAAGATCAAGGACAATCAGCGATAAGTGAATGTATAGTGTGTGAAGAGCCACGTTATCAGCGCTTTTATCACTTAACAATCAATGATGACACTGACAAGGACAATATGGTAGAAGGTGTTGGGTTGGGTTGCGTTTCAACTTGTAGACGACGAATCACTTAAGCGCTTTTGTTCTCAAGTGTGACACACATCACACACACACACACACACATTAGCTGCACTACGCTCAAGAGCTTGCCATGGGTAACTGCTTAAGAATAGTATTTGTTTTTTATGCATATGCAACGTCGTTGCTGTTTGCATATGTATTTGCTTGCCACATGCTTGAGTTGCAAGTACGTTCAGCTTTTGCAAATGTGTCAAGAATAAAGATGGTAAACACACATTCGCATTGACTGACGCACAAATTCAACAGTTGACAATTTAATCAAATTTATTCACATCATCGTCTCGCATTGGCTACATTTTATTTATTTGGCCCACAAATTCCAATACAAATTTGAAATATTTGGCATGACTTGTTACCCAAATTGAATCAGCCTCCAAATAACGAAAGCTTTTGGAAAACTTTAATATCAAATGGTTATATATTAAAAGGTTTTTTTTTTTACTAAGTTCTAGTTTGACACTTATTTAACAATCTCACTGCATTATTTGAATATTAAAAACAAACTCCAAATATTCAAATGTGCTGCTGATTGCATTTGGCATTACCTTTCACAATTTTATTGCCAGCACATAAAAATTTTTTATGAACGATTAGAAGACACAAAGTTGCTTTTAGGCCCCTGCCACAAAATAAACAAGTGAAACAGCCGCAAATATAACCAATATACCGAATATATTTGTGCGGGAGATACTTAAAGCATTCTCTTGAACTTCTTCTTTGGCCGAGGCACATTTATTTTATTCGGCGTAATTTGGTGTGCTGTACATGTCTATATAAAAGCATATTGTGGACCAGCCAACAAAATGTGTCTGACCTTGCTGTCTCGTACACACACACACACACACACACTCGCACTAACATACTCATCAACTTTTATGCTCTTATGTGTGTTCATATTTTTGCAAATGTTTTTTATGGCGTCTACCGAAAATGGAAACAAAAGCCAACAAGCCGAAAGTTAAGAGCATAATGAAGCATAAATGCTTTGACTGGGATAAATGTGATTTTATACTGTACGCTTTGACGCGCTTTCCCTCCCTCATGTGCCCTTTACGCATGTCAACGCCAAGAACTTCATATATTTTTTTCTTCTTTTTTTTCTTTTACTTTTTTTTCATTTCAAGGATTGAGGGCACTTTGAAACTTTGGCAGCTATTTCGAAAATCATGCGAACAGCATACCTTATTAGCTCAGGTGGGTAGCTTTTAAAATCTTACAGGTATACTAAGCTGTACTAAAAGCCACATAAAATATGTTTAAAGCTTCTTAAATATAAAACTTATAGCTTGAATGGTTTTAACGTTTTTTTAAGCTAGCTGTAAGGCTTTAAACTCCACTACTAGTTAACTTGTGTTAGTACCATAATGTAATTTCTTTGGATCTTTGCTACCATTTCAATTGAGCTTCTTACCACATTGATGCACAAATTGCTAGGAACGTAACGACATCAGTTAATTAATAGCATTAATGGTGCTGTCAACAGCGATTCTCTCTCGAAGCTGCCAATTAAGTAAATTGACAAATCAAGCCCCAAAAGAACCCAAAATGCCACAACAGACTCTAAAGGGATAATATCAGTTAACGGCCAGCTTAATTAACAGCAAGTCAAGGTGTTAACAGAGCTGCTTTTAAGCCACCAAAAATATTTAATCTAATTTTGTACATACATATATATCAGGGCGATGTCAACGCCAGTCGGGTTGCAAATGGAAGTTGCCACACATTAAACAGCAGTTGGGCAAAAAAGCTTTTGGCAAGGGTGTTGGCCTAAATACAGGTGAGCTGCTTACCCTTTATGCTGAAGCACTGAAACGAGAGTCAAGAAAAGAAGAGAAAAAAGGTTAAATTTATGGTCTTGTTAAAGATGAGATAAAGATAAAATCTTAAGTATGCGTGTAATCTTAAACAAATTTTATTAGCTAAGCCTAAAGATGGCTTTCGACGACAGGGAAAGCAATTAGGTTAATGCTCTTGTAGGCCATCCAACGCCTAACATGAGCCAACAAGAAATCTCAAGTGTTTATATTAAAGCAGATTATATTTTAATATACGCACACTGGGGCGTCAAACAAATTGTTTATGCGCTATTTCACATGTTTTCCAACTTTTCTTGAGCGTGCAAAATATAGAAGAAAATGGCTGCTGGGCATTTGCTTTGTTGCTTTGAAAAAAATGGACTTTGGCAACTTTGTCGCCATTTAAATTAATATCGGAGATTTGGTTTTTTGTTATACTTGTGTGAGCTTAAAAACTTTTCGTGGATAATATGCAAAAAGTGTTTATAAAAAGTTTATTTTAACAGAAAAATATAAATTTACCTAACAATTTAAAAGTGTGCTAAATTTCCACTTTTTTTCACTTATTGAAGCAGCGTTCCATTTCTTAGTGAAAAGTTTCGCTATGAAAATACAGAAATGTCAAGAGAATATAAACATGAATTGGCCCAGGCATGCTGCTAAATTGAAGCTCAGATTTTCTGCACATGCTCGTTGCTCTAAGCAAACAAACACACATATGCACAACGAGCTGAAAGCAATTTATCAAAACATTGCATTACAAAGGAGCTGGGGAGCTAGCTTTGGAAGCCACAAGGGATATTTAAAACTACTTTAACTCTATGCTGCAACGATTTGAACACGTGTTAACAACATAAATGCATATCAGATACCCTGCCCTAAACAGTTCAAAACTGTAGCAGCAGCAACATGTAATGCATGCAATGCTTGCCAGTACAAAAATATTTCAGGTAATATCAAATGGTTTGTGAACTTTGGGTTACACCTCCGATCAAAACATTTGAAGTTCAATTAAAGAAATACTTTCGTTATTTCTAATACTTTAGCTATTTGCCAGCTTTTAAAAAGTTAAAATTGATTGCAAGCATCACAGTAATTAACTTGTTTTATTACACATTTCGCTTGTATTTTCTTGAAAATATATATAGAACTGCGTAATTAAAAATGAGAAACTTTTTTGGCTTATACCACACTAAATAACTTTAGTACATGCTCAAGTCCAGACATTAATTGGCCCACGGCAAAGTAGAGAAATGAATTTTCCGACATGTGGTAAAAAAATAAAATAAAAAAAAAATACTCAACATAGTCATAGTTGAGAAAAGGCCGGAATCATAAATTAAAATCAAAAGGCAGAAACACTGTAATAAAACTGAGAAAAGTTTTGCTGAATGGCGCCTTGAAAAGCAAAACGCATGGAGCATAAAAAAGGGCTCCACAGCCATGCTACTAACACACACGTAAAAAGTAAAATACATATACGAACATTGCAAGGAAGGCGATGGCCACAAAAGCAGCTGTAAAATAGTTTTTCATATCCGCTGGCAAGCTGCATTGTGCTTCAGTCCTTCTTCTCTAGTTTCAATCCATGTGTGTTATTGTCACCTGATCTCTACAACAGTTGTTGTTGTTGGTGTTATCCTGTGCCTCTGTGTCAGCTGTATGATTGCACATTCATAATATTTATCACCTACCTACTACAGCTTTCTTTTCCCTGCCATGGGCTTCAGCATGAATACAAAGCTCATTTTTTCTCATTTGGCTTGCGGAAATTTGCACAGCAGCTCAAATCAAAGTCACTAGAGCTGTGCCATTGACAACGCACACTTATACTTACACACGGCGTGCTTACAAAGTATCTGTCACAAAATAAACTTTGATTTATTTATACACACTTTGCACTCTGCATTTTGGCCCTCGGGCCAAGTCTTTGAAGTCATGGTAAACATTTTGCTGCAGCAGCTGCATGCTTTTTATGTTCATACACTATTATATATAGTGAGTGTCATATAGTACTTCCTGTTGCCTTGCCTCAACTTTGCACTTTCAAGTTCATTTTGCACTAAACTGTTGTGTGTTTTCCTGTCTCTAGCAAATGGTATGAAATGCATCTATGAGAGATATTTGCAGACAAATTTCGTTGTCACACAATTAGCAAGCAGGTTTTCCTTAGTTACCCGCGTTTGCCATAGGTTAATCGAAATGTCATTATGTGTTTTATAAAACACTTAAACATACCAAACTGTTAATGGCATTTTTGGGTATTTAAAAGATTTAGCCAAATATTTACTAAATAATAGAATTTGTATTGAGTTTAACACAACGTTTGCCATTGGCAATAAAAAATGCTGACATTTAGTCAAGCGTTAGATGAATATAAAACATTGAAAAGCTTTTTAATTGCTGTTGCTGCAAAATAGAACGCAGCTGGAAGTAGTTTATTTTATAATTAAATTAAATATTTTTGGACATTTTAGTTTGTGCTTTGAAAAAGTAACGAAGCGTATTCAAATTGTTGTCACTAATTACTTATGTAAAGAATTGAGTTATTTCCATAAAACCACAAACAGCTTCTATTAAACAACTAAATTAAAAAAAACACTTAGTTATTTAAATAAATAAATTTTAAAGGATGTCTGAGTGCGTCTCACTCGTATCTGTTGCTTGTTGTTGCAGCAAGTTCTTGTTTGAATGTTGCACATAATAAATATTTATTGTCGATTTGCTGAAATCAATGCACCTTAACGTTCAAATATTCTCAACCTTAAATACGCAATCATTGTGAATCCAGCAACAACTTGCTTTGATCTGAAAGGTCTTCCGTTTGCAGATGTCAGTTTACATGCACTCAGTCATAGTCAAGAAGGACGTTGAGAACTTATGTTGCGGCTCAGGTAAACGAGGTAGTAACGAGCAGCAGTAGTTCCGGGTAAATCCCCCACAATAGTTTGGCGTAAGAGCAACAATTTCTTTTTCTTGGTTTTTTTTTTTTTTTGTGTTGTGTTTGTCAGCTTGGTGGTATAGTATTTGCCATGACAGACGCTTGCATCGAGCTGGAAGCCTCTGCACCTGACCTGCACGAGAGACGAGTGACAAGCAGGCAGGCATGCAGGCAGAGGGATATTGTCTGCTGCCAGATGGTTCGTGCTGCATGTTGTCCGCATATTGTCGCGTGTTGCAAAAGCTTTAACGGGGATTTATGCAGATTACAATGGCAACAAGTTTTTTGGAGCAAGCATGCATGAGCCATGTTGCAACACTCTAATGGCAAACACATACACAATTTCCCCTTAGAGAGTTTAAAATCAACATGAATTGCCAGCCATGTGAGAGTTTGGGGGAAAAAAGAATTCTTATATCAAATCGAAATAAAATGTCTTTGTTGTTGGTTTGAGTTCTAAGCTCTTTGTGATATACATACAATATTTACAATGTATAAATCACTTTTTCAACTGACTGACCACCTGAACTTTATGTGTGCATCAATTGAGCTAAATTGCCCCTTCAACAGTCTGTCCATATCATCTTCGACCTTCTGACACGCCAAATAAATGCAAACATTTTGTACATTTGAATGCCAACAAATAAGGTTGTATATGAAAGGACTTCGTTGGCATGTGGCAGTCATTTCGCATAATCTTAGATAATCGTGCCGCAGAATGTGAGTATATGCTGCAACGATGAAGTTGCCGTTGCATGTGGCACACACAGTAAAATTTGTTTGCTTATTATGTTATATCCAGTCTATCCATATGCACGTCGAACAGAAACATGCAACCGAGTACGCATAAACACTCGCATTAATTCTCACGCTACGGAGTCGCGCTCCTTGCATGGTAAGCGGCACTGTTGGCACGTTGCAATCGAATGGTGGCACGTAAAACTACTTTTGTACTTATAATAAAGTACCGATTCGGTTGACTTTTGAATAATAGATTGTAGCACCATCATTGTTCATTCAGCAGCAGCCTTGGCCTTGTTTACTACAAGCCACAACAACTTATGGCTTAAATGAAGCTTTATCACGAAAGTGGGCAGAAAAGCGTAAATATTAAGTCCTTGCTGTGACTAAGACTAAGTATCTTTACTTAACGGCAACGGCATCTCATAAAAAAATATTTACCCATCATTAAATATAGCAAAAATAAATGATAAAAAGCATTTAGCTTTGAGGTCATATCATTATCAAACAATTACTTTAATTTGAAATTCAATTTAAATCGAATATTGCGTATACGCCATTGCTTTGATCTTAAGCTTTCAATTTAGGTTCGATTAAATCATGTTTATATATTGAGCATAAAATGTTCACTGCTTAGCAATAAAAAATAACATCGTCTTATATATAAATAAACAATAAAATGATTTGTTATCCAGTGTTATTTCTTATGGTTCGAATTTAGGTCTATCAATTTGTTCAAAAACACGCTTTTAAATTGCATCTGCTCTTGCCACTGTTGTGGTTGCAAATTGGTTGCGTATGCAAATTTATGCAGTTGTTTACCTTTTATCATGCACAAGACCAATAAATTGCAGTTACTAATGCTTCTGGTTCAGTTGCTTGGCAATTGATCCATAAATGCCGCACAATCTGAACGACGATTAAATGAAATTGTCTGCCTTCTTTGCCGTATTGCAGGCAAATGCAATTTTATACTCATCTACTTGGTTGCAGCAAGGCGCCGGTAAAGTTTCTCAGAAGTCAAAGTACTACAAACGCACCACAATTCAATTGAATGTCAGCTCAGTTTTCAGCACTTATCGATTTGTTGTACTACATTGATGGACTCGCAGCTAAAGTTAAAACTACAATAAAGATAAAATTTCAGCGAATATAATGGTAGTTTACGCTTTAAGAAATCAAGTTTAGATAGTTAATTATTGCAAAGAAGTATATAGAGTAACTTGTCAATTCAAATTAAGAAAATATCTTAAGGTTTTCACTTTAAATTCGATTCCTTTTAAATATACCTTGAATCAACTTAATCAGCTGAGACAGTTATACCTAAGAGTGTTGTTTAAAATTGCGTTTGTTAGCCAACATTTTAATTGCATACATGTTTCTGTACTAAGGTTTCATTCAGATAATATTTATTTTTTTTGCGTGTTGCAGATAAATAAAATTTAAAAGCAACAACGGATCGCGGCATTTGTGGCAACCAGGTTGAGCGTACAAAATCCATAACATACTCCCTTTCACTTCCTCTTACCTTGCAACGGTATTTATATTTTTGTATGGCATTTAAATGTATGCAATTTTACGGCATGCAAGCGAAAAGAGGAAACGGGCAAAACGGGTAGCGGTATTGTTGGACATGTATTTATTATTGTTGTAATTGTTGTTGTTTGCTGTTGGCGCCACCTGTCGCCCTGGGCGTGCCAACTGATATTTAATGCCAGCCTCAATTCCATGCCACGTCGCAGTGTCTGGTCGCAAACAAACACATACACATGCATATATGTATGTATGTGTATTCGACAGCATGTGGCGAGTAGCATGGTTTTTTTTATTATGCAGCTGCCACCACAAGTTTTTTTGCCAAAGTAAATTAAATTTGAACCGCAAGTTTAGCTTAAATGGAAACTTTTCGTTTTTTGTCCCCCACACGCATCTTAAGTTCTTCTACCTTCTCCTTCCACTTGCTTGTTGGCTTTCCTTAGTTCAGTTGGTCTTAATTAAAACGCGACTCGTGACGCGAGAAACTTGAGGCAATATTTTTTGTAAATGTGTGTGTGTATAAAAAAAAAAAAACGGGAAGAGAGAGGGCGGCGGCCTCTTGATGCTTAATTAAAATACTTATACGACATGTTGTACACCGCCAAGAGATGTGTGTCAACAGCTGCTAATGCCACACCTGACGCATCAAGTGAATCAAGTGTGTTTTTCGTGTTTTTTTCATTTCCTGCCACATCCACGTGTGTGTCAGTTTTGTGGGTGGGTGGGTGTGTGTGTGTTTGTGATTATGTTTGTGTTTGTCTGGCCGATTTCTTTCCACTTGTCGCCCATACACTTGAAGTGGCCCATGTTTCATGTTTCAAGCGACTCGACTTTGTTGTCGCTACGGCAATGTGCGCAATTCACGCTAATTTGCAATCCCCACAAAATGGCACAGCCATCCATCCTTCCAAAGCAACAGTCACCAAGCAGCAAGCACTTGAATCTTTGCAGCTGTATTTCACTTTTGGTTTCTTTTTTTTGTGCCTGAGCAAAGATTGACGACAGCTTTTGTTGACACAAGCTTAGAATTTGTATGGCCATTAGGGCTTAGACTAAGCTGACTAAAAATGACACCAGCTTAAAGACGGAACTCTTATCATGTATCATGTCACTATTAATGAACATCTTTCGGTTCATAAATCAAGTTTGGTGTAGGATTAAACTTCTTATTTATTTGATTTTTCAAAAGTGCTAGTAAGACAAAGTATTTTAAGAATGTTGTGATTGGTTAACGCCAAATATGATTATAACTTAGTGGCTTGGGTGAAAGTCCTCCACCAA
Source organism: Scaptomyza caliginosa (assembly GCA_035044725.1). Lineage (NCBI taxonomy): Eukaryota > Metazoa > Arthropoda > Insecta > Diptera > Drosophilidae > Scaptomyza > Scaptomyza caliginosa. Next base: position 97,953 of record JAWNNR010001046.1, on the reverse strand, counting down.
CCAATCGAATTGATCCTGAGTTACTTTTAAACGGCTTTGAGTTTAAAATAACATCAGGAGTTTGATCAATCCGAATGCTACTATTTGTGGGGCTTAAAATATTCTGTGTTGTTTTATTAGTTGAAGGTGTTTTGTTTGCTTCTTGAGTCATTTCATAGTTTGTCAACGGCTCAAATCCACCCTCAAGATGTGTTCCTTCATAACATTTGTCGCCTCCAATATCAAACGAATCCACACTTTTAATGGCAGGCAAGCCGCGATGTTGCATGCACTTGATGGGGCCACCTGAGACACACTTTTTATATGGCTGTTCCTCGGCAGCCATTTTGGTTATTTTAATACAGTTAGCAAATATGCTTTGTCGATCCATTTCCGCCTCCTGACGACACATTTCTCGATGCTCGTATTTCTTGTATGCCAACTCTGCTTTGGAATAAAAACCGGGCCAGCAATAGTCACGTGTTTTACTTCTTCCAACCATACGACCCTCGGGAACAAAGTCTATCTGGTTCTTGCGCTTGTAGACCTCCACAGCAGTTGCTATTGGGAAAACGGGACGACCCACTTTACGTGCATCAGACATAAGCTTGACAGCGTCTTGGAAGAAGTTGACGTCGTCTCTCAGATAGGGATCCTCTTGGCAAGCTGTCAATCTCATTTGTTCCGCCTGACGTTGCTTCAAGAACTCTTCATGCTGTCCGTGAAGTATGTGACGCAGATCGGCTTTTGCTTTCGCATGTCGTTGTTTCTGCAAGGTATAGAAATGCTTGTTCGTCTCCATATTTTTAAACCTTTCCGCAACTTCAAAACGGCGAATTTGTGCATTTCTTTCCTTCAGCTCCTGATTCTGCTTACGCTCCTCCAACTCGTAAGCACGACGCTGCTTAGCTAACTCCTCTAGCTCACATTGACGACGTCCTTCATCCATTTCCACTTCGGCATCGTAGTTCTCTTCAACTTGGGTTCGTAGCTCTTGTTCCTTTTGTTTCTTTGCTTGCTCCTGGCGGCATATTTGTATGGCACGATTCTCACGATCTTTGATCTTTTTATTGAGCATTGCTTTAAAGTCTTTATTGTAGCGTGCATCCAAATTGCGTTTTTTGGTAACATCCACGCAGATCACACGATCATCAATCTGATCACACATATGTTCATCTAATGGTTAGATGACATAATGCTGTAAGTTGGTAAAATATATATATACAAAGCCCCAAAAACTTACATCTCTTTATCTCTGCTTTTTCTTTAAGTGCATCTTGATAAGCACGACAGTAAAATTCACGTTTCTTTCTGGCTTTTTCCTCTGCTGCCTTTTTTTCCATCTCTTCCAGGCATTTGTATTGTGCACGCTCCACAATGATTTCATACTCTTCCTGCTCCTTCTCAGCCAATCTGCGCAGGCGTCTCTCCTCCAAATCATTCATTAGATATGTGCGAAATTCGAGTGCTTTCTGCTGTTCTATGGCTTTTTCCTCCTCCTCTGTGACATGACAGAATGGTATCAGCACCTCCGGACACTGTTCCTCATCTAGGCGCTGCTGACGACGAGCATCTTCGGCTATTTCCCGATTGAGAGCCTCATTATATCTACGCTGATGGATCACTTCGCTCTCAACATTTGCATGGTGTAGTGCCCTTTGACCTGCCTTTAAGTCTTCCAATATTCGATTTGCACGCATCACACGCTCTTTGCGGTTTCTCTCATCGTCGAGTCTGACTTGCTTCTCCCGGATTTCAGCTTCTCTTAGTTCTTGATCTTCTTTTGCTTTGCGTTCCTCTTCCAGGGTCTGGGCGCCAACGTTTGAAAAGTGACTGCAGACCCAATCGCTGCCATCTTTAAGGTATTGCATATAGCGTCGATCTTCCTCTGCTTGCGCCAGTTCGGCAAGTTTCTTGTCCATTTTAGATCTACCTATAATAGCATCGAAGCGTTTTGCGCTAACCACAACAGGAAAAATTCGTCGATTGTCCAAGAATTTTGTGTGGCCCGGCGGAGCGGCACAAGATTTGTTTAACAACATAATTGCCTATGTACAAAGTTGTGGAAAGTCCTAACAAATGTTATATTATTATATATATATATGGAAATGATATTTGTTAATGTTGTTATTGTTCGTGTTTTTTTATGTGTGTTTGTTTTAATGCTAGTATTATTATATTGAAAAGCCAACATGACTTTAAAAAACGTTTTTTCTTTTTATTTAAATAACCAATTTAAAAGATTTATTTACAAACTTTAAAAACTTGTAAAGCCGGCGCTTACTTACAGTTCAAGTTTATACGTAAAAGGTATCACGTAAGAAAATCAAACTAAGCTATAACAATCATTTTAAGCTGTGACCGCATTTAAGGGGCGAAAGGATATTAAGTTGCTGAAGCAGAACACACAGCATTTCATAAATGAACCCAAAACATAACAGCTTATGCTCATTATGCTTTCACATCCTGTGTGCTGCCTGTCAGCTGTCAGTTAATGATAGAGGCTCATAAATAGCTCAAAGGAATGCCACAAAGTATCAGCCATATTGTCAATATTAAATTTATATAAAAATATATAAATTATTGCTTATGGTATTTAGCTTAAGCATGATAATTAATTAATTATTAAATTACATTACATTATGAAAATCAACATGTAATGCTCTACCACATCTAAGCTATTGCTTGGAGTGACACAGTCGAATATTAAATATGTCGTTTTTCCTTTTTTGAGTTGTATTATCTAGAATTCGAGTTAATTATTTAATTTATGTGTAAATGCTATGGATTGCTTTAGCTCGGTAGTGATTGATTTAGATTCAGCTCCTCAAAACGTTCACGAAGGATCGCGGTATACAAATCAATCAAGTCAATCTTTATGCTAGTCTTGTTAGCGAAAGCAAGAATTCGCTTTGGACGCTCGCAGGCGGTACGAAGATGAGAGAGATCACGCTTGTTGCAAGTCAAATCTTTATCGTGCTTACGATTGAACTGCTGAGCCTGGCCTCTAGAAGGCCCTCAGAAACCCATAGAGCTGATTATATATACTTTATATTCACAGCTTTGTTTTACTTAAACATCGATACGTAGACGTTTGATTAAAGTAAGGCTTGTATTCAAAATTAACTTGACTATTTGTTCATTAAAGAATGTGACAGAAAGGTAACGCGTAAACATACTCACATTGACATTTTTAAAACAGATTTACCAAAGTTGTTGCATATACGCCAGCCGTTAAAAGCTAATAATGCGCTAACAAAGCTTATATCAGAAATCAGCCATAAAGTATTTAAATTGTTCCCATTATATATGTGCAATTTGTGCCGCTAGTTAATGATGACAGCATAATAAGCTTTATAGGACTCCTTCAACATCATTATTACCATGGGTTTTCCTTTTGGAATTATGCTAATGTATAATATGTTGTTGTTGTCGCTTTCAGTGGCAATTTTTTGTTAGCCAAATTGGATTTAAGTTGGTTAACTCCAAGACACTCGAACATACAATACGCAATATGCTCATATAACCAACAATTCTGTAAGTATGTATGTGTGTATGTTGTTGTCTTCAGTTTTCGGCATTGCTTGCTGCAAAGTGTAAGCCAAAAAGTTTAAAAGGGTTATCACTACAATATCGCATACCAGTACCCTTCTTCTAATTTTTGGTATGTGTGCGTGTGTGTGTTGGCCTGGTTAAGATTTTCCCTTTAGCTTACAGTTGGCTGGATATTTTCGTTATATGTAAGTATGTAAATATACATATGACATTTTTTTTCTGCGCTGCTTTTGACGTTTATTATATTGCATTATACATATTTGTATTTATGCTCCTTGTTGGTGGCATTTTTTTTTTATTTCCTTTTTTTTCATTTTGATTCTCTGATGGGGCTTTAAAATATACATAGAGCAACGTTTGTGTCTCCCTTACTCTCTCTTTCTTTGTCTGTCTGTCTCTCTCTCTCTCTCTCTTACAGTGTTTGCGTTTGCGAAAAATTCGTTTGGTGTGTGCTAATTTGAAATGCGGTCGCATTTGGCTTGCTTTTCTTTTTCAATGTTTGTGCGGCTTTTATGGCGTTGACACAAGCGTGTGTGTCTATGTGTGTGTGTGTGTGTTTGGCTGGATTTTTCGGATTTATTTTAATGCGTTTATATTTGGTTCAATATGTTATGGTTTTGACGACACATACACATGTAACAGTATGGGTATGTTTATGCCAGTTTGTATCAAGGGTGTCTCTTAGCTCACACACCCAATTTATGAATTATTTATCGATATGAGCGGGGGAAACAAAAGCTAAGAGAAAAATCAACAACACACAGCAACCGCAGACTGAAAAGTTTTGCCATTGACTTTGACAGCTGTTTACATACAAATACATATTAAAACACACACACACACACTTGCTTAAGTTTAAAATAGCCACAATAATAACCTTTTTTCGACAGCTACAAATGAGGCAACATCATGATATAAAGTGATTTTTGCATCTTTTGAGTATAAAATTTTTAATCTTTAAGTTAAATATATACAAAAAAAAAAATAAAATAATTCCAAAGCAGCTCAGGAAATTACATTTTACGCACCTATACATATATGAGCATGTTTTTGGCATTACTAATCTGCCGCTCATCAGCATAATCGCCTTACATGTATTTGCATTTCTTAAATTGAAAATAAGCACTGGCAAACTGTGCTGCTTTTTGCTGTATGCTCACAGCTTAAACGTTCATCACACGTGTAACGGAATACAAAAAAGAAATGAGATAAGGACATAATTATGTGAATGAAACCGATTTTTCTTGCCACTTATCGTTTTAGGGTATTTGTAAGTCTATCAGCTGTTTGTGCAGCTTCGCAGAATATAAACTTCAATATTCTGCGTTGAGCAGGCGACACTCAGAAAAGACAGCGGGATATATTAAGCACTGCGGGCGGTTATAACTGCAAGTGTGTGTGTGTGTGTGCGTATGTCTTTGTATATCGTGTAACGTGTATGTGTGAACGGAAACGGAAATCAGATCAGAGGGTTTGTGTGAACCAAAAAGGAAGGGCTGGTGTATGCTGCCAAAAGGTGGCACAGAATCGTAAACAACCGCAGTGCACATTAACGGAAAACGCGTAAAAAAAGGGCAACGTAAAAGCACGCCAAACAAATAAGAAAACAATGCCAATGCGAAAAATGAAGATAAATGCGCAAATATTGCGTAACCGCACTGTTAGCCAGAAATATACTGCTCTCTCATATATACATTTTTTTTTGGTTGGCACACGGTACGAATGTAGTGCAGAAAAAATAAAATAAGATACGCGTTTTTCGGCTGCTTTTGCGGCTTTAAAGACATCTTCATAAGCTGCTTGCAATGCAAATTCTCAACTGAGTCTCCACTAAGTCAGAAGTTGTGCGAAACTTAAACTTAAACAAACAAATCGTAAGCAAATCGAAAAATAAATAAGTAAAATCCATCAGGGCTTCACAAAAGTACTGGGAGAAAACAGTGCTGCAAGACTGGAAAACAAACAACAACAACAACAACAAAAACAAAAAAGCAAAATATAGAAAACTTTTCAACACTCTATCGGTTTTTGTTGAGGCAATAAGCGCAGCATCATAATGGATACAAAATTGCATGAAGCAGTTAGCTGAGAAATAAAACTCTTAATAAAACCGACAAATGCAGCCACAAACTTTATCAAGAATTTACAGACTAATGGAATTTTCGGCTCGGCTAGGTAAGAAAAACATAACAAAAAAATGCATTCAAAGTTTTTCCCCCGAAATGGCGAATGCGCTTTTTATGTTTCAAGCTTAAAAAAGACAAAATACTGCAGCTTATCACTGCTTAAATTTCAATAATACACATTTTCTGAACGAAGTGATTGCATATCAAATTCAATGTTCAAGTTCCATGTTCATACATATAGTTTTAATAGGGTTAATGGGTTTTGTGTGTTTTTAAGCAATTTCATAAATTGATGGGGCCGCAACCGTAAAAACTAACAACAACAACAATAACAAAGCCGAACCGAACCGAACTGACCGAAAAAAATGCTTTAAGTATAATCCGCTTAACGTCTGTCATGCTTCACAAAAAATAAAAAGGTTACAGACGATAATATTCTGAAAGTTAAACTAAAGCAGACAAAGCTTCAAAACAACATCCCCAACAGCAACAAAAGCAACAACAGCACATTGCTCAAGCAAGATTGAAAACAAGAGCCAATATGAGGTATTGGCCACAATGCGTGGTCTGCAAAATCTTGAGCAAATTTGCGGTTTTTCTTTTTTTCTATTTTGAGTTCATCTCTTTTTTTTTGTGGCCTTTGCTGCTGCTGCATCGACAAAAGTTCCAAAAAGTGTTTGAAACAAGATTGAGAGAAGTGAAGAGAAACGAAAAAAGTTGGTTAGAAGAAGCGTTGCGTGCTTAAAAGGATTTCTTATTTGATTTTTATTTAATTTTATGCGCTTTATGTGCCCGAGCTGCTGACAGCTCTAGGGATAAGCTAAACAACAGCCCAACAACAAGGAGAATAATAACGATATAAGGGCCAATGACTCTAGCTAGAAGACGTAAAATCGTTAAGGACTTATGGCATATTAATAAACTTTGAATATGGGCTACCAGTCAAATGAACAGGATAACAAACGGCTTGTGCAAAACAAGTACGTGGTCCTGGACTAACTGATATCCTTTTTAAAGTGCGATTATTTTTTATTTATCTGTGGAAACTGTATATAATAATTAATAAGTGCTTTTATATTTGTTGAAATACTGTTGAATACTGTTACTTTTGATTTCATTTTCACATTTTTAGAGCAAAAGAGTTTATCAAAGCATTCTTGATTTATTCTCTTCATACGCATCACAAAAAGAAATTGAAGCAGATTCAATTTTGTTTATCATGTCAATACAGTTGTATGCACTGCTTTTCCCACTCATCTCAATCTCCCCTCTCTCTCTCTCTCTTTCGTACTGAAAGCTGGGTTCTTGGGCGCCTGTTGTCTCGAGCATGTTTGTGATATTGTGAGCTTGTGTTGGTTGTTGCTGGCAACAACAAAAATTCACAATCAACAAAAATGTTTTAAAACTCTTAGACTGGCATAAAGCAGAGTATCATCGATTATTTAGTCAGCTTAAAAAGCACTTATGGCACAAGCAGTAAACAAAATACGTATAAAAGTATGACTTTTACTTCTGACCCTTGACCTCACAAAACAAAAATATACAAATACAATTTGTATTGTTGTCGTGTCTTTCTACACTTTTTGCATATTCAAGCACACACTCATCCACTTTTCAGCAACTCAAATTGAGAATTTGCCCAAAAGCCGATCTGTAAAAATTTTTCAAAAGTATTTAGCATTTTAAACGTTTTTGTTGCATCTACATTACTGAACCTTAACATAATTAATTGACATCAGAAATGCAATTTAATTGCTTTCAGTCTCGAATATAAAAAAATAAATAAATACTACGACCAGCAGTTGTTCGATGCATTTGTAAAAACAGGCTAGTGCTTTTTTATGCATATAAATATTTAAGCAAAATATTATTTGTACATTTTATCCAACATTTTTTTCGAATGCCTACAACACTTCAATCAATAAATCATTTCCTCTCATAATAATTAAATCTCTCACTTGCAATCAAAGGCTTTAAGAGAATATGCATAAAAAGGGATGCATAAGCAATTGACAGAGAAACACCCCGTAAATAAATCAACTTGGTTTGCTTTCATGATTTTCCATTTGAGTTGTCATTTCAGTTAAGTATTGAATAATTCTAGGGTATTCAAGTATGAATAACAAGCCATTGAACGCTTTGTCAATATTTGTATTTTCAGAATTTTTGAAACAAAATCTAGAGCGAAAGTCAACAATCGAAAGTTAAAGCGATTTTTAAAATGGAATCAAACTGAAATGTAACACAGTAACATCGAATACGTTCGCTTCCTTCTTGGCAGCACTACTTTCAATTGATGCTCGCACGTTCCGGCTGAGCCAATGTTGGCGCTAGAAAATCCATTTCTCTTTGTCCGACTCGGGGGAATAGTCGCTGCTGGACGACTTATGAGTTCGAGTCGCTGGCAAATAAATTATTTCATGGGCCGTGTCGGCAGCATTGAGACATCAAATGGGTAGCGACGCTACACAAATTATGATAAGCACTTAAGCATAATAGGCCATGTAGCAATCAATGTGAATCCCAACTCCCAATTGACAAGTAGAGTGAGTGAGCAGGCATTAAAGTTCATATTAAGGTATTCTTTTTAGCGGCTCATTCCGCTCCTTTTGGTTCTTTGCCAAGTGCATGGTCAGCATTTGTCGCTTTTTCTTTCATTCTCGCTTCTCTCTCTTTCTATTCCCTTTCAGTTTGTTTTCTTTGCTGTTTGGTCTACAAAATAAATTCACTTAGACGCCTGTCGACAAACTTCGTTTGCCAAATTTTTTTGGTATCGTTGTTGTTGCATGCAAATAGAAAATATACAAATAAAAGCGCAGCAAGAAATACTCTGTAAGAAACCGTGCCAAAAAATTGCTCATACTTGAACCAAATCTCTTTCTCTTTCTCTTTTATATATATGTATATACATATATATACGTATGTCGGCATTTGTTGCTGGCCAAAAACTGGAAAATAACCAACAGCCAAGCCGGAAAATCGCCTTGAAATGTGTCTGAGGCACAAATTCAGCGCATGGCAGATTCACCATGAATTATGGAACACAAAAAAAAAAAATTGTTCTGTCTGCCCACACACAGTCATAAACACACACGCACAGACACTGCCAAATTATTTTGCTATTCTATTCTACTGCAAAATATATCTATATATATATGTGAAATAAAGTTTTTGTGCAAATACGCTTCATTGAAAATTACTTTTACAATGTTTTTATAAGCTTACAAACATTTTTGGCAGAGCAAGTGTTTAAGAATAGAAAAAAATTGTTTTCCAAATATAGCTGAAAATATTTTGATTAAAAAATTGCCAAAAATATAAAAATGTTTGTTATATGAAAATTTGTTTATAATATATCCTTTATTGAATAGTTTTATACAGCATTATTACACCAAAAAAATTGGGTTAAAACAAAATAGAACTTTTAAATTTAACTTAAAGAGTTTTACTGAAAAACAAACTCCTTTTACTACAAAAAATCAAGCTAAGCTTATCTGCTCATAATTACTCATATACAAGTATTTCCCAAAGCCTATCTAGTAATTTTCTTTTCTCATTTATTTAAGCTTACTCAATGTTTATTGGGCAAACATGAGCTTTAAACGAGTGACCTCCAATTGGAAAATAGCCTTGGGTTTGGCTGGATCAACACATGCTAGTCGAAAAGCCTCAACGGACCGGAAACACACAAAAAAAAAAAACAAATGGGAAACATTTAAACTTCAAGTGCAGTCAATGGAGGGGAAGAAAAACGGAGCGAAAAAGCGACAAAACAACCTTAACGAAGTAAAAGAAAAATCAACTACCAAACATTGCCACGGAATCTGTTGGTAAAAGCGTGCTGTGGTGATGGCCCCCAAACATTTTTCGGCCACATTTAACTAGTGCGCTTAGCAAATAAACTGTCAGTCCGTGGGTTTAATGGTTAGCTGTTTGGTTGGCAAAGCGGTTCGCTTAGTGGTGTCCCTGATGCTGTCCAGTGTAAATAGAGCACTTAATCTATATGCGCTGACACACAGAGATCTAGATAGAGATCTATGGTCAAACAAGATGCAGTCGAGCCAGGCGTTTATTATTGTTTGTCACTGAAGCGTCACACACGGGACATGAGCACCATCATCATCATCATCAGCATCAACAGCGCTTCATCGGCCACTCGACCGCACACATACACACACACACACAAACGGAAGTCAAAACAATGAAGGCCAACCAACGGAAACGGCACACACACACACACACACACACACACACACAAGAGGAAGAAAGAGTGATAAGCAAGAGAGAGGGTAACGGTATTTAGAAGCCAAACAAAAGGCGGAAAGCGTGACATTTTGTGCTGGGACTAGACAAGGGTTCCGGCTTCTGTTTTGAATGATGTATAATTGTGTGAAGCCCTGGGGGAGAGAATAAATTTTAAGTGTGGCCAAATAGTTTGCTTTTGCTGGTGAAACTTTGCCACAGCTAGGGAATCTTTTTTTTTATTTTTTCTCTTTCGACAAATTCAGGAATTAATTGCCCCAGAGATATATCAAACTGGTCAGAGTTGTAGAAATATGCTGACCCAAAGTTAAGCAACTAAACTTGAGGCTTGATGCTTGCGCCCCAGAGATACACTGAAGTTTCAACATTAACACATTTGCCAAAAAGTTAAATATATATATAGTGCGTATACGCAATGTACAGTATACTAAGTATACGTATAAAAAAGTATAATTAAAATACGAGTGAAAACAGAAAACAGAAAAAAAAATGACTTGCAAGTACACAAAAAACAGATAGTTAGGAGAGAAAAAGAAAGGTAAATAAATGTGGCGTCAAATTGAATGACCAGCAAGCAACTGACAAAGTTCGCAGGACGAAGGACGGAGGACGGAGGACGTCAGACAGATGGCACGGGTTTTGAGGCAATGCGAAAATGAAATGGAATTAAAGATGACGCGAAAAAAAATTAAGGTGCAGATGGAGATAAAGATGAAGAAGCTTTAGCTGAATTCATTTCAAAAATCCAAGATGCCGTGAAGACTCTGATAAAATGAAGTAGATTTCAGTCAGAATTATAAACAGCTGTAAGAAAAGGTAACAAGCAGCAGCATCCAAAAAAATAGAAGGTATAAAATGCCAACGCAGGCCAACTGTCCACATTGGCCGGAAACAAGGGGCGGACAGTTGGGCAGGCTGGTAGTAGATGGACGAAAGCTGCACGTTCTTGTTACCCCACTCAGTTCTGTCAAATGAATGAAGAGGTGTCTGCGAATTCAGGACGGGACCGAAAAGCTGGAAATGAACAAAATTACATCAAGTGTTGGAATTTGTGCTCTTTAAAATGAAGGAGAAAAAGGCAAAAAAAAAAACAACAAAAAAAATATTCAACCATTCAGTCAAATGCTCTACAGATTCGAGTTGTCCTTGCTGAATTCCTTTCGCATCTACAAAGCCCGTCCCGAGGAAATAAAGTTGCTCAACGAATGCGTACTAATTGAAATGCCTGCTGGGCTCTCAATGCATTCAGTGCGCTGAAAGCGATCCTTTTTTTTCAGTATTGTGTCCCTAACTGCATGCAGCTTTAATTACATGAAGTGAATGACTTGCCTACGGTTATTATATTTATCAAAAAAGTGGTTTTTTATCCATTTAATATGAAAAAGAAAAAGTCCAACAATTTTTAGAATGTCATAAACGTAAGCAGCTTAACAGCTGCATCAACTTTTCACTGACGCTCATATTTCGCTTAAAGCACTCCATTGCAGCATGTTTACAACAAAAATTGCTAATTAAATTGAAATAAATAAATTTTTTTATTTTATAGCCTTCGGACAAAAGAATATTGTAAATCATTCAAATAAACTCAAAGAAAAATTGACAAAGGTGGTTATTTAGTAATCTCAATCTTTGAAAGAAGGATAACAAGTTGTCATGTATACCCTACAGAAACTATTAGTTCTTGTTATCATGCTATTGGTAGTCACACAATTCGATGATACAATTAATGTTGGATTTTTCAAGAGTCATGCATTTAATATTGATGAATTATGACTTGGACCCTAGGGAGAGGCCAATAAAACACAAAAAGATACAAAATATAAACAGGACATGAGACAAAGTGTGTATGTGCGTTTGTGACAGAGTACAAACACGACCGAAAAAAAATATATATGTATATATAAATAAAATAAATGCTTCGTTAGAACCTTTTTTGTGTCGGTGGGCATAATTTAATATTTGCTATGCTTTGGCATCTGAAATCCAAAAACACTTGAATGAATGCTTTGTCGTGTTTTCATATTACATAGAAAACCACACACACACAGAGACACACACACGAAAACGCAAACACACATTAGCTCACAAAAATAACTAACCACTAGAAATAACAAAGTCATAACGAAACAACACACAGAGACAAATTTAATGAGAGACCCTGAAGGAGTGAGAATAATATATAAATATATATATATGTATAAATTTTTCTTGTGTGTGTTCAAATTATTGTGCTGCCCATAGAGTGTGTGTGTGTGTGCAGTGAGTGTTGATTTACATTTTTGATTTATTTTATATATTTAAGCCTGGTCGTCTGGTGTCATCGTCTAGGCAGCAACAATCCCCATCATCACTCACACAGCTTTCATGCCTTCATTTGTATTTTTCTTGATTTTCCTTTTTCGTTTAGTTTGGTTTGGTTTTTTTCTGTTGCTCTAAGAGCCTCTCGCCCATTGTTGGAATTTATCGCAGCTTTATTTCTTTTTGTAAGCTTTTTATGCTTTATTTTGTTTGCGTTTCCCTTTTCCGGTTTTTAGTTAAAGTATTTATCACAGCGCTGTGCCACTTGGCTTAGATTTAGTATTTATCATACGCACAGTATGCCAACAAACTAAGCTCTCTGACAAGAGACAAAATAAGCAAAATAGGCAACAGCCCAGCAAAAGAAAAAATAATACTTGTCGAAGAGTAACTAAACAATGATTTAAGATTTTGGCATAACAATTAGTAAACAATAAATATTAGAATCAATTTTTTTTATTATTGCTTTTTTTGCGAATAGATTTAGCTGATTATTGGGATTAATGGTGTTCTCACAATGACTTTAATTAAAATGCTACTTTGCATATCAAAAGCTTTTCTTTGAATCTTCTTTCTCCCATGACAGTGCTGTCAATTTTGCAAATATTGAATTATGGTTTATCATCTTCTTATCATTATTGAAGCTTAATTTCACGTTCATCAAGAGTTCAATTGAAATTTATGTAGCATTGACCACAAGAAAGTCAGCATGATTGCATCTGCTTTAAGTGCGGTCACAAACTGAGCAACGAAGTGATGTGAAGAACTTATAATTTATATGCTTATGACCCCGCAAGTACTTACTATGAAATATATATTAAAGCAGAAATTGTGTTAATGGCAGGTATATTAATTATTTTGTTTGCCCTGCGGATACACAGGGAGCACGCACAGACCATGTTAGACATATATATATATGGAGTTTATAAGAGCAAGCGAGACAAAAGATTTGCTCTGACAGAGACTGACATTTGCATACAAAAACAAATCGTAGTATAAAACATACACTACGGATGTTTTAGTCTAATTTATTGTACTTTTAACAGGGGTAAGTATGTGTAAATGTTTAACATTGTGTCTGTGTGTGAGCTCCATTAGTGTCTATGTGTGAGTGTGTCTGAGCAGGCTTTTCCAGCTTTTTTAGCCAGTCGGATGAGCAGTAATAGATTCTGCACGAGAATGCTCTTATATGTATGTATGTATGTGGAGAAACTCAAGCTGAAGGCAGACAAACGCTGAAACTCAACTTCTAATTAGTCATGGCAGTAACATAAATACTAAAACTTTACTTCAAGCATTTAGCTTAGCTTGCATCTGGTTGCTGTACTAGGTTTTGTGCGTGTGCGTGTGCGTTTGTGTATGTGGGTGTAATCTTAAACGTAAGAGTAAATATGATACATGGATTAATTACATTGCAGCATAGTAAGCTTTATAACAGTTTGCAGGAATAACAAGTTATGATGAATTGTAGATGTTAGCCAATTTTAATAATTGCTTGTGCTTAAAACGTTATTGTTATACCAATTGACTGACGGACTGGTAACAGCAGCACAGCTTAAACGGCCAGACAAAGCGATTTTATAATCACTTAAATTGCCTTATTTTAATGCTAGTTATATTTTGAACACTTCCGTTATAATAACAATCAAAAAGTGAACGAAATTTGCTTCAAGCCATTGCCAATCAATTGCTCTTGACACGCGACAGTTAACTAAATTGGCTCAAAATGACACATTACTCATAATGATTGAAAGAGCGGAACCCGAATGCCATTTATTACTTTTTCGTTCTTTGATGATGCCAGACGAAAATTGATCGGAAATTGTACATCTAACTCGAAATGCCAATTAGGCATTGTGACAGAAATTATTGGCATTTCTATTGTTCTGCATGTTCTTGACTGTGTAATTAATGAAAAGACAACAAATTCGCACTTATTAGATAAAGTAGTTTTTGACCTAACTTCACTGGAGTCATCTCAAATTTAATATTCTTAACACGCGACACAAATCAACATGAGTTGAATGCTATAATTATACCATTCAACATGATACGTGTAGACGTGCACTTGTAATGCACATCAGTTTCAGTTCAGCAGGACATAAAATAACCCAAAGTATAATATCCATTTGGCATTGTGACCACACCCAAGCCAACAACACACCAGATCCAAAATATTTGTTGTGTGCATATTTCAGCAAGTGCCTCCTTCGGTGGAGAGCACCACAACCAAACACTCGTATGGCTATATCCACGAAGATATTCACTTAATTATAGATGCGACACGCAGACCATTCAGAGCATTCACTGGACCATTGCCATCAAGGCAAAGAAGGCGTTGAGCCCTGTGGTTGTCTGTGTCCTGTGTGTGGTTTCCAACGAGCATGCATTAATATGCCATATACCAACGCACAAAGAGAGAGCCAGAGATAGCGAATGCGGCCTGAAGCTGACGTCTGGTCGAGTTCAGGTTCATTTGTAGGCCTATTAGATGGCACACAAGGCAGCAATAAACTTACAATTAGACCAAAAATAACATGCAAAATACGCGACATACACAAAAGGACACTCACTACTCGAAACATGCAAAAGTCTGCATTTTCAAGGGCTGTCCAAGAATTTTTTCTAAGAATTTGTTGTATAAAGATGTTTTTTTTCAATCACTTTAAGTGTTTTTGGTATCGCCTTGCAATTGTTTGCTCATACTAATTAATGCTGCTTAAGTGCTTTCATGAGCATAAGCAAAAAATTATTTTAATTTGCAAATACTCAAGCATTTATCACATTTAAATTTTTCGTCGGACTTAATGAATGCACAAGTGAAGCCCGAATTCGTGGACATAACTTTTTATTAGGGTTATTTTATGAATTTTTTGCTTTGCCAATTATATTATAAACTTTTGAATGCATTTCTATGATGAAATACAAATGCAAAAGTCATTTACAAATTATTTTTATCCTCACAATTATGAAATTTAATTAATCACAGAATTTATAATTTTAATTATGTTTGAGCATCTTAAAATGAAAAAAAAAAAAACCAAATGCAATTATAAACCAAACATCAACTAACTACACTGACCAACATGTAGCATATTATTTCTAGCAATACTTTCAACCTTTTGTGCTCTGCCAAAAAAGGAGAAGTGTATTGGTACAGTGGCCAAAACACGTCTGCAATATTTGGTTGCATAAAAACAGCAATCAGAGCTTAAACAAATATAGCAACAAACCTGAACAAGTTGGACAGACACCAAAAAAAAATAACTACATAAATTGGAATTGCAATTCGTAGGTGGCAGCAGATTCCACAGAAAAACAGGGAGAGAAATAAATTTCAAAAAGCGCGTCAAGCAAATGTGTAAACGGATTGTAAAATTGTATCGTTACACTTACAACAGCCAACACTTGAACTTACCATTCACATCACACGCGACCCCAGTATATATGAGCTTGGGTGTGTGTGTCTGTCGTAAGTTAACCAACAGGCGACTGCTGGCGCAACCAAAACCAACAACAACGACGAAAGGCAAAAAAAAAAACACGTAAGTAAAGGAGTTAGCTTAAAATTGTTGCGGCAAGTTCACTTCCGTATCCGGTCCGCGCACGACACCGTTGCTGTTGTTTAACAAAATTTTGTTGTCAAAACTGGGCAAAATTTGTTGGCAGCTAGCACAAATATTCTGACAGCAGCAGTTTTACAAGTAAAGGGCTAACTGGCTGCAACTGCTAACTCAGTCTGTTGTTGGAGTCTGTGACAGGCTGGCCAAATAATATATATGTATATGTATTTAGTTTTAAGCAGTCGTGGCAACGTGTTACGGCAACTGCCGCAAAATTCCGGCCAACTTAAGAGCGCGCACTTAACTTTCACGGCTAACTTTGTCCGTACACACTTAGCAGCACTTGAATGGAAACTTTTACTTTTGTTTTTTCTATTTTCTCTTTGCTTTCAAGAAAATTCTGATTATTTACTTTGTCACTTTGGCTTGTTATAAGTACTTGTGTTTAGCCTAATATCCCATAAGTTTTGTGTTATCTTCGTTATGACTAATACATAATTTATTCCTCTTGTAACGCGTCTTTAGATCGCCGTTGGTAGCTTCAAAAATTGGCAACAGTTTTCTAACTGAATTTACGATTTATAAAAAAACCATTTGCCGCTTTTGCAACCGCTCCGTCTTAGAAATCACCGCAAACTGTTTGCCAGTGCCCAAGTTCCAGGACCACACAGCATCCTTTTTGCCCAGGATGCAGCATCCTAGTGTGGCGCACGCAAAAAACATCGACTCATTTTATGAATGGTGCGATGTTTCGCACTGTAATGCGAAACGTTGTGGCATTGAAACACATTTAACGCATGCGCCACGAGGCGTATACAAGATTTATGACAGTTCCGGTAAGGTCGACAGCAGGAACAACGAGAACAGCGAACATCGAGCACGTGGCGCCTCCAACAAGTGTGATAAGCGTGAAAACACGCGCTGATAACATCAGCAGCACGCAAATTTGGTCTCTTGTCTAAGGTCAGGGACACAGACTAAGAGGACGACGAAGCCTTAGCGTTCTACACAATTCTTGCAATGTGTGTGCGATGTTTACACAGTGCCACTGTACAAATGGCCGAGAACCCAAATAACACATCAATTGAGTATTATTTAATTTGTTAGCTTACTCTATGTATGTTGTTATAAATTGCATAAGAAATTTTTAACAAATTGAATTCTCTGTTTAATGGAATTATTTAATTAGTTAGTTAAGCATTAATCAGAATATCTTGCCAAACAGACCATAAGCCAGTTACACACACACCAAAAACCAAACAGTAACAACAATAATTTGTATGGCCAAACATAGCTCAAAATCACACAATGCTTACACAAAGTCCTATGCCATTCCCATGACTTTTGACCAAACAATTAACTGCAGGATGCGGGTGTGTTTGTGTGTGTAATCATAATGTGCTCCATCAACTGTCAATATGGTTAGAGTTCTGTACCGCATGACAAAGCAAATTAACCGATGGGGCAGCAGCTGCCAGACGGTCAGTTAACCGAAACTGAAACTAATACCCGCAACCAGTACACACACACACCTACACCGACACCAAGAACTTGAGAGTATATTAATTTCATTAAAATTAACTCAAACTGGTAAGCATTCATTAAAGCCATTTCACTTAAAGTAGCTAATAGAAAATAGAATGGGAAAACTTGTGTGCAATTTGCATTCTTTTATTTCCATAGCAATTTTCCAGTTTGCCTTGTCAGACCTCTTCGTATACATACACTCTCATATATATACTTATACATACATACAATATAAACTTCTAGCATTCGTTGTGTTCATATTGCAACAGTTGAACATTTTCCGCACACCAAAGAGTATTATATTCATTTTTTGTTTCTGGTGTGTGTTTGTGTTTTTAATTTTTTTTTTTTAAATATTGTTGTTCTTGTTGTTGGTGAGCGTAATTTAATGTTAATGTATGCATGCAGCTCAACCCTCCTCCAAATTGGGCCACGGAGGGAACTCCAACAGCATGAACATTGTTTTGTAAGCGAACCCACAAGAGGGTGAGCGTGAGAGTGAGAGAGAGGGTGGAGGAGGCGTGCATAAATTACGGAGGCAAGCACACAGCATTAGGGCGCATAACAATAAAACTGAACAGCGCTAAGAACAAAGTGCGCTAGTTGTGTTCATTATTAAGCAATTTTAAATTTCGGTTTAATCGCTGTTTGAGAGCAACTGGGATTTGTTTTTAAGTGCAAAAGTTAACAATAAAACATAAACACAAAACAAGGCATTACAACTTTAATACAAGACAAATGACTTCCAATACAAGAGCATAAATATTTATTTAGTTTTTGTTAGATACCAAACCGGCCACTAAAAATCTCAAATAGTTGCTGAAGCAAAAGCATTCAAACATCCGATATTGGAATAACTGAATAAAAGCAGCGAGCAGCAATAAAAAAACGGCACGATAAATAGTGACTGAAAAAAGTAAGCATAATATTTCATTCATTTACTTAGTTTAGCTAGATTCTAATAAAAGAAAGAAAGAAAGAACAGGTGGTTAGAATAGAAATGCCTGGAAGTGATAAGCTGATGCAGCAATAAGCGTGACGGTTAAAAGAAGATAAATTAAATTAGTCCGAAATAGATAACAAAGTATTCCACGAAAGAGTTTACTTTGCGTCAAAACCATCGTCGGCTGATAAACATACGATTGATACAAAGAGCGAGCCCAAAATGTTGGGTTGTTTGGCAAACTTTGTAGCCCACCAACAACTAAGAGTCAATAGTTTTGCAACGCATTGTTAAGAGTTATCTATTGGAACTAATTTAATGTGTAGTAAAATTTTATTCTACAAATAATTAAAATTTCTCTCTCATATACACTTGGTCAAAAACTAAGTTCAAATTCAGCTGAAATAAATATATAGTTTTTTTTTAAATTAAGAATTTATTTTGGAGAATTTATCCCCCATTAGTATCGCAGCACTTCCATGATACCAATACCTCTATCTATGGTGGTACGAAGTTCAATGATTTTGTTGCTATGATATTAGCTTTTCTAATGATATATAAGAACCGGTGCTTGCAAAAATGTGTATTCAATATTCAATTTGCATTGAGTGGTACAAGATGGCAGCCAAGGCATTATTTCCGACATTCTACGATGCAGAAACTAAAATCTGGAGCGGCATGAAGACGCGCCCACTTTACGATCCTGACTGCTCTATGGGTGAAGTTATATTCACATCCTT
Source organism: Scaptomyza caliginosa (assembly GCA_035044725.1). NCBI lineage: Eukaryota > Metazoa > Arthropoda > Insecta > Diptera > Drosophilidae > Scaptomyza > Scaptomyza caliginosa. The sequence goes on along the minus strand of JAWNNR010001046.1, from coordinate 78,959 downwards.
CAGGAACTGGCCCAATCAAATCATTCAGGTAAAATGGCTTGAGGAAAATAAAGGTATACTGCTCAATTCTAATAAACTATTCACCACGAAGTAGATCAACGATGCGGACGGTAGAAGGGTTACCTGTGCCGAAATGCGTGATTGGGGCGTTCGCTTAGCTATCTTCCTGAAAAAGGAGCAACTGACACAACAGGATGTCGTTGGCATTATTGCTGGTACCAGCAATTATGTGGCTGCTGTGGTTTACGCCTGTTTCTTGAGTGCCATACCATTCCATGCGGTAAATGCGACCAAGGATGCCAAAACTGTGCAGGAGTTGTATGAGGTTACCAAGCCCAAGCTAATGTTCTGCGATGGCTCAGACTATGAGCGCATCAAGGAGGCTACCAAGTCCTGGGCACCCAAAATTGTCCTGCTCACTGGTCGCATTGAGGGTGTAACGAATGTTGAGGAACTGCTTGTGCCCATTCCGCAAGAGTTCTTCTTTCAGTGAGTAGCTATAGTTTTCAAGAGCAGTTGAAATAAATAGCAAGGCATAATCTTTCTTTATTAGACCCGCTACTTTGGATACTGATGGTGATCAGACGGCAGCCATTTTATGCTCCTCAGGCACATCTGGAAAGCCTAAAGCAGTGCATTTGTCTCACAAATTCATAATAAAGCTTGCAACGTAAGTTTACTTTGTTTAAGTTGATTTCTTGTTATTTTTTTATATTTTTATATATATTTATAGATTCTGCCGTAGCACCGATTTGATATTGACACATGCAACAGTTGATTGGGCGACAGGTTTTATTTGCATTGCAATTAGTTTCCAATATTGTGTGCCACGCTTGATTGTTGAGGGCAGCTGTGATGTAGAAAGATTCATTGAAATACTACAAAAACATAAGGCAACCACACTTGCCATGGCACCGTGGCAGGCCTATGAGTTGTTCACCCATCCAATGGCCACCGAGGAGGCTTTGTCAAGTGTGCAAATGGCCTTTGTTACGGGTGGTTGGGTATCACTGAGGGTGTTGCAGCGGGCACAGGAACTGATGAAACAATGTAGCATTGTTTATTCGTATGGCACCACAGAGACGGGCGCTGTTACAGGCAACATTGACCATCATCTGGAGAATGCGGTGGGACGGGTTTTTCCTGGTGTGCGTGTTCGGATTACCGACGAGCATGGCAAAAATCTGCCACATAATGAGGTTGGCGAGGTACTGGTCGACAATGGCGTTAAATGGAAGGGATATGTGGCGAATCCGGTGGACACAGAAGCAACCATGAAAGATGGTTGGATAAACCTTGGCGATTTGGGCTACTTTGACAACGACAACAATCTGTATGTTGTCGATCGCAAGAAAGATCTGCTCAAGTACAATTCCAAGCACTATTGGCCCAATGAAATCGAACAAATCATTGCCGAGTTGCCAGAAGTTCTCAATGTCTGTGTTGTTGGTGTTCGGGATGAAAGACATGGCGATGCCGCCGGCGCTTTGATCATCAAGAAACCAGGATCAACTCTTACCGAACAGCAGATTATTGAGCATGTGGCCAAGCGTGTTGTTGTCGACTATAAACAGCTGCATTCAGGCGTACAATTTGTAGATAGTTTACCAATGAATGCAAATGGCAAGGTTATGAGAAGTGAGGCTAGACAGGTCTTTGAGAAGAATATGAAGTAAGTGTGTTACAAAGGGCTTATTTGTATATATTATTGCGTGTTTAAAGAGGTTTTTCAACATTTGTTTGTTTAAATTTATACTTACTTTTTAAGATAAGAAACGTATATGAAATAAATAGAATTATTTTACTCATCATTTAAAAGATAATTTAAAATTTTGCTAGTCATTGGGCAAGTGCGTCATTTCTATAAACCTTGGATATTTATCTAATCATATCAATTAAAAATAATGTTAATGACTCATAGAAAAAAGAAAAAGTGCACAATCTTTTTAATCTTTCTTTTAAAAAAACACTCAATAAGATTAAAAATCAATTCCATTAAAAATTAAATAAATATTTCTAAAAAATACTCCTCCCAGTTCTAAGCAATTTTATTTTACTATTTTTTTTTAAGTTGTAAGCTGTCGATATAGAAAATTTATTGCTCAAAAGCGTGTGAAGAAACCAAAAGGAAAAAATATAAGAACAACAATAAATAAATCGAGCATCAATCAATCAAATGCCAGTTGGTTCAATTCAAAATATCTTGAACACGTCAAACATACAGCTAGACAGACAGTCAGGCAGACAGATCAGCAAATGCTTTTGAATGTATGAACATACTCGAGTGGAAGTCACCTGAGTGCTGAATGCAGATGTCAATGCTAACAGGGAGGAAAGGGAGGAGAGAATCGATTCGATTCGAGTCGAGTCGAGTCAAGTCGCATCGACTCAAATGGCACGTGCACATTCAAAATGCCAATCAAAGTCAGGACATGGTCGGCTCTGAAGTTGACGGGTTGTCTAAGCTAAGCTCTTAAAGCTGCCGTTAAATCGCCCTTTTGTAGGCGCAACATCAAATGCAGACGCCTAAAACTATGCAACAAATGCGACAGCAGCAATATTTGCTGCTTTGACGATGAAAACCGTTCAGCAATTTCGACGATTTGCTACAAATGCGCATGGGACTGAACGCTGGGCTGGGCTGGGCTGAGCTGGGCTGGGGTGGGTTGTGGTGGAGTGTGGAATGGGGGTACAAGCCAAACATTTTTGAGCTGAAAGATTGCTTTTGTGGGCGTGGCAAGTGGCAAATACAGAGGCAGAAGCATAAGCTGAGACAGCGGCAGTAGCAACAAACTGTGCTTATGTTTTATGCGCGTTTATTTACGACTTGAAATTTGAATAATTTACGATGCCGTCGACTGGCATAGAATGCAGTCCGCAGAGCATCCTCTGTTTAAGAATATTTTGAGAGGGTGTAAGTACATGAAATGTGTGTGTGTGTTTGCAAATGCACTCTGTAAAGAATACTTGAGCACTTGGAAATTAATAAAATGTTCTACATAAGAATATCAAAATTGTAAGCACAGCTTCATCAAAAGTTCCATCTATAACATTTGAAAATTCTTAGAAATAATCATCGCTTACATATTAAGCACATTTTTGTTGAAGTGTAGTGAAAACGACGACGCTGTGGACATCGTTAGTTGAAACAGTGGTCACACAGTAGCCAAAGCCATGAAAACATGGAACAAGACATGGAACATTGAATCTGTTATTCGGAACCAACACAATTGGCTGCGGCCATTTGCAGTTGCGTGGGGGTGCCAAGTCTGTGTTGGAAAAGGGTAGAGGAAGGGCGCGACGGGTGTAGGGTGTGGTCAGTACCAAAAGGCGCGCGCTTGAATGAAGCGTAAAACGATGGCAAGAACAACAACACGCAACAACTGCAACGAACAGATTGCGGCTAACAGCGGACAGCGGAAATTGCAATGGCAGCGAAACATAAACGGAAACACAAAATGCTGCCATGAAACGGAAGTTAAATTATTGCAATTGTGTTGGCAGCGCTTTTCATAACTGTAAATTGTAGCACCGCACCGTAACTCCATCAACCTTTGTTGTTTTTGTTATTGTTTACAATCAAAACAATTGTAGCTGCTAGTAGCGCCACCAATTGATTGAATGTAGCTGTTGCCTGATTTACAATTACAGCTTCATCAAATACTACTAAAAAATGCTCAGTGGTGTTTGATTAAAATGCACATATTTGATTTCAAACCAAATGCAAAGTGTTTCAATTATGCAAGTTGGGTGTGCAAACGATTATTTGTGGTATTTGTAAAAGGATTTCACTTCAAATATGTATGATATTTTACGTAGTTTCAAAATACTGCCAATAAAGCTAAATAATAGTTCTTTTACTATTTATTACCGTAGACACCATAACTCGACAACGTTTAGCCATCTATTAGCTTTGACAAGAGCAATACTTGTGGCTTCAATCAGCCATTCTACTGTTACACATCTAATTATCCCAACTCCCAAAAAAAGGGAAAAAGAAACGAAGGTACCTAGCACAACGCACATAAAGAAATGTTTATATGCAATTACCGTTTTAGTATCGCGCTGTCAACTCAACCGCCATTTGCAATTGTTTATTACATGCCTCGAGCTAGCAGCTCACAATTGAGCCAGAAATAAACCGAAAGCATGGATGATATGGAGAAAACGAAGGGGGGAGAAGTGGTAAAACGAACAGAGACGAGTCAGTTGGTCGCTTTCTTAATTGCAATGCCTGCAATTTATCATCGGCAAGCAATTTTTGTTGACTGTTTGCGTGTGTGTGTGGCAGTAAGATAAAAATGCTGCTGGCTTCTTATGTTCCACACACATGTTTACCGCCAGTAGCTGCTACTGTTGCTGCCTCATGTGTACGAAGTAAACATTAAACAGAACAAACCGAATGCACTAAAGCAACGGCAGATGGCACGAGTAAAACTTCAGCTAAGTGCTTCCTAATTGAATTGTAGAGCGTATAGCTTGTACTGGAATTAAGCTCTATAATGGTTTGTAATTCTGTTAAATACAAATTTAGCGGTTCATTACGTTTGCGTTTTTATTTTTCTTACTGAAATTGATTTTAAAGTCTTGTTTAAACGATTAAAGAATTTAAGCCAAATCTGTTTTCCCACAAATAACGTACAAATTTAGCTAAGAGTAAACGTTTTGGGTTGAACTTAGCTCATTTATAATAAGTAAGTAATTAGCTAGCATTTAAATACACTTATTCGACGTGAAGGCCATAAACGTCGGAATTCACGAGGCTATTTCCAGCCGTATGTATTTATATAGCCCCCAGTGCAAGCGAATTTGGACAGATTTATGGCAGTGGCATTAACAGTCCGCAGAGTCAGGGCTGCAGTTGCCATTTCCGTTTCCTTTTCGTTGCACACGCCACTTTCAGAGTGTGCTGTGCTGCCACCCTTTTCTCTCTTCCCCCCTCTCTTAATTAAGAGCTCCATTTGCAGGGGGCATGCTGCATTTCTCGATAGTAAAAACACATGTTGACAGACGGTGTTACCTGCAACTTACTATTATCTCGTGCAACATGGGTGGTTGTTTACCACCATCAAATTTTTAGTGCCGTTTAAGCCATTTGCGCCGTTTTCGTTTATGGCCTTTGCAATTTCGTTTGCTCTTGGCCGTCTTTCCGCTGTCAACATTTGCAGCTCTGCTATTGCTGTTTGCGAGCGTGCCTATTAGTTTTGGCCAGCCTTGAGTAGTTGATGCCTGCTGTCGCTCTGGAGAGAAAGAGAAGAGAGAGACTCTTTTGTAAGCTTAAAATTGGAATGTCATAAAAGTGTGTTTGCTTATTTAAAAAACCGTAAAAGAGATATACACAGACACGGAGAGTAAAGGAAAGAGAAAGCGAAAGCAGGTCGTGACATGTACGAAAATACCAAGGCACAGCAGGTCAACAGTTGTTTTGTTATTATTGTTGTTGTTGCTGCTAACGTTTTGTGTTGGGTATTGTCTTGGCGTTCGCCTTGGCTTTACGAGCATCCTTCGGTCTATCGGCGCTGACTTCCGTTTCCGCTTGCATGCCTCGCATTGTTTCTTCTCGATTGTATTTTCTCTCATTCTTTTTTCTCGTTCCTTTTATATTTGTAGATTTTTTATTACCCCCTGGCGCACATGTGTCTTAAATTTTGTTGCGTGATTCTCATTTGGGCTTTTGACGTGTAATGGTCTTCTTGTATTGAAAGCCAGTTACAACAGAACTAGAAAATTTGAACTACAACATTTAACTAGGTGAACTAAATGAAGTAAGAAGGAAATAGTAATTTAAAAAAAAAAAATTGCTACAATAATTTTTACAATAACTTCTACAGTGTATTGAAAAGTTGTTCTTTCATTATTATGTTCAATACACCTTTTTTGAGATTCTGTATTATTTGTTTGGTGTTTGCTTAGTATTTGACCTTTCGACCCTTTTTTCACTTAAAATTGCGCATTTACCTCAGTTAGCTGAAAGTTTGTTTGTTTCCTGTCAATGCTCAAACTCAACGAACTGCAAATATGGGCCGTAAATTAAGTTTCTCATAGCCATCGAATAATATCACTTCTTTAAAAAGCCAAACATTAAATTTGCACTTTTACTTAACGCTTATTAGATCCATAACAGTTGTGCTATTGCGTCAATGACTTGGCCATTGAATTGAAATTGTAATGAATTGGTGTTTAGAATCGAGTCTGAAGCTGCCATTTGGCATAAATTTGATTTAATCTACAAGGGCGCAGCAAGGTTAAATGATAAATGAATTATTCATTCGCCTAGCGAAAGGATTTCAATTGATTTGGCCTCCTGTCTGGCTGCTATTTTGGCTTTGAGTGCTGTCAAGCTTAATAATAAACCGAAAGCAGTTTAAAGTCAATTAAATACTGTGACTCTTAAATGAGTCAATAGCTTCAGGCATAAATTTGAATAACAAAAACTAAATTAATTACCCGTTAGAAATAAATGGATTTACTTGTGTTGGTTACTAGATTATTAAGATGCTTATGTAAAATAATATTATTTTTAAATACAACCTAACTTTAGTAAAAGTGCAAATGTAATATAACCTACGTTAAGACAAGTTTAAAATAAGTATTTATAAAGCAAGCAGAATTAAATTTAAGTTGTTTTATCACTTAAACAATGGGCGCAGTGTTAAAATGAATACGAAACAACAATTAATTATAGTTTTAATAAAATCAATTTTCGTTTGAGCTTGTTTGCACTTTAAGCCCGTTATTCCCTGTGGAAAGCTGCAGTTGATAGAGAATGAACATTCGACACTTGGCGTTTTGTTACACTTGCCCCAACACGTCCTTAAAGAAGTTAATTAACTTTTCTTGCTGTTCTTGTAGTGTCCTGTGCCACGCAACTGAACGCACATTGGCCAGCGTCGTAAAAAAATATCCAACAATATTTAACTGTCACATTGTGAGCCTTTTTTACGCTTCGACACACACATAAACAAAACGACGCGATGGCGACGGCGACTTTTGCAAAAATAATCTCAATATTGTGACTGGAATACGGTTAACTCAATGCGCTGTGCCATGTGCATGCGGAGTCAAGGGAGCAAGGGCGGTGCCACGCCGTGGGTCATGGCAAGTGGCAGCAAGCGACAGCATTTAAATTAACCATTTAGAGCAATATTTTTTATTTAATGACTGCTGTTGACTGCATATACGAGGCGCCATATATTGTTGATAGAAGTATATTTGTTTTTAAGTACTTAAGTTAATAATTATAAATCTATTCTACTGTCGTTATCTAGCTTAGGAAGTGGTCTTAAATATTAGTTAAAACAAAATAGCATTTAATAAATTTTAAATTAACTGCAACTAAAACTAATAATTATTCAAGCAATAGAATAAGCTATTAGTTAACTCAAGGCACACAAATACAGCAATCAACATAAATATTGAGTTAACTTAAGGCATAGACAAACAAAAGGCTTTAATGCAATTTTCTACGTAATTTAAGTTTTGTTTAATTTCAGGAGTTGAAGTAAGTTGTGTATTAAGCATGTAATCTAAGCTTACTCATACTTAAACACATGTGTTTGCTAGCTAATGCAATAAATATACTTAAGCTGGATTTGGACAAATAAGTATTTGAGCTTATATAAATGCATGTTATACATGTTTGTACTGTCAATTTGATCCCATATAGAACTACATATATGAAAAATAAACCACATCAGCCAAACAAGTAAACAAATAACGGTAAACATTTTGCCATTCAGCGCAAATCTTATGTAATTAATCATTCAGATGCGGTCCCTAACAAAAAAAAATATAAAAAAAAGTAAAAATGATACCACCAACTGAGCACTGACTACGACCATTTGCATCCTTTGTTCTTTACTTTGTTTTTTTGTTTTTGTTTGTCCCAGCTTAGGGTTGCTATAAATAACAAAATATTGGGACAGCAGGGTGTTGAAGGTCTTTGTTTGTATACCCTGTACGCAGGGACTTTGGTGGAAAACAAAAGACAAAGGATTGGTAAAAGTTTAGCAAATACCCACAAAACGGGCAAGAAAAAGTTAGTAAGGGAAGAAAAATTAGTTAGTTCTCAGTCTATAGAGCATCTTTCAGTTTATTTTAATCGGCAATTTGACAATCTAGATTGTTTTATTTTTTGTGTCACAAGCGCCGGTTTTTTGGGCAAGGATTCTTGGTCAAGCGGCCGGGCAGAACAAGTGCAGCCGTTCACACGCGACGGCATGGAAATGATGTGAATACTGAATGTTAAAAACAATAACAACGAAAAAATTTGATACAATAGCAACAACAACAGCATTCCATCAGCCATCAGTGCTGGCCATAGAAATGCAAACGAAAATTCAGCGACGGGTTGCAAAAAAACAGATGAAAAAAAAATATCTTGACTACGTTTATTGCTTGCATGCCTGCATAGAACACACAGAACGCATCATCTTGGTAGGAAAGTTGAAACAGCAGCTGCTTCAAATTGAAGTTGATAGCTCGTTGGGTCAGGCATCAATTGGAAGGATCTGAAACCTGCTGGAGCCGCAGCCGCAAAGTGAACGAACCGTAAACCAGCTAAAGGTAACGAAAACCATTGACGGATAAACGTGGAAAATTGGTAGCGAAGCAAGGGTCAGAAAAAAAAAAAAGAAGAAATGTAGAAATATGCAAATATTGAACAAGACAATCAAATATGCAGCAGTAATTTTTTGTATCAACTGTCGGGCGAGCGTTGAAGGGTAGCCCTGTGACTTGGCCTTATATTGGAGCCTTAGGGATAGATACAAAGGGTTATATTGTGCTGCCTGGATAACATAAACAAGTCAGCTGGGAGCGGCGAAAAATGTGATCATAAGATTTTTGTAGAGGATATCAGAAAGAATCTTTGACTCCAAAGATAGACACTACAATGTTGCAACTTTACAAAGGGTATTTAAAGTGCAAGAAGCCAATGAACCTTTTATATTGGGTTGTCAAATTGTAAGACTTCAATCAACAATCGGAAAACAAGATACAAATGATAAACTTGCCGTAAAAATATTTATCCATCTGAGCAACACTTTTTCAGAAAGTAAATCTCATTAATAATTTAGTTTGTCATTAATGTTAAGAGCTTAACTACATTTTCTGCCCATTTTACTTATCCTTCAAATCCATTTTATTTGCACAAATCACGTTCACTCTCTGATTGCATTCAAGAATAAAATTATAAATCATAATGTCGATTACGTTTGCTGTTAATGTGAAAAGAAAAAGTTAGCGCTGAATAGAAGCACATTCTGAATATGGTATTACCAATCACACTTCAATGCTTCCAAAGACTCAAAAGGATTTCAATAAGCATTCAGAGATGTCAAAGTGTTATTCAGTTTCATGTGGTTGCTTTCTAAGCTCTAAGTTCATATGTCCTTAGCACACATACACTTAGCAAAGTATTTATGCACTTGAGCAAACAATTTATAAACATGTTTCTAAGTGCTTTTGCGTTAATTCAGTTAAATGTTATTCATATTTTTATATCCAAACCTTAATCGGGTTATGGCATTGCATATATTGTGTGCAACATTTCTTTCAACTTTTATTTCACACTAACAACGAGTTTTAGTTAGCTTTACGAGTAAAGTTATTGATAGGTGCGCAGTTTAACAAAAAAACCATATGCATAGATTAATATAATCTGAAAGCTTTACTTTTCATTCATGTATACTTTTTGCGGCTGGCTAAGATAGTTTGTCAAATACTATAGAATAAATCAAGTCAAGTTGTTACTTAAGTTTATTGAATTTATGTCATAACTGCTACATTCAATGAATAAATCATATGTGTTTATTAATCCCAGTCATAAAGAGATCAATATCATACTTAACTCCTGACACAAGTGTACAACACAATATTTAGGAGCATCAAATAAACATAAATTTACCTCAACTGCAACGCCCAGCTGCCTTAAACTCAAGCACTTAAAACGTATTTATGATCTAATCCGATAAAATAACCGTGAGCTGTATATGAACATAAATATTAATGTGCTTTTGCCTCGGCTCATAATGGTCATCTGTGCTAATGACTTGGTCACTTTACTTCGTTGTGTTATGTGAAAAATCACTGGGCTGTTAAGCACAAGTGCCACGCCTATGCCCACACGCCATTTGTCTTGTACAGTCTTGGCCATTAAATTGTTGACATGTCATTTGTCATATTCACACGCCTTGAACAGAAACATTTGCGGCTGCTGGCTGTGTGTTAATTTGCATATTTCGCAGGTGTGGCAACACTGGCAGTGGAACATATTTAATTTAAAGAAATCTCCGCTGTGACCCACTTGGCTGCTTGCCAAGCTGGATATGTACCAACAATAATAAAAAACTTATTTGAAGAAGAACAAAAAAAAATATATATCATAGAAAAAATTTAAGACAAAGCATCTTAGTATTTATAGTCGACTTAATTGAAATCTATTTGCATGTTATGTTTAGGAGCTCAAACAAAATTTAAAAATGAACAATATACGAAAGATTCGATTGAATAGATCAATAGCCAGGCAGTTACTGCGTTACTGCAGCAATAAGGGATGCGATGAATCCAAAAAGTGTCAAGATCTTAAGGCAGACAATGTCTGCAAGGTGCCGGACGAGCGTCCGCCTAGCAAGAAAGGTTCTAATAAGAAAGCCAAGAAAAAAGTCACCTTAATCGAGGGCGAGGGTGTGGGCCATGAACTGATCGCATCGCTGCGTCAGGTTTTCGAGGCAGCCAAAGTGCCTGTGGAGTGGGATGTATTTTGTGACTACAAAGATCCAAAAACCGATAAGATTTGCCCAAAACTTTTGCAATCTTTCCAACGCAACAAGGTGGGCATTAAGGGTCCCTTGCAACCCGTTCCACTTAAGAAGCTCCTCCGAGCCTTTGGAATCTACGCCTACGTGGCTGTCTGTCGCAGTCTGAAGGGTCAACAGACGGTTTATGGCAAGCTGGACTGCGTTGTCATTCGGGATGTGGTCGAGGGCGAATATTCGGGCATTGAGCATAGTGTTGTGCCGGGCATACTACAGTCCATCAAGGTTAGCACATCGGCGAATGCTGATCGCATTGCTCGCTATGTCTTTAAGTATGCCATGGCAAATCAGCGCAAAAAGATCACTGTGGCACACAAGGCAAACATAATGCAGCTGACAGATGGCAACTTTCTGCAGAGCATGCGAAAAGAATCTGTCAAGCATTTGCACGACATAGCATTCGAGGAGCGCTATATGGACACGGCATGCTTGAATTTGGTCATGCATCCGGAACTGAGCGATATACTCGTTGCCTCCAGCATGTACGGCGACGTGCTTGTCATGATGGCCTCCGGCATCATGGGTGGAAAGGCATTGTGTCCTGGCTTTGGTGTCAGCAAACAGGGCTTGCTATATGATACGCTTAATAAGCAAAACTTGGAACTGGCTGGCAAGGATATTATTAATCCCACCGGCATGATACTCTCATCCATTCTAATGTTGAGAAAATTGAATCTGAACGACCATGCGGATAGGATTTATTGTGCTGTGGAACAGGTATATTCGGATACGGATATACGCACCCCGGATATTGGTGGCAAGGCCAAATGCTCGGAGTTCACAAAAGCCGTCTGTGACTTTCTATCGAAGCAGGAAACTTGAACAAATTATTCTCAGTGTATATAGATATCTGTCAACAAATATGTCCAGAAAAACTGTATGAAAAACATATGTTTAAGTTAGTTAAAAATACATATCAACATCTGCCTCTTTTACTATTTTTTTGCAAACAATTATAAAAGTTTTGGACTGATACACGTGTGTGGAATGACGATAAGTGGCTTCAATTAGAAACTAACTAAAAAATAACCAAAATTAGATTCACTCTACAGGTAGTTTGTGTTGATAGCTGAGCTAACAAAAGCTAAAAGTTTTCATTTTTGCTTTGTTTTTTTTTTTGCGTTTGGTTGGTAAACAGAAAAGTTAAAAAATTTTAACTTTTTTTGTGTGTGCCAAAATATTTTGCAGGGTTTGTATGTTGTTGTATCATCAAAAGTCGTTTTTCGAGTTTGCTTGAGAAAATTTCATTAACGAAAACTGTGTTAAGCTGTTTCAAGTTTATGTTGATTATTGTTGCTTAAAAAGCGCGTATGTATAACGAAATAATTAGTATGGCAGATGGTTAAAAACTATTAAGTTTTTCATAAAGTCGCTTGTTGTTTGGCTGTGCTTCTAATTTGCCTTTAATAATATAATTATTTGCTATCAAAGCAGCCGAGTTGTCCGAGAGAAGGGTCGAGCTGCGCCGGATCACGTACTGGCCAAGTGTCGACAATGTAAGCCCAAATGCAAAAGATGCCAAGAATCTAGATACACCAAAAGAAGAAGAAACAGAAGCAGAAGATGAAGCAAAAGAAACTGGAGACAAGACAGTAAGTTGCCGTTGTAGAAAAACTTGTTAAAATTTAATAATTTATGGCCATGGCCCATAGAGGCAAGGCAAGTAATAAACGTCAGTTTTTGTGGGCTTCCAGCAGTAGCATAAAATTGGCCAAGTTTGTCAGCCAACAGCAACAGCAGCAGGAGCACTGGCCGAACTGACAGCAGTTCTAGATATGAAACGTGAACATAAACCACCAACCAGGACAAGGCTGGCAAAAGATTCAAGCATCCAGGCAAACCAATTTGGCTGCCAGCACAAAATTGCAAACAGTTTTCATCAGTTTTTCTATTTCATTTCTTCTTTTTTTCAGTCTAGTTTTTGGGCTTGTTTATGCAACTAACTAATATGTAGTTGTAATTAAATTTAGACTTTGCTTTGCCCCTACGCCCAGAGATTTAGTTATGTAAAGGAGCCACAGGGCTCCATTCACCTGTCAGTTATGTTCCAGCTTTCTGCACTTCATGCAAATTGACTTCATGGCGACACCAAAGTTCACTTTCAACTTTTTAGACCACATCGCGGTGTCTTCGTACAACAACAACTTCTACTACTACGTGACCGAAATTTTAAGGCTATTGTTAATTGAACGTAAGAGCTTGATAAGCAGTTGAAATGACGCCTGAGTTAGTTAAGCGATAACTGAGAATAAAGTTTACGCTGTCAATTGTGCAATAAATTTAAGTAATTATGAACTTAATCCAATGACGCATTAAGAGCTTACTAAAATAATATTTCTTGCTGCAAGTTATAATGAATATTAATTTACTTATTTATGTTTGTTTAAGTTGTTTGTTTGCAGTGGCATGCTAAAAAGGATGCCTTTTCCACAGGTGACACTTACCCCAGCCAAAAAAACCAGCAATAACGATAATAATAGTAATAATAATAAATATTTAAAATGCGACACGGCCAACGTTGCTGTCATCGTCATCGTCGTTGGGTAACTCTCCCACGGATATTGCAGCATTTCTCAAGGTTTTTCAACTTGTTTCTCTCGCTTACGCAGTGTCTGTAACGTTTGTTGTGCATTTTGAGTACGATAATGCTCTTGTAAATGAACTCACAGGTTAATTATAAACCATTGAGGGCACTTGTGCCGCTTACCAAATTAAAATAACTCATAATCTGAATACGAGCAGCATCAACAGCTGCCAAGCCTTGCAGGTTTGTTCTTATAATTACAATATTATAGTACTTAATATGCGACAACAGAGTATGTGTGTGTTGCGGCATATTAATTATTGATGTTTGCATAAACAACTTTCGTGCAGTTCTTAAACTTAGACCTTGGCATAAGGAACCACATAATTTATGTGGAAAAACTGTCGAATAATAGCAAATGGCAAATATGTTTAAGCTATTTCATTTATAATTATTAACAACAACAAACTATTTCATTTTAATATGAACGTTTTTAATAAGTTTAATCCAATCCAATATTTCTATTAGTGTTTCCACCCTAGCTTGCCCAAAAAAGTATGCTTTAAAATTTAAGTTGAAGATAAGTGTAAATGCTTCAAGCCGAAATCCAAGCTATAGAGTAATATACACTGATAGTTGTCAGTAATCGACCGTTAAGAGCAGCTGACCAACCACCAAGGGAGCAAGCAAGTGCTGGTTAGTTATGAAAATTGTTTTGGCCTTTTAATAAGGCACTAACTTTTGTTGTAGAAGTAAAAGTACTGCATAATAGGAAGATTTCTTTAGTTCTTACTATGCAAATTGCTAATTGTACTCATCAACGGTTGCAAAATCTTCCATTCGCCTTTCGTCTCTGCTACTGCCTCATCTTCTTCTAATGAGAAAATGCAAAACACTCGCAATTTATAAAATGTTCAATGGCAAAAAGAATAAAATAAGCGAGAGCAGGGCAAAAATTAGGCGTTGACTCGGGGCTCGCACTCGTTATGCTACAGTTACTTTATATACACACACATACATACATACTATATAGAAACTTAAGTGCCCAGAAATGCGTGCGCACTGAGGCGCACAAATTGTTTGGGGACCAGTCTGAGGGCGGTGAGGGGAACTGAGCGCGTGAAGTGCTTCCACCTCGCAAGTGAATATCCTTTTTGCCAAAGAAGCAGCTAGCAAGCTGAAAGCAACCGAGCCGCTGCTGCTGTGGATTTAAACAAAAGTTCCCAGACGCATTTTTTTCTTTAGTACTTTTATTTTCACTACTACATGGCCGCATTATGCAGCAGGTAAAAAAGGTACAAGGTGTGGAAAGTAAGGGTAGAAAGTGCGGGGGGCTTGAATGTAGCGGATGCCATTGCAAGTACTATAAGTTGGCGTGAAGTATTTGCATGAGAATGCAGAATATGCAGAAAAGGTGCCAAAGACTACAAAAAAGCCACAACAAATTATATACAAAAAACAAACCATTCGTTTTCTTTGGCTTTGTTTCTGCAGTCTTGTAATTAGTTTATTAAAAAAAATACAATGTATTAATATAAAAATTTAAAAAAAAAAACGAATGCTTACGAATGCTTTTACAAAAATGTTTAGAGAACCAAATTATAACCTTTGCATTCATTGTCCGTTGAACAACTGAAGTATTCGTAGAGCTACCAAAAGAGTTTTACCTACACGCTTTGTATAACAGTTCTATATAACACGGAACGCAACAATATGAGAAATGGAACTGAACTTACAGAGCATATCATAATGTAACGGAGTATTTGTCTGTGTTACCGGGTAGCACAAAGGATGCAAAGTAGAAGTTTTACATAAATTTACACAGTTTGAACAAAGTTCATTTGCATTTTATATGCATCCAGAAAGGACTAAGGACTAAGGACAGTCGCAGCAGGCACATTCCCTGTGTGCAATTAAGGTCATCAACGTTCTACATACATTGAATTTGAAATCATACTAGGCAACTGTTCAATAATGTGACATATGGTAGTTATAATAGGTCTAGCAGTCATATTTATAGGTCATTTGCATATGTAAAAAAAAGGAAATGATTGAATAGAGTGTTTCTTAGAGAAGTTGCCTTTAGAAATGTTATTTTATTAACTGGCAGGCGTTATGATAGCTTGGATGATAGCAATTCCTTAGAGTAGCTTATTGTGTTGTCGTTCAATTGAGGTTTATGCATTGAATACATGAAACAGACTCAATTAATTGCCTCTACCTCATTCTGTGCCTTTGCCCTCATGGCATTTAGCTATTTAGTATTCTTTCAGAGGTACTGCAATTCTTTAAAGATTGCACAAATGCAATGCAATTAGGTTTTAAAGTAATTAAAAGTCACAGAAGTTTAGCTAAGTTTGGCCTTTTCAAGTCTTGAATGGGCGGTTACCAAGACGACGACCCACTAAAGCAACTCCCTCTGCTTGCGCTTTCGCAGCCTACTTCTTCTTCCATTTCGACTGCGTTGTCTTGGCAGTAACTGCTGGGATTTTCACAGTCGTGCAATGTCAGCTATGCCATTTAGCCTTGTCACATTATTTTGGTTATCCTCCGTCTGCTTCTATTGCTTGCTTTTTGCTTGCTTCGTTGAGATTTGCTCTGTTTCGACTAATTGTTGTTGTAATCGCCCTGGTGCCAGTTTCGCCACCGTCGCCACAATTCGCCATTCATTCATTCATTGCTTAACCGCCACAACTCTCTTGTCGGCATCGTCATCAACAGCAGTTGCTTGGCCATGGTAATGTTGGCAAAGAGTTTCCATTCTCTTCTCTTCAAGTAGTCAGGGAATCCTCAACAGAGACCCTCTGTCCCTTTGTCCATGCGCTAGCTAAACTTGCACACTATGTGTGTGTGTGACACGATGCACTTATTTTCATTTCTGTTTCTGTTTCTGTACGTACAACCACTGCTTCTACCATTCGCATGCAGTTCAGTTTAGTTCAGTTGAGTTCAGTTCAGCTGAGCTGAGTTCAGTTGAGTTTTGGGGTTAGTTGGGTTTAGTTTTTGTGATAGTTGGGGCTCTCGAATGGCTTCCGTCCGTGTCGTTTGCCTCTCTGGCCATCTGTTTGACTGTCTGTATGTGCCTCTTTCAGAGCACTTTAGTACTTTTGCATCGGATGTTCAATTTCCGTATTTTTTGTGGTATTTGTATTTTTTTTTTGTGTTAAAAAAAACTTAACTTTTATAACTGCTCGAATTAAGTTAAACAACATGCGGCTGCTAAATATAGATTAAGTCAAAGTACTTCATCCAGTTAGCTGGTAATGCAAAGGGGTGCCAACATGGCGTATGAATATTCATAATAAATGCATGCTTATTTTATAAATACTTCCTGTACGCTCCAATCAAAGTTCATGTGTGAGCATCCTGCTAACTGACATGATTTCGATTCATAAATCGTGACTGCTTGCAACATACTTCAATTGATTATGCAACACCCATAAAAACGATCACACACATAAAACTTTTGGAGCTCAACTGCATGGAATACATTGCTTAACTGCCCGTACTTATGAATTGTGTAAAGTTGTAAAAACTGCATGTGTTCGTTTTTTGTTCCCTTGTTTTTTATACGCAAAGTTTAGGCTGGACCTTTCTAGGTCAAAAGTTTTGATAGTATATTATGTTGATTTATCTCAACTTGAACCTTTAATGTAACTTCTTTGTGGGTAAAAAATAATTTTATAGGTAACAAAGCATCGCTTCAAAGAAGTTAAATTAAAAACTATTTTGATAGAAACGTTGCGAATAAAAAATGTTAACACAAATTTAAGAGATTATAAGCTCAACGCTCATAAATCGCTTACAAAAGTAAATGTTTGCAAAAAAAATTTAATCTTTAACAAAAATTCTTATGTTTTCCTCAACAAGAGCCAGTCTATCACCCCGCCGCACACTCCCTCCACATATGCTCTCAACAATTGTTCAATCGACAGACCATAAACGTGTGTGTGCTTAGTTTTTGTGTCTTTTGTTATTTGATTTAAGCGCTACCATGTTTGAATTATGATTATTAAACATGAATATTTATTGCGTTTTGTTAGAAAATTGCTGTTGCATTTTGGAATTGGGCGCAGGGCTAAACTCACAATGGCATTTGAGTATTTTATGATATACAGTTTATGATGTTGTCCAACATGTATTATTTACTCTGCAACGACGGGGCTCGGCGTGTGTTGCATAGACTAAGTGTGCTTTGCCATAATGCGTTTGTAATTTATACTTTTTGCATTTAATAGTTTTTGGTTTTTATTTAAATGTTTTGTCATAATGAAATTTTGATTTGGTGCAAGAAAGATTTGGTAAAATGTAACTTTTAGTGAACGCAAATTATTCTTACCAAAAATGTTGTTGCAGTTGCAACAAAGCGAATGCATTTTAATTGAAAACTTTTTGGGCAAACCAGCATAACCAGAAACGGAAGCCAAGTCGACATGGTCTGACAATGCAATTAGTTAGCAAAGCATAATGCAACTAGAATTTTCACAATATTTTGTCTTCGCCTTAACCATATACATATATATTATATATAATTTTTTCGGGTTGTGGCAAACAACAATTAAGCAACGAACAATAAAACCAAAGGCACAAATAAAAATACGAAATAATAAAATATAATATGGCTATGCGCAAAATGGTAGCGTTGTAGCAAATAGCAAACACGAATGAATTATTTATGGAAAGCACATGCAGAATAAGTCGACAGAAGGTTGTGTTCGCCTTTCGGATATGGCCAAATGGCGCTTGCTGCCCAATGGCCAGCAATGGCAAAAAGGCAAGTTTCGAGTTCCAATGCCAGAAGCTACACTGAAAACAAGAATTGTGCTTTAGAATATAGAGTGCCAAGTTTTTTAAATATTTGTAAATTTCATTTCAATTTTTTTAATGTGATAACCATAATGTTAAATATTTAAAGGTAATTACATTTTTTTACTGTGTACACTACTGTGAATGTTCCACATTTATGCACATAAATTGTAACGGCTTTTTGGCTTTACCTTATGCAGATTTGTTTAACTTCAAACGAAATAACAAACTGAAACTGAACAGCATTGGATGCTGTTATTTTGCTACAACTACTGTTTGCAACTATACCAAGTTTTTCGCTTGCATTAATCCAGTAAACCGTAAACAAACGAGTCCAGTCAACAAAGGGGCCAACATGTCGTATGAGCTATTAAGTGTGTATGCCCGTGTTTATGTGTGTGTGTGTGTGTCTTTCGTCTAGTCGTATATTTTATGCTGCTTGCCTACTGCAGAATTTGCTAGTTTTGTGCTGTTGCAAGCAGTTTCCATTTCTAATTGTGTCGCCTGTGAAATATGCAACCGAAAGATTTATTATGCCCATAGAAACAAAAGGTATTCCATTCGAAAGAGCATCTCTTTAATGGCCTGCATAAAGTATATAGCTATTGATCAACTTGTCAAATGTCAAACACAGAGAATCATTTAAGCCAAAGCTGCAACAGCTTATCAGCTTGTTAGTTGTAACACATTTTTCCTAAGAGTAAACTAAGCAAGTAAAATAAGTTGGGAGTTGCATATGCCTAATTCTTTTTAATGGGTGCAAAGAAATAATACACAGGCACCATTAAATAATTATTTCAAACGCAAAACATTTCTTAGGAAACGAATTAAAGATATGGATTTTATTTAATGCTTGCTAAAATTGGCCAAATATTTAATTTCCGACTAAGTAACTGCAAATTTAATTAGTGTCTAGTCTTGTTAAATTTCTGTTACTCTTCAAAAGTCTTTCAACTAAATGAAGCAGACTAAGATAGATTTGTTTAACATGCAACGCGAACACAATTTGAGCAGCATTAATTTTTTTGTATAATTAGTTGTTATACTTTCCATCAGCTTTTTTCCATCTCCTATCGTCGTCTGTGCAGAGTGTTCAAATGTTGAGATTCAAGTTGTATGTTGATGTTTTCAATTTCATCAACATAAACTAAAATGAAAAAGCTATTAACTGTAAATGCGACTGCAAACTGCGTCCGAGTGGATGGATGTGCTTCAAACCAGAGCGTAACTAGGATTGAAGGGATTGAATGTGCAACGGGGCAAGACTTAGTGGTGGATAGGGGAATAAAGGGAGCCTTGGCACCATTTCCCCTTTTGAATTTGCGCAAAATTTACACGAATTTGATTATTATTATGATGGCAATTTGCAAAAATGTCATCTCTCAAGTAAAGAAGCACAAAAAAAAAAATGGTATATATGTATATATATATGAAAAGAAATAGAAAATTTTGAGTTGGACAAACGGAAATTTCTCATTGCGCAAAGTGGCGCAGGGCAAGAAAATAAAACAGGGTGTCCAGCCAAGTAGTAAGTCGGCCATTGAGCTATGGTCAGTGGCATGGTTTACCCTGTGTAGATGTCTGTGTCGGTGTGAGTGTGTGTGCAGCAAGTGCACGAGTCCTTGGCATCAATTGTGCCTTTCCACCTAACAGAAATTTATAGTCCTTTACAAGCTGTGCTGTGTGTCGTCTTGTTGCCATCTTTCTTCGCTTATCGCGGTTGCCCCATAATTATGACGCACTTTGTGGAAGCAACGGCAATAGAGGCACTGCCAGCGACAGCGTCCTTCGCGTATACGCTTCCTTCGTCCGGCAGCATCCTGCAGCAGGATGTTCAATTTTCGCTTGCCTCTTATTTCGCTTTGCCATTTTGATTTCCTTATTTGCCTTGTCGCGTTTTGCATTCATTTTGCCTTTTGCATTTTATCTGCCAACGTTGCATTACTTTAAGTGGCAACAACAACCGCGCAACTCGCCCGCCAACCCCTACCCCCCCCCCCCCCCTCTCTACGAGCGTACTTTTCTCTTGCCGCTTCAGCGGCGACTCGCTGAAATTATCTGTTGGCAAAATCAAAAGTTTGCTTGCGCTTTTATGTGGCTCTGTCCGGGCTGAGTTCAGGGGGCAACCGTAAGGGGCTTTAGTGGGCGTGTCAGTTTGAGAAACAAGCGCTGGAAATTGTGTCAAGGACACAACGCCCCAAAGGCACTTGGCGGCAAATTCGAGAAATTATTGCGGAAAAGGAAAACAGCGCCGCAAACATTGTTTAACTTTCATTGCCTTTTTCCCTTTTGCACTGCGACTTTCACATTTGTTTTTAAAAACACACGCACATACACACAAAGACACAACCACTTTAACACACAAATTGCCAATAAAAAGCAGCTCACAGCGTTTTCAACTCTTCAAGCTGACAGGCAATCTTATCGACCAAAAATGTGGCGCGTTTGTTTGCCAAAAGCTTGCAATGAAAATTGATTATTCATTTGTTTTAATGAGTCTATTGAGTGCTCTATGAAGCCTTAATTACATTTTGTATTTACTGGCGCCTAATAAATCAGCCTAAAGAACTTAAACACAGACACAAAAAGGTTACAATTAAGTAGCAAAATCCAAGTACTTGGAAAATCTACCAAAACTTTAAGGCCTAAGTATAAATTGTTATGCTCTTCAAGGAAATAACTTGTGAATTTTCTTTAAAGTATAACTTAAAATTGTTGAAAGTCAAATGCAATTATACAATAAGTTAATACTCTCATGCAATTTATATTGAGGCCTTAGGCGGGTTCTCAAGTCGAATTACAACTTTAAATTGACTTGCCTGATACCAATATACACACCAACACATACACGCTCACACGTGGCATTCACCAGTATTCACATCTCGCATCTTATAAGATTTACGTTTCTAGGTCATAGTAGAAAGGACGAACAATGTGGAGCAGGTCTATTTTATGGTTACCTCAAGTGGCTTACTTTAACAACCCGACAAAAAGTTAACGGCGAAAGTACTATCTTATCAAAATGTGAATGTGAATATACGCGAACGCTTGTGTGTGTGTGTGTGTGTATGAATGCGGCAAGTAACACAAAAAAGTGCATGTAAGAGGCGACACATGGATGCAACCACACTATTTTCTACGTTTGCCACTGATGAGAGTTTTATGCCCATCTATAAGCCTCACCTTATGCGCATATATTGTGGCACAATCTCCCATTGAAAGCAGTCTGACAATGCACTGAAAGAAAGAAAAGAACAGCAACTTTTAAGGGAAACTTTCAGTTTTACTTACTTAGATATTTATTTCAGTGCGCTGTCAATTCATTCGTTGAATTTAATTTTACTTGTGACTGCCAAGACGCTGAAACTGGTCCGAAGGCGACCCGGACAAGATGTCAAAGTTTGCTGAGAACTTCATTAAGTCGAAATCTGACAGGCAACTGAGCGCAAAAGCGAATCCCTTCACGGCCAGCAGCCACTTGTGGATATGTCTGTCTTTATATAGTATTTGTATTCTGTATTCTGAGCACTGATTTTCTTATTGCCAGGACGCTGGGCTCAAGTTCTTAGGGATATTCGTACTGGGCGGCAAAATTAAATGAACCAGAAACTTGGCAAAAGTATTTTAACCAGTGAAAATGTTGTTGATAGGCTTTTGACATTTAACAGCCGGCAGCAATAACGAATTAACCTTTAAATTAAGCTACATTTACTGTTTTATACGTTTGGTTAAAAGTAGTGGAAAAGATTTGGTTATATTTTTTGCTGAGCAAAGTTATGCTAAAGTCTCATTTTCATTCACTGAATAGATTATTATAACTATTCTGGGTAGTATTCTAAATTCAAGGGGTATTTTATAGCCAGTCTCAATTGTGATGGCGCTACCTTTTGAAACTTGTTCGGATTCGGTTCACTGATTGTGCAAGGCGCAAAGTTCTCCGCTTCAAAGTTGCCTCATAAGTATTTTGCCAAGAGGCGAGAAATAAGTTTGACATCAAGTTGTCGCAAGCAATCCCACAAGCCCACTTTTCAAATGCTAATCAACTGTGGGCTCTAAGTTTTGAGTTGTCAGAGAAGACATCCAGATCTGCATATAGTTTAAAGTTGCTAAGCAATGCAAAAGTCAAGAAAACTTTCTGATTGCATTAATGCAATTATTGACCAATCGATTGACAATTGCGTAAAGAGATTTTCATTTTTCAAATTATAATTCTATTAAGTTTCTTATGTCAAATCAGTTTTTCGTTTTGAAACTTATAAAAAAAACAAACAATGAAACTACAAAGCCTTTGGCATTCACTCGGTGCTTTTGGTTTTGGCTCCTTGGCTACATATGGCGGCCTTAAACTGATAGATCGACGACAAGTACATGACTCCCGGTTGGAGAACACGCCCATCAGGACTGGCTGGTGCCACGATTGGGATCAGCGTAAGCAACAGCTTCAGAATGTGAACGGATTGGAGGAGAAGATTAGCGAAATTCAAGAGAAACCAGTTGCACTGCGTCACATTGTTTTGGTGCGTCACGGAGAGTATACATCCTCGCCAGGTGGTGGACATCTTACAGATCTGGGACGCTTACAGGCACATCGTGCTGGCCAGCGATTGCATGAGATGGGCGTGGCCTGGGATCATGTGGTGGCCTCAACAATGACTCGCGCTCAGGAGACGGCAATGATTATACTAAAACAAATTAATTTTGATCCTCTAAAGATGAAACGCTGCGACCTGCTGCCCGAGGGCACACCTTGTCCCGCAGATCCGCCACAGAATCGCAGCCTTTCCAAAGTGGAGCAGTCCTTTCGACGTGATGGACCACGCATTGAAGCTGCCTTCCGACGCTACTTCTTTCGCGCCTCGCCGGAGCAAAAGCAAGACTCTTACCTGCTGCTGATAGGCCATGCCAATGTCATTCGTTATCTGGTCTGTCGTGCTCTTCAGTTCTCACCCGATGCCTGGACACGATTCAGTTTGCATCATGGCTCCATCACCTGGCTTACTGTCTGGCCATCTGGCTATGTCACACTGCGCTGTCTCGGCGATGCGGGCTTCATGTCTGTCGATGAGTTAACCCTGCAAAGGCCAAGTAAACCTACGGCACAAGCTGCTTAAAATAATATTGATGGCTGCTTGTCTGCTGTCAGTTGCGGAGAACACCTTAAACAGCCGCTTTGTGAATGTAATTAACAAATAGTCACAGCCATATTTAAATTACAGTAAGTTCTTTAAAGGACTTGTTCTCAAAAAAATGCTTTGAAAAAATCCATTTTCTTTGGGTTGGAGGTAAAGCGAGAGTTGGCCCTGCCCCTTAAATCACTTATTTTAGTTGATAGCAATTTTTGTTAACATTATTTAATAGTTATATATACTTTAAATACCAACGCAAAAAAACGCTCTGCGTTTAATATTGTTTGGGAGAGTATGAAGTTATTTAATACTGCGGCACATCCTCTTGGCACCACTTGAGTGCTTCATTTACACAATAATTTGTTGTATTTTTTCGTCACGCCGAAATATGCATACTTATGGGTACTTATGTGTCTGTATAAGTGCGTGTGTGTGTGTATGTGTTGTTGACGTCATTTGTAGCCAGACTTTTTGGCATTATAATTTCGCATGCTTCTGCCAGCTGACCAAACGGAACGTGACTTTTGTGTCCATTTCTGTCAAGCGGATGGCACTGCCGAGTTGCTGCTATTGCTACTGCTGCAGGCAACGGAAAAAAGCTCTCTATAACTTTGGCCAAAATCACTTTGCACGCTTTTGGCCAGCCTCAATGCCTGCGGCTGCCATACCCACAAAATGACAGGGCCCAGCACAGCGTTGTTACCACCACATTTGTGCACTCTTTCGGCGTTGTCTCTGCTCATTAGTGCGGCTTTAATTTCACTTCCCTGATGTTCGGTTTTGGTTTTTTGGCTTTGGTTTGGCCTGAGGTTTTATGGGTTTTTTCTATGCTCATGTTTTGGTTGTTGTTGTTGCCTTGTTGTTATTGTTTTTTGTTGTTGTTTCAGCGAATTTGCATCCTAACAACTTAAATTCAATTTAGTGCAGCCACAAAATTGCATTATTTCTGTCGTCGCGTGCGACGCCTGTCAACTATTAGATATTTGCACATCGTCAGTGGAATTTAAATAAATAAAATAAAATATGTTTATATGTAAGTGCCCTTCCTCTCAATGCTAATAGCGTTGTGGCTGTTTAGCATATGCCACACAGGCTGTCTCTGTCTGCCTGACCCACTGAAAAGTCTCCCCTTTGTGGCATTTGGTTAAATAAATATATATTGATTTCTTATATATCTGAGATATTTTAAAGCCAGTTTTATAGACAGCGCAGTAGTAAATATTTAAATGGATTTTCACTTGATTAATGCTTTAATAAATTTCAATTTGATGACCGCTTACTACATTTAATATCGAATAAGTTAAAAATGTGCTCAGCAAACACTTTGCAACACGCCTTATGGCTCAAGTGTCACCTCATCCGGTTCCTTTTGATCCTGTGAGATTAATTGACGCATGGCCTTGCGCTTGCGTCGCTGACTGCAACTGCCACAAATGCGCATTGAAAAGAAATAGACAAGCTCTATAAAGCTCAAACTAGAGATGCCCATAAACAAGCCAAAGATGCCACCACAATTGGATATTAAAGTGGACACACCAAAGAGAATTGTGCGCTTAATAGCCGTAAACTGATGCTCCTTGAAGTAAACAGTCAGACGAGAGCCAATGACACTAAGAAAACAATACTTCTTGAAAGATGTTCGGTTGTATTCAAAACAAGTTTATCTTACTCTGTGTGCTCGTAGACTTCGCGAAAAGCTTTAATTGTCTTCTCCACATTGTAGAAGGCTCTCGAGATCTCAAAGTTATACTCCAGCGATGTGCAGGCTGGCATACAATTGCACATAACTTTCGCATTGACATCGATGCTCTGCTGTATTGTTTGATTCTGCAACAGACTATACAGCTCATCCTGTGCAGCAGTGTAGCAGGCAATATCCTTTAAGCCACAAACCGGCACATCCAAAGGCTCTGTAAGAGTATTGGCTATAGTATAAATGTGTTGAGAAGTTCATTAACTTACTAGGCATCCAGAACTTAACACAACCACATTTGGCCATAGTAAAATTGGCCAGGCACTCCGTTTGGCAATTACTCTGCGAGTAACTGCGAAAGAATGTCAAAGCACGTTCATCATCGAAGTAGCATTGGCGTCTGTGAAATGTTTTAAATAAAATCAATGCATAAAATTCAAACTGCGAGAATGTAAATATTTTAAATGCTAAAATTAACATATAAATCAATAACAATGAATCATTAAAAGCTTAAAGTTGGTGATATTTGATAATGTGTTGTGTCATATCGTTTTCTTTAATATAATATAAAATTGCAATATTTAAATAACCTTTTAAGACATAAATGTTATCATATTAATATGGGTATGTACTCACTTTTCAGCGGTAATTTCGTGTAAATTATCTGTGGACACGACATAGTTGGGCAGCACGCTAACCATGACTTCATGACCATGGGGCACCAGTATATAATTGCCAGAAGTGAGCGGCACGCTCTCCGGAGAGTTTAAAAATACCTGCAATAAAAAAAAACTTAAAACTAAACACACCCATAAACAAAAAACAACCCTTCGCTTATTACTCACCTTGTAGCCCTGCTTAAAGCTGCGACAGTCGTAGTCGTAATTGTGCTCCAGTCCCTGCAGAAAGGCAAAGAAACCGTTACGCACCGAGGAGACCACAGTACGCTGGGGATACGAGTTCTGGCCCTGATCTACATAGCCCGAGCCCAAAGACCAGTTGCCCCTAATCTCATTGAGCTTGGGTAGGTCTTGATCGTAATAGTTTTGAAAGTTAACCACATCTGGATCCACATAGCTAATAAAGCGCTCATCGCGATAAATATCCTTGGGTCGCAATCCATTGAACTGGTAGCAGATGCCCTCATCCGTGGCAACAAAGTCAAACAACTTGTCGCAAAAGTAGAAGCGACCATTCCATCTACAAAACGGGCCCGTCTTATTTTTCGATATGCTTAAATCCACCAGAGTTTCAGTTACATCCTGCGTTTGTGCACTCATCAATTTGGATATGATTGGTGTAAATTTGGACACGACATCACTGTCACAAATGTGCATGGTGGCCGCAATGCGCTCCAAACTGTGAAAAAAGAAATAAATTTTCAATTTATTTATCTTTGCAAACACAAACTTTTCAGCTACAATACTCAACTCTTCTTCATCAATGCTGGATATTTGATCATTGTCCTTATATTCACGCCAGATGCGTTCCGAAATATTGGCATAGTCGAAAACATTGCGTTCCATTTTGATCTCGGGGCAAATGGTTATGGTGGGAAAGGGTATCTTATGCACCGGCACGAGAGTCTCATCAAAACCCAATATGACTGGTGAGTCCTGCCACTTAAGATAGGTGGCCCAAATAAGCGAAACAGCAAAGTAAACCGATGTACTGGTTAATATAAGCCAATACAATCTAAAAACGAAACCAGGATGCACTTTAAGCCAACGGCCTTCAAAGCATACTCAGCACACTCACTTCTCATAGATGGGACGATGCACCTCGAATATGTAGCGTATGCCATGAATGGTTGTGCTTTTCGAGTACTCCAAAAGCAGACCCTTGCAGGCGGATAAGCGACTGCCATATCTGATCCGGGATTTGATAATTACATCACTGGGCACATCGCTTAACGCTGCCGAAGTGATGCTTGCCCGCTGATAGTCAAGTCCGGGCAGGGCTAACAGTTCCGGACCCGGCAGCAGACAGCTTGGCTTCTCATCTGGCACAACGGTTGCGGCCATGCTTTTAACTCGTTATATGTATGAAACACCACTAACGTTGCTGCCTCAACTAAGCTGCGACAGTTGCGCGACCTGCGGTTTTATAGCCAGCGTCAAAATGGGTGCGTTCCACAAGCGCATTCCTGTGGGATGTCACACACTTGGTGCTCGGGGAGCATTATGTATTCACGATGTCCATGTACTTAGTCTAATTGCTGGCTTTAATGTGCAGTAGGAAATACTCGGTACGCTAGTTGGCAATTTTCTGTAATCACCAATTTGTTGTCAGTTCTTAAAGTGAACTATCTAAACATTCTTTAAGAATTCGCTCTGTTTCTAATTGGCATTTGATAATTAACCGATTCTGTTTGTTGACATCTAATTTTTCCAGAAGGTCTTAAAAGCTTAACAAATCTAATACACAAAGAACATTTACATTGTAAAAATAAGCTAGTAATGCAGAAGTAGAGCTCTTGTTCGTTGGTTCACAAAGAGCAAAGTGTCCTTGACAATGGTGGAAAAACTGTTTCGTATTTTAAGGAAGTTTACGTAAGTAGCAGCAACAGCAGCAGCCGCAACAGTAAATGCGGCTACTGCAATTGCAGATGTTGTCAACTTTCGTTTTGAGACAATTTCTGAATTTGAAGCTTTTAAATCTGCTTGGATGGGGCAAGAGAGAGGAGGTTGGGGAGTCTCTAGTACAAAATGCATAAATCAAAGGAAAATTGAATTTTAGTCATGTAAAGCATTGCATACGCTGAGGCGCCATGACAACGAAAACGCACTCGACACACGCTGAGAGCCTTGTGACAATGTGTCGCTGGGAATCTATTCCAGTCACCCACTCTATCTGACACCCCACTTATAGAGCCACCCCTTTTGGGCACATTGCTTGGCAAAAAGTTTGTCTGGCTTGGCGTTGATGCAACTTTAAAAACAAAATCGTCGAGTGGCTTGTGGAAAGTAGTTTCCAACAAACTAAAGCAAAAGGGAAATGCAAGAGAATTCTTTATTTCTACTTATTGAATAATGTTCAGTTGCTTAAATTGGAGCAAATAAAAGAGCCATAATGAAGCTAATAATTTAAGGCAACTTAATGCCAATTGTGAATCAACTCAACCTTCCCGCCACTCTATTATTGCTACACACATGCAGCATGACAAAAGAGGGAATGAAAGACTTAAAGAATAGAATTCACCACTGTTTATAGACAATCATACCATACGCTTTTAACCGCCGGGTATTTTACACACGCCTGTTGCCACAAAATAGACTAAAGAGAGAATTTCTAAGTTTTCTTTGGCGATTATTTGGGCTTCAGGCAATTTGTTCAGTTCAGTCTTGTGTGGGCGCTTGAATTTGCAAAACGTGTTGAGCTAAAATAAAAAAGAAACACAATACAACATCTACAAAAAAAAAAATATGCATAATCGATGTGGATGTTGCATGGCCGAGTCCCAGGACAGTGCGATTTTAATGCATCATCATCAACGGTTGATGGTGTAAATTGGTGCATCGAGAAAACAAATCACAAATAAAATATTTAACGCCGTGGAATTGTTATAAAATGACAGGCTAGCTGAAAAATGCAATTTGGTGGAGAGCAAAATAGCGCAAACAAATAAATTCTGCATATGCCAGCGAAAAATAGTTTGTTTAAGTTATTTAATTTGCGATATATTTTAAACAAACACAAATACACAATGCATATGTATATGGATAAACTAAATATGTGTGGCTAAATAAATCGGCGTATCGAATTGCTGGAATTTGCATTTTAATGAGTTTCAATTAAAAACAAAAACTTGAACGTGGAATGTCAGGCAGCATTTAACAGGCCATTCCAATTACGCAAACACAGCCACTGAACGAGACGCAAAACACATTAGGTGTGAAAGTGGGAGAGAGGACAGAGAGCGCAAACTAAGTCAATCAATTCAAACGGCAAACGAGGTAAGTTTTTCAGCATATAATTTATTAATTAGTAGATATTTTTGCGCATTGGTAAGAATTGGAGCGTGAAACACAAATGTACATTGACTCCACTTTAAACACACATATTAACATTTTCACATTTTGAAGCTTAGCGTTCAATTAATGCTTTTAACAGTAACCACAAAAGTTTTTATAAATACATGCCATAAATTGAAAATTCGTTTTTATTATGTCTGATTTGTTGGTATACACTATGTTAAGTATACGTTACGTTGGCTTTATGACCTCGCACATGTCAATTTAATTGATAAGCAAAGAAATGATTTTAATTATGATATGTTAAACTATAATTAATTATATATTTATTAAACTTATTAAGAGTTATAGTTGAGTTCTTCTTCTTCACATTTAATAGCCATATTGTTATACCCTTATTATACTTAGGGAAACTATACTTTGAATGCAATACAAATAACAGTATAACAGTAGCGCAATAAGCTCCTTGTTGCCCGTGAGTTATTATATCATTATTAATGTGCACACATTAGCCACATTCATGTTATATATAATTTGTAAATGCACTCTAAATAAATATAATGATACTCAGTACAGTGTTTTTTTTTGGTGCTAACAGTTATTTATAACCTGAGATCTAACCCCAAGTCATGAACTTTGACCACCTTATGCAACAGAACCAGTACTTATCATAAAACGGCTTTAACTAATATGCTGCTAACAGCGACAACAGCGACAACAACAAACATGTACATAGAAGTTGCGTATCGAGTTGCCTTCAAAATAGCTTGCCTGGCAAGCAAGCAATTCGAAGCGCCTTGACTTGTGTCCATTGAGCTCACATAATCGCAGAGACAAAGATAGAGACAGAGACAATGGGAGAAAAAGAGAATTGTGTGGAGAAAGGCTCATTGTATGCCCTGGGGGTATCGCATTTTAATGACCCACTTTTGTGCTCAAGACTATTTAAATTTCTGCTCGTATTGGTTTGTTCTAATTCTAAACTGTGTACAAATCCCAGGCCAGAGCAATTAGTACTCGCACTAAAACATACATACAAACATATATAATTGATGTTTGTGTATATATATTGTCAAGGAAACTAAACTGAGTGAGTTGCCAAGTGCTTGAGGGGCTTCTTCACACACAAGCGACTGGGGTTGCCGCACTCAACAAATAGCAACATCAATAGCAAAAGCAATAGACACAAAACATAGAATGCAAATACATGCGAATGCGTAAATTATCTATGCAACATTATGTTGCAACCAGTGAAAGTCATTACCCACGAGGTGAGATACAATTCTCAACTGTTGACAGGCCAAAGACAGCGAAACAAATACACAAAATACAAAAGCCAGCAATTGCAAATAAATGAAAAATGAAAAATTAATAGAATTAACGTGTCAGTAGGTTCGTGTGTGTGCAAAATTCAATTCAAGGCGTCGCTTATTTTCAGGGACAACAAAACACAATGCGACTAAAACACAAGTGTTGACTATTTGGGGCACCTTGGAACAGCGTTGAATGGTCAGAAACGTTTGAAAGTTAAATAAAATGCGAACTTGGTCAAGGCAGCGAATTAAAAGCGAAAATCCAAAACAACTAATTCAACAATATCATATGTAAAAACCAATATTATTTACTATCTACAAATATAGTTATTTTCATATATTAATAATTATTTTGTTTTTTTTATGCTTGTCGCAAGTAATATTATTAATCTTTTTATTAACAAACATACCAACTGTCTTTAACTTTTGCTGTTGTTCTCAAAATACATGCTGTAAAATTTATTCAGCAATTGTTTTTGTGTTGCCTTAAGTCTATTAAATTACACAAGCAGCTTAAGCAGTAAATTAATTTTCCAGGAAAAAATATGTGAAAATGTTGCACGAACGAACGCAATAATTATTAATCTATGTATGTGTGTGTTTTTGTGACTTATTATCTATATAATGTGTTGTTGCAAGCGAAGTGGGGCAGGGTGTGCTTGTATAAATATGAATGCATAATTGGAACATAAAATTCCGAAAATATTTTACAACATCCCTTCACGCATATACACACACATACACGTGTCAGAGTGTATTGTTGGTGTGTTTTTTTCCCAGGCATTCATTGTCCTCTTATCCCATTTATTTATTTTAGCCACACACACACTAGCGAGGCGTGTTGTGGTCAAACACAGAAAAACACACAAGAGTCGAAGGGACTTGGACCAGAAGATGGACCTACGTATACAAAATCTAACACTGCCAACGCCAGCCGCAACACCAATTATGTTCTCGTCAACAGCAACAACAGCGACGGCCGCAGCAATGTCTAGCGCGACAGCAACAACAATATCACCAGCAGCAACAACAGCAGCAACAACAACAACATCCACATTTTTTACATACAGCATACCAGGCATGGACATTGCGCCAGGACCATTTATATTCACCTACGTTAGTGAATTTTTATCGCTTATCACGCCCGAAGAATTGCCGCTTGGTAAGTTTTAAGAGAAGAAGGGTCGGGGTTTTTTCTCTCTCTTTCCTTCTCCTCTTGCTGCATATGTATGTATGTATTTGTGTTTTAAGTGACATTGTGTGTGTGTGTGCGAAGCTTGGTGTCTGGTTTTCTGCTGGCTGCCAAAGAGGCAAAAGGAATTAAATGCGGGAATGTGTGGCACGGTCTACACATTCATATCATTTACAAAATGCTTAACAACTATGGGCGGACATTTGAAATACCTTCAAAACGGTATGCACAAAGGTTCTTGAAGGACAATCAAACAAATTTTGCGTATATTAAAGCAATAATGAAGGGTTGAAACTTGTTCTCCGGTTGGCAGTTTAAAAGTGTTTTTAAAGTTATTGAGTCAAACATTAAATTAAAAATACCCTCACATAGATTAAAATAAAACAAAAATACTTAACTTCAATAACAGAAATTCTTACAGTAAATTTAATAAAATACGATATCTTTTTTAGGTAACTTTATCACAAACCCAATTCCGCATGTGAATGATATCCATTGTCATATTCAGCCCTTGTGGGTGTCTCTGTGTGAGCATTGTGAATGCCACACGCTGCTCGACATTGGATTAAATTATGACACTAAATTCAGTTGGCGTATATTTTATGGCCTTCACTTCATACATACATTAAGCCGTGTACTACACGAATTTTCCCCAATGCCGACTCCTTATCAAATATGCAAGTCATTTGCGCAAAACCAACCAAAAAAATACGAAAACTATTTCAGACTTTAAAGAATTAAAGCAAAGTAGGCGCACACATTGCATTAAATAAATATGAGCATTTAACACAATATTTAGCTAAAACAAAAAGGAAATTTATCAAATAGTTGCGGGACGAGGGTTGAGTAGTAGCCGATGTCCGATGTCCAATGAGCAAAAGCTGGCCAGCTTTATGAACAAACATGGCACACAGGAGTCCGTAGCACGACATTATCTTAGCTCCAATAACTGGGCACTGGAAGAGGCCAGTCTCAAATATGAAGCTGACCAGGCCAAGAATCAAGCCATAAATGCACAGGATTCGTTTCAGAGCTTACTGAGTCGCCAGACGCACAACAGAGATGTGGATTTGGATCAGCAGCCCAAGCGTCCACAAGCCGATAATGATTCCACGCCAGCATTGACCACTGTGGATAGTGATCGAAGTTTGCGTGCTTGGGGCTATGGTGTTAGTTTGGCCAGTGCCCATCCTATTAATCCACCACCGACACGTGAAAATCCAGTGGATTCAGATCAGGAATCCGCAGAAGAGCACGAACAGAATGTGGTTGTGTTGCATCTATGGAGTGAAGGCTTCTCCCTAGGCGATGGCGCCTTGCGTCTCTACGAGTTGCCAGAGAATGAGCAACTTTTGCGTCGCATAATGCGTGGAGATTTTCCAGTTGAAATGCGGGATACGTTTGGCCAGCGCATTGAGCTAAGTGTGCGAGATCACACAAACATCTCGTATCGAGAAGTCTCGCGCAAGCAATTCATGGGCTTTGGCCGCTCCCTGGTCCAGGAGGATCCAGCGCATTTGCCAGCAGTTCTGCCAATGCCGGAGGAGCTGCTACGACAACAGGAACGGAATGCGCAACACACACTCCAACTTAACGAACGAGCTGCCATGACCACAATTCAGTTTCGTCTGGCTGATGGCAGTCGCATCTCTGCACAGTTTAATACCACACACAATGTGGGCGATCTGTATAGATATGTGCGTTTGGCTAGACCACAATATGCCAGTGAAGATTTTATGCTCATGACATCATTTCCACGATCCGAACTCAATGAGAACGATACCCGACATCTGGCTGCGTCTAATCTACTCAAAGTGGTCATCATTCAGCATATTCCAGAACGGGAGGATACACCCCAAAAAGTTGAATAAAGCTTTTGATAAATTTATGTAAAATTATAAGAAAAAATGCATTTAAAAATATTAATTTTGATTTGATTTTATTATTATATACATATTTATTTATCAGATTCCATACGCGATGTTTTACACAATAATGTTACGCTTATTGA
The DNA here is from genome assembly GCA_035044725.1 of Scaptomyza caliginosa. Classification (NCBI taxonomy): domain Eukaryota; kingdom Metazoa; phylum Arthropoda; class Insecta; order Diptera; family Drosophilidae; genus Scaptomyza; species Scaptomyza caliginosa. The sequence goes on along the minus strand of JAWNNR010001046.1, from coordinate 45,503 downwards.
CTTTGCTGCCAATGTAAGTAAAGAGTAGTTTAGATGTTGCCATTTCTCTAAATATTATTTATTATTATTATTTAGGCCATTAAAATTGAATCGGGTTTCATTGCGCTGATGAGCATATTTGCCATATTGTCACTGGTGCCACTGATTGCTACCTGTGCGTGGTGCTGTGGACGTCGCACCGCCCAGGATGAGGTCGACCTCATACGGAATGCGGCTGTGCACATACGTGACGAGTCGCTGGAAGAGAATCTGCGATGTCGCAAAAATGCTGGACTGGTCACACTCTGGATTGTCTTTATCCTGCTCACGTAAGTTGTGGTAAAAGCTGTTCTGAACTTAGTTGTAGAAAGTTGCGAGTTTTGGAAGTTTGTTACTCAATTTGTTTGGGCACTTTGCAGGCTGAGCGACTTTAGCATATTTTATGCGAATAGTCGCCTCTCGGCTGGCATTGAGATGACGCCGGAGATGGTCAAGTCTGCCGTGCACGATGTGGAGGTCTTTTTAAAGGACACGCATCTACAAATCAAACACAAACTGGATAATGGCTTTCATGTTTCCGTTGAAAGGGTTGTCAAAGACTTGGAAGGTCAGTGGGTGGTGGCAATAACTACCACTACTATTACCACTATTACTATATATGTAAAAATGTGAAAAAAAAAACACAAACTTTTCCCTTTTCTGCCAACTTTATGGTGCACACATTTTATAGTTTTTGAATTCTTGTATGTTGTATTATATATGCTTTAAAAACTTTATGCATTGCATTGTGAGTTATTGCAGCGACTGTCTCTGTGTCTCGCCCCCTGTAGCATGTTCCTTAGCCTATTGTGTCCATAGTTCTAGTCAATTTACTGTCTGTTTCTTTTCTATTCCCAACAGACGTGGATATTCTCCTTGGCGAGCCAATTCAAGCGGAAATATCTGCACACACTGGCCTCGAGCTCGCATATGATTCATTGACAACACTTAGCCTGGGTGAGTCTTTCGGTTAAGTGCTCCATTGTTGGATGCGTAACAACCAACAGCTCGGACTTGACCCAAATTCCCATTCTATTGTTTGGCAGCGCAATCCAGCGTAGGTATTACTTGGCAAGTGTGTTAGATATTCAAACGGATTCGGAAATGTGATTTATTATATTGCCAAAGTTTGATTTGAAAATTACAAACGTATTAACTTCTGTAAAAATAAATATGCTTTACTATGCTGGCATTACTTTAGTAAAAACTGAACATTGCCATATCCACTTATCTTTTAAGCCTGGGCATCACTTCGGGAGCTCACATTAAATTAAACTATCGACTTACGGCAAATCCAAACAATTGCAAGGAGCATAGCAAATCGTATCATGTGTCAATAAAAATTATACATGGAAGTGCACTGAGAGAGAAACTCGATTGTTTGCGCCCAATTTTATTAGGGGAACGTCAATGTTCAAACCCAAAACCCATAGATATGTTAGTTTGCCCGAATTCAAGTCATAGACTGAGTCTCAATCGTCAGACTGGCAGCAGTTGGCATCCACATCCGGTGACAAGTTGACACAAGCACAGTGCAAATGCCAAGAGGACAACTGCTTTATGTTCGCACACAATGTGTAATTTAGATCAGAATTCGGCAACTCCCAAAGCAACCCCCATGTACACAGCCCAACTTCTCTCTAGCCGCCAAATAAATAAGTGCTACAATAATATTTTCATTTGATTTTTGTCGCAGCAAACGCGGAGCTTATCTATCGTGTCCTCATGCTGCAGGAGACAGTTGGACGCGCCTTGAAGTTGTCGCAGGAGGCTGCCGCCCGCATGGAGGAGCTGCAAATACAACTATCTGTACTGCAGCGTCAATGCACGTACAGGGATCGCCCGCTATGTGACACATTGCGTATACGCAGCTTTGAGGAAAACGGCGTGGTAGACGCTTTAAAAACGGTATGTTAGTTTTATTTCTTGGCATTTCTTGTTTTTAATTCTGTATCCCATTTCGTTTGCCATTTGTCAGCTGCAAGAGGACCAAAGCATCTTTCGCATGCGCTACTTGGGCGAAATTGAATTTGGTGCCACTGTCAAAAATCTAACATCGGAAGTTGGCGTCTCACGTTCTATTTTTAGCAATTTCCCGCAACAAGTTAAACATGACACGGCATATGAACGCAACTGTAAGTTCTCTTCTCGCAATCATAACTCACAAAATATAATATTTATGATAAGTTGTACGGCAAGTAAAAACAACGAAAAAGATAAATATCTATGAAGGCAACTTTAAAAAATAGTTTATGGTGTGAAAAGGCTAAAACAATGGGTGGTATATACATTTTATTTTTAGTCCCTAAAAAGCTTTCTAAAATTCCATTAAAGCCCTAAAGCCATTTTAATACCATTAACTCAGTCTCTGCTTCTAAAACTATTCAATGGAATAAAATCCTTTGGCACAAAACTGGTTTAGGACGTCTCAATTTAAATGTACAGTTCAATCAATAACACACATGCCAGCACATGCTTGACTCAATGCAAATTCCCTTGACAAACATAGTGGGAGAGAGAAGAGAATATGGCATTGGATTTTGGGTAGCTTGGGCATTTGGTTTAACATGTGCAAGTTAAACTCAATATTGATTATAATCACCTGGGCGACACAATACACTAATTGCATTGCTTTGCCAAACTTCTCTCACAATCTTAATCTCTCTGTGTCGACAGATACGTTGGAGCAGTTGGCCAGCATACGGCATAGGACAACGGCAAATGCACAGATGCTCACATCGACAATAAATGCATTGCTGGAGCGACTGCAGCGGATGTGGCCAGCACTGGAGCCAACGTACAATGAGCTCAAAGAATGGGCCAACACATACTGGAGCATTGGTTGGATAGCAGCCATGTTGATTGTTTGGGTGCTGCTCTTTATGATGATGTCCTACTGTTGCTTTTTGTGTGAATCGAATGTGAAATCTGGAGTGGTATTTCTCATAGCCGTATTGATCATATGCTTGGGCAGCATTTGCCTTACCTTTTATGGTCTGGTCTCGTTAGCTGTTGGTGGCAACACCGAAGTCTTTCTCTGTCGCTCTCTGAATGACAATAACTTTGAGATGCTGGATAAGCTATTCGATAAGCCGGGCTATGTCTATGCCCAGGAGCCACAAACGGGCATCATTGGTGAGCTATTGCGTCCCGCTGGCGTCAATCGTTCCGTGGTCAATGTCAGTCTGGGCACTGCGCTCAGGTGAGTTGTATGAACAAAACATTTTTCTACCTGTTGCTCACTAATATATAACTTAGACTTCCCAGCAAGAGAGCGAGATAACCCAAGTAACAAAGTCCAATACAAGTCCAACAAGTAACGAATTTTGTTATCCAATTACTTTGATACTGTACGTGCCTGTAATTTTGATAGCCCTCGTCCTCAAACGCTCAACCTGTCTTTGCTGTTAGCCAACTTTAATCAACTGTCAAATTGTGTACCCAATTCAATATGACGTTAACTTTTGATCAAAAATATGTATTATATATATATTTGTTATGGTTTGAAGCTATGAATTGAACAAAAATTAAGTTTTAAAATAAATCAATTTTTGTTAAGGATACCAAATCCTTACTTTAACTTTAACTAAAAGGAAGCTAATCAAAACTAATATTGTTAATAGTTCAATGCACTCCTTTTGCCAACTTTTAGCATTAGAACAAACTTGCCCTGTGTTAACCCTGTGTCAATCTAGAAAACGTGTCTATCGATTCTCGCCAGTTCACTTGTAAGCCACATTTGATTACCCAGAACTTTGCTTCCCACACACACACACACACACACACACACACAGACACGGACACAAGGGATAGTTGGACAGCACTATCACAAGTTTGGACTTGACGAACTCTTTGGCCGCAAGTAGTCGAGTTGACCAGCAATCAAATGTTCGTCACTGACGCAACACTTATTATTCAAACCGCACAGTGCACAGTTGACCGGGCAATCGGGACGAGTACTGAAATTTTAGATACGTTAGATTCCAATACGTACATACAACCAACTAAGCCGCAAAGTTTTGAAAGCCCAATGAAATTTGCTAGCTGCCGCCGCACGCCACTTAATTTTACGCAGAAAATACCAGTGCCAACTAGCACACAAATTTACACACTCACACACATATGTATATGGTGTATGTATGCATCAAAGCAGAACAGCCCACACTCCTTGTAACCACAAATTTTAAGCCCAATTCCAATTATCTGCACAGATACAAATGCACATGCATGTCACCGATGCAGAATATGCATGACCGCATGCACCACCCTAACCAACCAAACAGCATTTGCTATGCCCTGCACCATTTCATGCCAGCTAACTGACTGTCTGTCTCTCTGGGTGTGTGTGTGTGTGTGTGTGTGGGTGTGTGACTGCTCTTTTTTTTGGATAAAAGCAAGCGACCGCATAATGCAAGATGGCACAAGTTTGTATGCAAGTAGAATGAAATGTCTTTTGATATTTCTTAATGCCACTTTACAACACTGAAAGCACCCAACTTTTCTGTACCAATATAAACTTATTTCACACACGTACACATGTCGTATACGCATTATTCAGGGGCTGCGAACAAAATCAAGCATCGTACAATGTCTTTCAATTGGATGCGTTCGTTAATACCACCAAAATAGCCGATTTGAAACAATTCCCAAAAGTCTCAACGGCAATCGATGCTATTACGGTATCGGAACGTACATTGCTCTCGCTAACGCAGTCCATTCAGCACATTTTGGAGAATATGCTGCAAACATCCGCATTCAATTTGACCACATATCGCAATAGCGTCGGCGCACCCACACCTGAAAAGGATTTGGCCACATTCATTGATCAAATGCAACGCGTTGCACTCCAGGTGAGTACAACAGTAAAACAACAAATAGTAAACAGGCACAAAACCAAGCAGAAACAATGGAAACATTACAACATTCTTTGCCATTTTCATGTAGATTAGAGACTAACTAAAATTCTTTTAGATTCAGGACGTTGCCACGTCGTCTCGGATGACCACATTGGGTAGTCGATCGAAACGTTTGCAGGCAGCCATTTTGCAGCCGCTTGAGAATTTACAAAATGAGATACTCTACCATTTGACGGCATTGGAATTACAACGTGCTCCATGGGCCAAGCAGGTCAATCAGACGCTTAATCACTTGAAGAGCATTCAGGGCTATCTGGAGAACAAGGCTGGTGAGATCTGTCACAATCTGACGCGCGTCTACACGGAGCGGTGAGTGCCAGCTAAACCCAAAGGATACAAGCAACAAATTTCCGGGGTTAATTGCACTGAAATCTGAATGATTTTCTATTGTGCAATCAGATTCTTGCAACAACACTTGTTACGTCTCGCCTGTGGCTGACCAGAGTCCATCTTGTCTAGTTATCTATGTGTGTGTGTGTGTTTGTTTTATTATTGCTTTGCGTTCGTTGTGTTGCTCTTTTCATGTCAGGCAAAACCCAAACAAACGAGACATCGTGCAAACAACCTCAACTTGACCAGGGGCATTGTTCATTGTACATCGTTTTTGCTGTTTTATCAGATAATTGAAAGTCGTAATCGTTTGATTAAGTTTGCCAAGTGTCATGATTGCATTTCTCTTTCCCTCTCTCTCTCTCTCTCTGTGTTTATTCCGTTCTGTTGTTTTTTGAAGTGTTTGAAGGACGACTTGTAACTGAAGTACGACTTGAAAGATAAAATGAGAACAGAATGTTGAATTGCATTCAAGTTGCAATTGTTGAATGCGAGAATAGATTATTGCAAAATAGAACACATCTTTGTCTTATTTGCTTTTCTATTAAAACAGCCTGAAGGCCTATTTGACCAGCAGCCGTGCCACCATGGAGTCCCAACTGGGCGACACTACCACCAAATGTCGTCCATTCTATGATACTTTCGATGCCAGTCGCATATTTCTATGCCGCAACCTAGTTGACTTTATCAATGGCCTCTGGTTCTTCATATTCCTAACGCTGCTCCTCTGGGCAATTGGCACGCCAGTGGGTCTGAATCTCATCACCATACAGACACGCCTCAATGCCATGCAGCTGGCCCAGATACGCAACAAGAACAAACAGAGACGCAGCGATCGAAGTGATCGTAGCGAGAGATCCGACGAACGAAGCCGTCGAGGCGACAGTCGTGGACGCCAGAAACAGCGCACGACCAGCTCAGCGAAGAGGGAACAGCAGAGGGAACGAAGCACGAGCAGCACAGCTAGAGCCAGAACCACAAGACCGCCACTGTAAGTAGATTGATCGTTTTGAAGTATATACTAGTATAAATACTTCTTCAATAGACGACGCACTGCCACTGAGGAAACACTGGACTTAGCCGATGATGACTCAACGCCAACCAGGCAAACACAGCAACAGCAGGCACAACCACAACACCAACATCCGAGACGTGCGGAGTCCGAGCAGCGTGAGTTGGAGCGTGAGCGTGTGCGTGATCGTGATCGGGATCGGGAGCGTGATACACGCAGTCGTGAGCGTGAGCTGAGCCGCGGACGTGAAATGGCGACCATCAATACACCAGTGCGCAGTCGTCCGCAGCTGTAAGTTGCATTACATCTTAAAATTCTTAATGTCATACATAAGCTCAGCCCAGCTTTTTCGCTCATTCACACATTTGACATTCACATGTCAACGTGAGCAGGCAACGTGACGACGATAATTGGGGCTCCTCCAGTGCGGCCAGTCGTGCCAATTCCAATGAGCGCGACAGCAGTCAGTCGAGAAAGCTCATCAACGTTTGGCAGTCCCGCAATAAGATAAAGCCTCCGCTGTAAGTTCATTCTGTTCCCCATTTTGTTGAGATCACTTTTGCCCTCTCTGATTGCGCTCTGTTGTTGTTGGGCCAGTAAACGGCATAGCACTGAGGAGTTTGACTTTGAGGATGAACAACACCAGGTTAATGGTTGGCGTGCAAAGAATAGCGCCAGTCCCGATCAGCCCAGCAGCCGTCAGCCGGATAATCGTCGACAGCCACAGCAGTCGGATAATCGCAATCAGTTGCGCACTAAGCCCAAGTTGTAAGTGTATGTGTGTGTGTGTGTGTGCCACGCCTCCCTCCAACCCACTCGCCCAAGTAAGTGACTCTCACTGATTTATTCATTCAAGACGTGGTAACAATGTGGATAGATCTGGCAGCGAAATGATTCATCGTCCGGTTACGCCCGTTTTGACCGTCAATCCGGATATACCCGCTGCCGTGCCCATGCCTCGAACGCCGATGCGTTTGAGAAGCAAAGTGTCCTTAACTGCTCGTGCCGTGCAGGATATTATCAATAAGCGGAGTCAGCGCCTGTGAGTTGACTTCCCGAAGATGCACTTTTTTCTCAGCTTAAAGTCCTTTATACAGGATTTCTTTAAAATCTTAACCTATTCTTATTTTCACCCAAACCATTTCAAGCGCTATCATTTCAAAAACGTTTTTTTTTCTTAAGGCTTTTAATACTAAGGAAATATTAACAACTTTTAACAACCTATACAAGTATTAAAAGCGTTACTTTCCTGTGCACCTTAAAAAGCTGTTTAAAATCAAAAAAGCCATCTTTTTAAACCAAATCCTTTCTCTCTCTCTCCTTCACAGCCAACGTTCTGGTACCGATGAATACGATGTAGATGAAAGCAATATGTATGGTACTGGGGCACATTTGAATGCTGACGCTGTAGCAGCGTAAGATTGAAATAAAATTTATAAGAATCCTTAAAACATATTCTTTGTTTTTAGTGCTCGTCGCACTCCGCCACGCGGCGCTCCGCCACCTCCGCCACCGCCCGCCGCTGGGATGAACAGGTTCTATCAACGTTATTGAAACATTATGTTGAATGAGCTTTTGTTTTTTGTGTTCGTTCCATTTGACTCTATATATGATTATTTTTCTTTTGCTAACCGAATACTTGACAATGAGTACCAATCGAAAAAAAAACCACACAAATTCTTATGTGTTCACAGCGACAAAGACTATATATTCTGAACTTACCTTTTATTTTTCGCACCGCCAACCCGACAACCCATAAAATAAATGGCATTTGATTAACGATTTGAACGCAGATTAAATCGCGAACGCAGCGTGCGTTGGACCGCTGCGGTGGAGAGGGAGGACGAGGAGGGAGAGGATGAATTGGTTTTTGAGGATGTCGACTCACCGCCGAATAAAAATAAACATCGCAATTCAAATCCAAATCCCATGTACTTGAGCCGTAATATTCGGTGAACGAAAAATTGTTAGTTAACCCTTAGTGTTATTTGGATTTTGTATTTGTCATTATAACTTTTTTATAGTTTATAAGTCAAATGTAGTCTAGTTCAACGATACAATATCTATTAAGCATTTAAGATTGCCAGCAATCACAAAATAAATAATAGATTCAACAGTAAATAATAACCAAATTCCCTTTGCAATAATTTCAATATTAATTTTTTGATTGGTTTTCGTAATTTATTTCGTAATCAGTGTCAAGGTATGGGTTAGGTAATGGGCAAAGTAAGTAGCTTACTTCTTCTTCAGGAAGGGGCTGATGACAGCTGGTGCGGCATACGTGGCAACCGGAGCGGTATAAGCTGGAGCGGCAGCATAGGTGGTTACTGGTGCACCGTACACGGATGCAGTGTAGGCAGGAGCAGCTGCAGCATAGGTGGAGTAAGCAGCGGGCAGAGCTTGAGCCGAGTATGTGGTCACTGGAGCAGCAGCAGCAGCAGCATAGGTGGCAGCATACGAAGGTGCAGCAGCATAGGTGGCAGCATAAGATGGTGCGGCAGCATAGGTGGCAGCAAAGCCTGGAGCAGCAGCATAGGTCAAAGGAGAGGCCAGGAAGCCAGCCTGGGCAGCAGCCACGCAAAGAGCGACGAAGCAGATAAGGAACTGCAAATTAAGATAGGAATTAGCAAAAGTATAAAAGATCCTTGCTAGTTGCAACTTACTTTCATGTTGTGAATATTGCTTGAAGTTGTCAGCGACTGATGCTTTTGGCCAATTATCCCAATGGTTTTATAGCCAAGTGCGTGCAGAGTCTACGACAAGCTCAAACAAGTTTACAGCTTAAGCCGCAGAGCCCAAAAGTAAATTAGAACACAATATGAAATGTTTTTTTTTTTGCTTGGTAACGTTCATTGAACGCGGATGCCGCACCTTGAGTATGGGCAAATGTTTGTTTGCGGCGTGTCAAATGGATTAAAAACGTATTTTCCATTTCATGTTACCAATTCTGGCGACAGTTCTATGTTTATAATTAAATTATATCAGCATGCAAGTAAAAAGTTAAGTACCAGAAATTGTTGTTAAACAACTTTACAGAATCGATCTGTTTCGATTCATTGACAAATGGCTTGGGGGCAAAAAGCTGTCAAGCTGCCCTTTTATGACTCAGCTTAAACGAATTCAATTTGATTGTACAAAATATTAATCTTAACTATGTTGGTATGCCAAAAGAACAATGATTTAATAATTTAATAATATATTTATATAATTTACATTGTTTTTAAGAGCTTATAGGAATGCTGCAATCTTAGTTTTACCAAAAGCTTTAATTACAAAGTTTGACATAAACATAAATTTTAAATACTTAATAATTTAATTATGTATCGATAAGCAGGAATGTTAATATGTGACCAAGAGCTTAATGACTTTAACTAACTTTAACTGTGTGATATAATGCTTAGCTTAATCTTTGGTTTAAGACACACTTTGGACAGGAAACTAAAGTAGCCATGTTTATGCTGCGGATTCGGGCAGCGGTGTCGCTGGCGACGTATCCAAATCAAGCATATGAGGAGTTGTCTCCTTTTTAGAGTGCTTCCTTCGACGCACATCAATCTCGTAGAGCGCCAGGCCAAACTGATGCACAAACGAGCTAAACTGGCGACCCAAGTAGCCGAAACTAAGCGTTGGCGGCTGCTCCACAGCACAAGTGCCACGCAAATCATCATGCGTCCAGTGTGGTGCATCCACATCGCAGGGATGACGACCCTGCAGTCGTGGAAATGCCTCCGTCGATAGATGCGGATAGAAGACAGAGACGAGTTCAAAGTGTAAATAGCTGCTGGCATTGGAGCGTTCCAGTGCCTCATAGAGTTCGCCATTTAAAGCTGCTGGTATGGCCAGATACATCTTGTAGCGCAAACGTTTCGCACCATTCCGTTTCAGTTCGCAATTGGCCGAGATAAGCTTCACCTTGTGCATGACATTGTCCAGTGCGAGTCCACCGTATTCATATAGATAGAAGTCACGCTGTCGTCGATAGCGTTGATGTGTTTGTGGATTGAAATGCTGTAGACGCGAGCTGGGCACATTCACCAGATGCAACGGCAGGTTGTACATGTGCGAGGTGAGCAGATGGACATGGGTGGATGTGGGCTTGGTGGCCACCACATGTGACATATGCTGTGCCAGTGGAAAGATGCCTGCCTGATGGATGAAGCCGAAGAAGAGTGTCAAGACGACATTGCAGACATACCAAATCCTTAGCAGATGTGGAGCGGAGACTTTACTGCACAGCAACTTCTTGTAGAACCAAATGAGTAGCGGATGTTGTGTCTGAAACGGATATACTGGAGTAAATCCAGTTATCAACTTGGGTGCGTGCAGCAGCAGAATGGGAAACGTTAGTGGCAGCAAAAACCTGGGCTCCTGATGATTGATCAGTGATAGAAAGAACAATGGCACAAATATTGCACCCGACATCAGGGAGACAATGCTCTGGAATCTGGGCAGCAGTTGATACTCGGCGCAAAAGAAGCGTAGCAGAAGTTGAGCAAATGCACCCAATGAGGCAAGTCCCAGGACATTAAAGAGCAGCGGCACATTGACAAGTAGATGCACGTAGCATGGATGCACGCCATGCGATGCTGTCTGAGCCGAATTCAGATTGTACTTCAGAAAGTTCCACGGTGTAAACACAAAGTTATCAATGCCCAACTGCATCATGTGCAGCTCGCCCACTGTAAGGTGCTGATAGTACAGTGAATCACAGAATATGAACACGAACAGAGCCGGCAGTGCACACAAGCAGAAGAGTCCAATGCGTAGATTAAAGTCACGAAAGGTGACGCTTCTTGTGCCCATGCCACGCAGCAGCCAGAAGAAGACCATGGGTGCTCCAAATACAAGGAATGTGGGTCGATTAAAGACGCCAGCTACACATATGCTGGACATGGCAAACATATGTTGTAGATTGTGCGCAGGCAGGGCATTCTTTAGTTTCCAAATCTTTACGCGTTCACTTATCGACGCAGCCTTCTCGTACTTCTCCTCCAGAAATTCCTTTTTAAAGACCACAGTGTTTGTTTTAAGCATGCATTCGCATACGAGGCAGAGGAGCCAGGCGCACATGGCCAGCTCGAGCGTGTTGGAGAATGTACGTGTGCCAAAGACGAGTAGTACCCAACTGCTAGCCAGCGCTAGAAGACGAATCTCATGGCGTAATCCGTACAGCCGGCAAATGCGATACAAGCAATAGTCATTGCTATATGAGATCAGTGTGTAGATGAGCCGTGGGAATACCAAATAGGCATAGCTATTGATAAGCTCCAGATGCCAATACTCGCGCACATACAGGGCCATAAATTCGTAGAAGCTCCACGGCACACGAAGCAGCGCCCAAGGCAATGTAATGCTCCTAATCGGGATTGTATTATTGAATTCCCAGGTGCGCGTGTGCTCCAAGCGAAAGTGGTCACCTAGTGTGAGTATTAAAAGTATTAGTACCTCTTTATGTATTTACCACTTACCCGTCATCACTTCGACGCTCTGGAAAAACTCATCGGGATGGACGTAGCCCAGTTGGGGTACAAATACCAGAGCGAGGCGCAGGGCAGCAAAAAAGAAATATGTGCTGAGGTAGCCGTCAGTGGGACTGCGGTTTTCCCACAACTGGGAAAAGTGTCGGGTAATGCGCATTATTGCAAATAATCGATTGCAACTAAACTAAGTTAACATTTGGTGTTGGTTTGTTGGTTTGTTTACAAAACACAGCTACATAAGTTTGACAGTCTGGCAATGTTAAACATATGACCTGTGCGATACATCGTTCATCCCTAAAACCTGTAATACTCAAATAACACTGTTATGTGAACAGTTTGAGTGTCAACGTTTACAATCGTGGCGCGAACATTTGATAAACTATCCCAATGTTATACTCAAAATGATACTGTAATGTAAAATGGTTTGAGTGTCACTGTATGGCAACGGCGCCAAAGCGGATAACGGTTAATAAGCAAATGCTTATAAATTGAGCAAAAGTAAAGGAAATTAAATATAGTGTCGCGCACAATTCGTATATAATATGCGATTGCTATTTAAAACCAGTGTGTGAACAAAACTAATTTATATACGCGGTAATTAGCTAATTGCATGCCAATTGCGTTTGCATCTAATTACAACAACTAAAGCAGTTGCGATTGCTGTTGTTGCTGATGCTGCGTCTCTCTGCGTAAGCCACCTTCGAGCCGATGACGTATGTGAGTAGCTTGTGGTCGTGGGCGCGCTGGCTAGGAAATTCAAATATCCGATTACATTTATATAAGTTTCGGGGAGTGTAATAGTGCATAAATGTACATTGACACGATGACGCGGCACCAACTGGCATTTATAGAATATGTATGCACACATGTAGACCTTAAGCCGCTTCTAATGCCCATTGAGATAGACGCGCCCACAACAAGAAACCGCAACAACAACAGCAACAACAAAAACAAAGCTCTCAACGTCGTTCTTAATCATGGTGAACTGATCGCTGACAAAAGCTAAACGATGTGCCTTAAGCCATTGGGAGCTTGAAAGAGAGCACGATCACCAAAAATTCGCAAATTTCACCTACCTCAACCGTATAAAACGTAAGCAGCGCAAGGCGCTCACAATCAGTCTCCAACTGTTGCCGCTACCCCGCAGTCGACGCTTGCGCTCTGGCTGCCGCTTGTTGTCCATAACTCAATTGTAATTAAACTGATTTGTTTGACTTGCATAATTAAAAAAGTAGTTGCATCTGTCCTCCAAGTGCATACAGTCTATAATTTAGACTACATTAAATTACCCATACACATAACCAACAAAACTGTGCGTATAAAAAAAGTGTTTTTTAAGTGTTTATTGCTTTTAGTGAAACTTTTAAAACAACCCAACTAAAAAGTTTTGACTTTGTGTTGTTTTAATCAAGAAAAGTGTGCATACAACATTGTAGTTTGTGTAAATAAATCATATTTCAATGGCTTCATTCGAATGCGTGAAAGAAAAATCACTTTCGAACTCGAAAAAAAGTCAGTTCGAATCGAGTGTTAAATGGCGAATGCCAATTCGAAATACACGCACCGCAACCCCAAACAGCTACCTTCCCCTGCCCCAGCTTTGCCATTCAATCAACTTTTGCAACAAGCAACAGTTTGTCGCAATTTAAGTTACTCTTGCCACCTGTCCGGCTCAGGCAGCCGCACACCCTGCCCCGCCCCGCCACAAAGCCCGCATTCATTTAAACAATACACGAACGAACAAAACGGACACGAAGGATAACCGTTCGGCTTCACTGTTTGTCCTGGTGGCGAGTATAAAAAGAGGCGCGTTGCACGCATTGGCAGCAGTTGCCACAAGGAAGCGGCGCGCGCCACTCAAAACTAAACAAGTTAAGAAGTGAAGATTTTTAAACTTTGTGCAAAGAAATATTTAAAGTGTTGCATTTTGTTGTAAGTTTCAATTTGAGAGGGTTGATAAATAAATTTAAATATAACATTTAAAAAAAAGTTATTTAAATAAACGTGAGTAAAATATATATTTATTTTAGCTTTTTTAAAAAAAAACTAATTTTTACTTTTAATGTTCAACTTAGCTAATTTGTTTTATTTTCAACCAACTCTAGCTCGTTTTGATTTGATTATTTTAACTTGAATTAACATAAGCAATTAAATTGCAATTCACACGTGCCATTTGTTTGCCTCCCTTAACTTTGAGTGCCTTTTAATTATATCGAATTGTCGCCGTGCTGTTTCTGCCATCTTATCAGAATATTCCATGAAGCTGCTTCTCATGTACACAAACATGTTTTATTTTTCCCCTTCAACTTGTTGAGAATGAGAATGCGACAAGTGCTAAAACATTTGTCACATTAAATGCTATTTAAATAATTTGTCATTTAAATGCAAATGTCTTGGCAAGGCAATGAATTTAACATCTTAGATATATGCCCAACACCAAAGTACATCACATCCATGCTATGCAAACAATCCAACAGGTATTTTATTTGCTCGTTGTTAATGTGAATCGCTGCCAGGCAAAATAAATATGAAAACATAAATAAACAAAAAATGGATTTTAAGCTTTGCCGGCGGCAGTGCACACAATGTAACTGTAACTGATAACGATTAAAATAAATCCAATACAATGCCCATACAAATACGCATGCATGAGTATTTACAACATTGACATTGAACAACGTCAACATTTTGGTCAGCGATGCGCAACAAAATGTCCAATGTTGGCTCCCAATCGCTGAGCCATAGATTACCAGACAAAAGGGCACCTCAGGGAATCTCCGATGCGTCCGAAAGTAAATACATTTGCATACAAACATATGTGTGCCATCTCCGCAGGGGCAGTCAGTTAAAATTTCAAAATGTAATTGCTTCAAATGCAACGAGCGAGAAAATGTTTAAAGACAACATTTTCTATATCATTCATTATAAGTCCAAGAAATTAAAGTTATTGGCAAGATGTAGACCTAAAAATTATGATAAATGAAGGGAAAAAGATATTACTAGAAAATAGCAATCCTAAAATAATTAAAAGCTGCTGTTGAAAGACATAATTCTTAGTTAGTTTAAGTCATAGAATAAAGAACACAATTAAGCTTAAGTTTTAATATAAGCTTACTACTTTTTATATATTTCTTTCAATGCTCTTTTCTTAAACTTTTCCTGTACTGCATTTTTAAATATTAAACTTTTTTTTTATATATTTCTACCTGCCTGAAGCACCCTAATATTAGCTCATACCTTTGCATATGAATTTTTGAGCACATCCCATATACACATATTAACTACACACACACACACACACCAAGCTTATATACACACATGTTACAATTGCCATTGAATATATATGTAGATTCTCTGTATTCGTGTGCTGTTGAACAGCAATTGGGTGGAGCCTCATTAGTTGTGCATCCATTGAAGTAACAAGTAATCCTTTAAACGCTTTCAGTTAATGGCAATCGCAATTGCAGTTTCAAGGTCACCAACACCACCACCACCGCTGCCGCTGCCGTTGCCGCCTCACCTTCTGCTCGACCAATCTGCAAGCGTTGCGCCGGCCAGCATGTAAACACTGAAGGCGAAATGCAATTTTCAATGCACAGCGAACGCTAAAATCGCTGCACAAAAAAGTTGAGACAGTTGTGTTGGTGTGTGTGCGTGTGTGTGTGTGTGTGGAAGAAAAGAAAGGCAACACAAGCTTGTGGTAGATAGAGTGTGTGAGGTTTCGGCTCTGGCACAGCCGCAAACGTATCCCGTGGCGCAGCAGGGCAGTGCGTCAGTCCGGCTGGCGCAGCTAGTGCCCCGATCGGCATACACGGCCACGGCCACGCCCATGCCAAAGCCAAAGCCAACGAATCCCACAACAGCAGAGTTTACCGAGTTACTTAAGCTCAATATGGATCGCAGTAGCAAGAGCAATAGCACTGAGTTTGCACATAATGCAGCAGCAACGAGTGCCACTGCCACTGCACCATGGGGCAATAACAAGGAGTCACCGAACAATGAGGATGATTCCAATGAAGATGATGGCGATAATGCAACACCGGCCAAAGTCACCGATCCTCTAGCGCCGCGTCTTGCCAACAATGAGGTAGTATGTCCTTTTAACCGATTTCTAACTTTAATATCACTATCAAAGCCTACTCCTTCCTCCATGGTTCTGCTATCTTCCTTTGTTTTCAGCGCGTTTTGGTTGTTTCAGTGACGGAAAGACCGCGCGAAACTTGGGGCCAAAAGGCCGAGTTCTTGTTGGCCGTCATTGGTTTTGCTGTAGATTTGGGCAACGTTTGGCGTTTTCCCTATATCTGCTATCAAAATGGCGGCGGCGCCTTTCTGGTGCCCTATTGCGTTTTTCTAATATTTGGCGGTCTACCTTTGTTCTATATGGAGCTTGCCTTGGGTCAGTTTCATCGTTGTGGTTGCATTAGCATCTGGAAACGCATCTGTCCAGCTCTTAAAGGTAATTCTTAACACTTAAGATTAATATATATAATTGTTCCGAAGTGTTTTTTTTTCTCATCTTAAGCTTCTTATTAAACTTTTATGCTATTTAAATTCAATAATTCTTTGCGACACACCCTTAAGCAATGTATTTTTCGATTCTATTAACTGCACCTTGTGTGTTTATGCTGAGAAGCTCCATTAAATAAATGATTCACAAATATTGAATTTGCGACATTAAAATGTAATTGCTTATTGATATCTAATAGGCAGCCAATAAACGTTCAATAACCAGTGTTTGTACAATCAAAATGCCTACAGCGAAATGAGTGTAATTTTTATAGCTTTAATATTACGTATACGCACATGTGATGAAAATGAAGGCGAACAAAATTATAATGGTAATGTTGCTGATACTTGGACAGTGATAAGCAGTTACTGTTACTTGTACTTTTCGGCTGTTGGGGAACACCCGCAGGCTGCTTGCAACACATGCCACTCATACATATGTACATACTTTTTGCCCTTTCCAAACTGCTGCTGCTGCTGCTGACATTATCACAAGTCAGGGCTTAAAAAAGGACACAGAGTCTCAGTTGTAAAACAGATAAGGCGTAGGGCTCTAGCAAAGTGACTGGCATATTGTTGCAACAATTAATGCCGCATTCAAAGTTAAATTTGTACTTGAATAGCACACAAATCACTCGAACTCTCAAGTCCATAATTAAATTGTTGACAAAGGCGGCGCCTTTCCAAAATTCACTTATCTCGATAAGCACGCAGTAGATACTCGACACTTGACACTGGAAAGTTGTTGCGTATCAAGTTAATAATTGCATTAAATAACGAAAACAAAATGCAACACATCCAAATGGATTTTTGCTTCTTGTTGCAAGTTAGCATATAAGTTGATTTACTCTGTGGCCGACTGTCGCTTTAAACTTGCCTTAACTTTTATTCTTGCCTGCTGCACTTTGGAAACGCTTTCACGCTTCCTGTTCCTGTTCGCCTCCAAAGCTGAATGGCAAACATTACTTTGCGGCCGCACAATCATTTGCTCAACAAGTGTTTGCTTGGCAAATAAAAAGAACCTTTTGCGCAGCAACTTTCTTCTGCCAGGCGATTAAAACTGTGAATAGAAATGAATGCAATAGAAAATAGAGCATTTTGGTTAACCCAAAGAGTGATTCATTAGCACATGACCTCAATCTTTCGGTAACTTGTAGTTTTCACCACTTCTTAGCCATGACTTTCTCAAACTATAACCCATAAAACTTTTCACTTGATGCAAACAGGGTATAGAAAAAATACTTGTGGCAACGTTTAACTAAAGAAAAGCGGCGTAGCAAAGCAATTCAAAATCATGTGACGTGTCTTATTGGCATCATCAAATAAACTCTTAAGAGGTGTGTGTAGCAAAGAAGAACCTGGCAACAGAAAACCGTTAAGATATCTCAGTTATCCATTTGTTTGTCCCCTCTGTACGTACCAATAAGCAGAAATGTGCAAAATGTCACGTGGGAATATTTCAAGAAAATGATTTTTTTTTTGTTTCTTTCCCATCGTTATCAATCATAGATTGGCATTCCCATGTTGCACACACACACACACACACACACACAAACAGACAAACAGCGGCACAATTATAACAATTATATATACACATAATAATGCATCTTAGTTAATGATTTATAATTTGTTTTAAACATTATTCAGGTGTTGGCTATGCGATTTGTTTGATTGACATCTATATGGGAATGTACTACAATACAATTATTGGATGGGCGGTTTATTATCTATTTGCCTCATTTACCTCCAAGTTGCCATGGACTTCCTGTGACAATCCATGGAACACACAAAACTGTATGCCCGTTACCAATGAGAACTTTACAGAGCTGGCCACATCGCCAGCCAAAGAGTTTTTCGAGTAAGTTAGCTGAATGAATAATCATTCTATATTCCATTCTATTATATATTGTCCAATGTAGACGACAAGTTTTGGAGAGCTACAAGAGTAATGGATTGGATTTCATGGGTCCAGTGAAGCCCACATTGGCTCTATGCGTTTTTGGTGTCTTTGTGCTCGTTTATTTCTCATTGTGGAAGGGTGTACGCAGCGCCGGCAAAGTTGTCTGGGTCACAGCCCTTGCACCCTATGTTGTGCTCATTATATTGCTGGTGCGCGGCGTCTCCTTGCCTGGCGCTGATGAGGGCATCAAGTATTATCTCACGCCCGAGTGGCATAAGTTAAAGAACTCAAAAGTTTGGATCGATGCGGCCTCGCAGATATTTTTCTCGCTTGGACCAGGCTTTGGAACGCTGCTCGCCTTGTCCAGCTATAATAAATTTAATAACAATTGTTACAGAGATGCGCTCATAACCAGCAGCATTAATTGCTTGACGAGTTTTCTAGCTGGCTTTGTTATCTTCTCGGTGCTGGGGTAAGTATAAGAATAAACTCAGCCATCATTTAATTAATCCCTTTTTCTATACAGCTACATGGCTTATGTGCAAAAGACGTCGATTGACAAAGTTGGCTTAGAGGGACCGGGTCTTGTGTTCATTGTCTATCCGGAGGCTATAGCAACGATGAGTGGCTCTGTCTTCTGGAGCATTATATTCTTTTTAATGCTCATCACACTGGGCTTGGACAGCACCTTTGGCGGTCTGGAGGCAATGATAACAGCGCTCTGTGATGAGTATCCACGTGTAATTGGAAGACGTCGAGAGCTCTTTGTATTGCTACTACTTGCCTTTATCTTTCTGTGTGCTTTGCCCACAATGACCTATGTAAGTAACTTCAACTGTCGCTTATCTATCAACGGTAGAGATTCGTTTAATTAACTGTTAAGTGCGTGAAGCTGCTCACAACCCCTACGAAAGAGCACACACATGGCTCATTAAACGCAACAACTAACAGTGACTGGCGATTGTCTCTTCTTCGAGTCTGTCAGTTGGTCAGTTGGTCGGAGTAACTGTTTATATATGCCAGTTTGGCTGAGAAAAGATAAACGATGGATTGCCATGTTAAGTGCTTTTTATCGTACCTTCAGTTAATTCGCACACACTTACTCAAATGGCTTCCTTCTTCACATCCTTTTTGCTTCTGCATTTTTATCACCTGTCAGCTCACTTGTTTGCTTTTGGCCGCACCAAACAGTTGTTGTTGCTGTTTGGCTTTCGCTATTGGCCAAACACTTGTCCGAACGTTTGCCACCACTTTGCCTGATTACATTTGAAATTGTAATTTTGTATCGTCCATATATCCTATCTATATATGTATTATCTCGGCTCCTAAGTATCAAGTCAAACGGATCAAGCTATTCCATTTCTATGCATATCTTAGACACAAACTTCATCTGCATCCATTAGTCAAACAGAATGACAGCATTTTGGGTTGCTTTAAGCTGTAATTAACATTTAATTATTTATTCTACTTACTTTTCAGGGCGGTGTGGTTTTGGTCAACTTTTTGAATGTCTATGGACCTGGATTGGCCATACTCTTTGTCGTGTTTGTGGAAGCAGCTGGCGTATTTTGGTTTTATGGCGTTGATCGTTTTAGCGCCGATGTCGAGCAAATGTTGGGCTCCAAGCCGGGTCTTTTCTGGCGCATCTGTTGGACCTACATAAGTCCAGTTTTCCTGCTGGTAAGTTTCAATAAGCGTCCACTGGATAACAACAACAATTAAGTTACGCTTTTGCAGACGATTTTTATATTCTCGATACTGGGCTACAAGGAGATGTTGGGCGAAGAGTTCTACTATCCACCATGGAGCACCCAGGTGGGCTGGGCGGTCACTTGTTCATCGGTGATGTGTATACCCTTGTATATGATATACAAGTTCTTTTTCGCATCAAAGGGCAATTGTAGGCAGCGCCTGCAGGAATCATTTAAGCCGGACGAGAGCTGTGGCTCGGTGGTGCCGGGTCAGCAGGGCACTTCGGTGTGACATGACAATGCTGTCCATTTGAATATACACACAAGCAAAACCAACATAAATATCTATAACTTAAATTGTAAAAGCCAAACAGCAACTAAAAAACCAAATCAAACTACTGAAATTGTAAGCAGTAATAATAAACTGCTGGATTTCAACAGTTACTACGCTTATCACACAAATAATCTTAGCTATATGGAAACAGATGGATTTGATGATGCGGACGCGGCAGAGCGAAAGTCTCGTCAGCCACACACAAACTTACGGAATAGCAATGATATTATTACTACATATAGTGCTAGTGCTAGTCTTAGCCATAGTTTAAGTCTCGGCTCGGTCAACGAGAAAAGCTATCAGAGCAATCCAACAACTGCTGCCGAGGACAATAATTGCGCCCGAAGGATCAGCAGCAGCAGCAAACCGCTCAAGTTTCCACTTGCCAGTGAGTGGCTGGTTTAACCCAAACAGCTAAAAGAAGCTTTATGAACAAGTTGCAATTGTTTTGAATCGAAAACTCTGCAAACAGCCATTTGCAGAGTTTTCAATTCATTTTTGGGGCAGCTTATTGGGGTTTTTTTTACTGCAAGTATTTAACGTAACGAGTTATCGTGTAATTGTAATTGTTAGTGCACAATTTAGCCTAAATATATATAGAATAGTAAAACTTGCCGTTTACTTAAAGCAAGTACATCAGTACACATTTATAGAATGTTTAACAATTGCTGCTCGTTGCAAGATAAAAATCAGAACAAATAATTTAAAAGTAATTCCATGATAGAATTAATTTAAGTAATTGTATATTGTCAAAGTAAATTGGTAACGAATGCTTTTTAAAATAGCATTATCGCAAGATAAACTAAAATTTAGCTCAACATGTTAAGAACACCCTGTACAATGCATATATGTATTTAACTTTAATATCTTTTTCCTTGTGAAAAACAATTGTAAAACAGCCATTTACAATTGTTTTTCGATTTGTAATCTTTTTAATTTAAATATAATTTTGGTAGAACCAAAACAAAACAAGAAATAATGTTGTCCTTTAATTTAGGGAGAAAATTTTATGACTTTTCGTTAAAAGAAACAAACGCAGTTAAATTTTAAATTAGTTTTTAATTTGTAATTACATCAACTTGCGGGTTACTTTCATTTTCATTTAGCGCACTTAGCTACACAATATAGTTATAAAGAGGATTTTCCTGCGTGTATTATAGTAAAGGCATATAGCATTTTGTATGTACGATATATTCAAGTATGAAACATGTGTAATGAAGAGATATAATGTGTGCTACGTGTGCATTAATAGCTAACAAATGTTTAACTGTTCGCGTTGTTGTAGATGTCGCTTGGTGTTTGAAAATGTTATTATTGCTGCTGGTGCTTTTTGCGTTTGCGACGTGATTTGCGTTTTTTCTTTCGCTCCTATTTCTTGGTACTCTTGCCGCCATCATCCTTGCTCTTGTCGGATTTCTCATCGGATTTCTTGTCCTTGCTGGCATCCTTATCCTTAGTATCCTTGTTCTCCTTATCCTTACTATCCTTATTCTTATCTTTGCCATCCTTATCCGCACCCTCAACAACCTTCTTGCCCTCCTCAGCATCCCGATTCGCCAGCTTATTGTTGATAAGATTATGCAGCGCAATTATGGATCGCACCATCGACGCCAAGTAGACGACAAGCATCTGATCGTTGGTCTTTACATACATGGTGCCGGTGAACTGATCGCTGGTGATATCGGGCAGCAGATTGAATATATCCTGCAGCTGGTAGACAATCTGATGATTGATGGGCATTTTTCCATCGCCGACGCGCTGCAGATACTGTTTAATGTCGCGCAGTTGAGCGTTGAGGCCTTTGAGACCCATCAGCTGATTGGTGATCTTCTGCGAAAGACTGCCCACTGTGGTATCTTTAATATCACGCAACAAATGCTCCACGCCAACTTCTTCGGCCTCCTCGGCGCCAATTTCGCTGGGCACATGCTCAAAAGTTTTGCTTGTGGGCGAACCATCGTCGTGCACCTCTTCAACGGATATGTACGCTTCTGTGGGCAGGCCAAGATCTTTGGGTTTAGCATCGATGATGACCAGGACAGAGTTGGGACAATAGCGACGAATCAGTTCATTTATGGCTATATCATTTTGATGAAGCTTTGGCCCAGTGTGATACCAGCCCACTACGCGCTCGCGTGCATTCACCTTCTTAAACATGCCATACATATTCTCAAGATAATCATGATCCAAAAACCATACTGATTTATCTTTGTCGTCCTCATCAAAGGGCACTGCAAGAGGGTTAAATTAACCAACTTAATTTGATAAGCATTCCTTTTTGTCTTACCTGCAAAACTGTTGGACACATCTAGAACGCCCTTGGAACGCCAACAGCCCAAAAGGACGCCCACAACGCGCTTTTGGTTACCAATTTTACCCATGCGATTGAAGTGATCCACGACCGATAACAGAACCAGCGGGTGAACAATCACTTTGTTTACGCTTACCTCCAGCGACGGCATTTTGTATTTGTTTGTTAAGTGCTTGTTAATATGAAGAACTTGCTACGCACAGCGCTTTATATTTGTTAAGTGTATTTGCAAAACGTACTTGCAACAATTTTGCAATAAAAAGTTAGTTGTTGCAGGCAACAAATTGAGCGAAACACCGAAATGACAAGCAAATTCTTCTTCTTTTGACGTATGGCTAGCGATGGTTGTTGTATCGATGTATTGCAGTCACCAATGCTGCGATACTTATGCAATACTCTAACAAAACCTATCGATAAACGCAATGCAACATAAATAATGCCGCTATAATAACAGTTCGCGCAATAGATTTGTTTGCTTTAAGTGTCTGTCAGTACTACAAATAAACAATTTCTGACACATAAATCAATAATTCGATACAATTGTGTGGACATTAAATAATATGTATGCAACACCTATAGTTTTTGTGCAAAAAACCTAAAACTTGTTACGCCGTATTCGTATTTACTTTGCGTGAATGAGAAGTAGTTGTTGGTGCTGTTTCTGTTTGCCCTTGGCGGTACCGCACACCGGACAGTGGTTGTGCTCTTTCCTCACACGCTAAGCCTTATTTCGGCCAGCAAAACAGGCAAATGCGCGTTGCCATATCGTCGCTGAGTAAGCGATAACTGGTCACACTGGTCGGCGTTGCGCGAGAGAAATTGACAAAATATCCAAAGCAATTAGCAATTTGAGTGCAAAACGTTTTTTATCAACGCGAAAGTTTAGTTATGCCATAAAATTCGCTGTGCGCGTTTGTCGAACGTTATTGTGTGTAGCCCACTGATATGATAATAGAAGTTTGATGCGACGATGAGGTAATTGTTTTTAGTTGCCGTCGCTTGCTGCGTTCGTCTACAGTTTCATACACACATACTAATACACACGCCCAGTTTGATGGGCGGCCGCGGCGTAATCATCAATGAGCAACTGTAAAACGAGGCTGAGGCTTCAGAGTGCGCGCGTGTTGTTTACAAATACTGTTTGCATTGTTTAAATTCAAGTGCTTATCGGCTATATCCAAAGCTGCTGGCTGTGCCAAAAACCTGTCAAACGAATGAAAATCAGACCTTAGCCAAGAAGAAGAGCCAACCAAAGTCTCAGCTTTAGCTCGTAGACATGTACGCATACACATGCAAATGCACACACGCACACCATCAATATACACAGACAGTCGCTTTACGCTCTTTTTTTGTCTACGTCTTTTACTTTTCTCGTTTGTAATCATTTTCCAGCCATTCGTATGTGTTTCTTTCTATGTGGTGTACAAATATTAGAGCTCGTGAGCTGCTAATTAAATTATAAACATACAGAAGCGCTAAGCAGTCGAGAAAAGAGAGGCAAGAGACATAGCCAAAGTCAAAGCAAAACCCACGACCCCAAACTAGGCGGCGCTGCTTTGGCCCATTTCCATTTGAACAGAGGTATAGAAGAAACAGCAGCAGCAGTATTAGCACAGAAGGAGAAGAAGCAGGTGAGCAGCGAGAGAGTTTGAATAAAAAATAAAAAAAAAAAGCAGATAGCGCAAAGCTCAAATCAATCAATGAAGCTCAAGCTCAATCAATGATGCATGTGTTTGCTCTTCTCGTTGTGGTTGTAGTTGTTGTCGTTACGCAGCTTTCACCAAATTCGAATCTAGTTTAAAACCTGGCGGAGGCCGCTGCTCCTTGCAGCATGTAGAACAGAAGGCACAACAACAACGACTTAATACAACATTTGTGCAAGAAACAAAAGTTAGTGCCGCCAGAAAGTATAAAAAGAACGCCCCAAAATGTCCTTCATAACGAATTTGAAGAAGGTCTTTCATCTGGGCGGCGGCGGTGAGGCCAAAAAGAAACGCCTTTACAACAACATCAAAATGGACACGGATCCAGCGGAAGTCTGGGAGATGGTTGGCGAATTAGGCGACGGCGCCTTCGGCAAGGTCTACAAGGCCCAACACAAGGAGCACAGACGTTTTGCGGCGGCCAAAATGTGCACGCTCGAGGATGAGGAAAATCTCAGTGATCACATGGTCGAAATCGATATACTCTCAGAGATTAAACATCCAAACATTGTTGAACTCTACGAGGCATTCTCAATAGATGACAAATTATGGGTGAGTCATCCACCAACACATCATACCACATTCCAGTGTATATGTTTGTATGGTAGCGAGTTTTAACAAGTAATTCAATTGGAAATTACTTAACCGTATCAAAAAACGTTTACAACAATATTTGCATCAACTTTAATATTTATTAATTATTTATTAATTAATATTTCTTACTATGTTAGATGCTAATTGAATATTGTGACGGCGGCGCCTTGGACAGCATTATGGTGGAGCTGGAAAAGCCACTAACCGAGCCGCAAATTGCCTATGTATGCAAACACATGACTGAGGGCCTTACATTTCTGCATAAGAATAAGGTCATACATCGAGATTTGAAGGCTGGCAATGTGCTGCTCACCATGGAGGGTGGCGTCAAGCTGGGTACAAAGCTCTTTTAATTAATTAAGTCATAAAGCCAACTAATTGACCTTTTGCTATGCTTTTCGTTACAGCTGATTTCGGTGTGTCGGCCAAAAATAAACATACAATGCAAAAGCATGATACATTCATTGGCACACCGTATTGGATGGCACCGGAACTGGTGCTGTGCGAAACGTTTCGCGATAATCCGTATGATCACAAGGTGGACATTTGGTCCCTGGGCATAACACTTATTGAGCTGGCTCAAATGGAGCCACCAAATAGCGAAATGTCGCCAATGCGCGTTCTGCTCAAAATACAAAAGAGTGAACCACCAAAACTGGAGCAACCTAGCAGATGGAGCAAGGAATTTAATGATTTTCTTAAAAAGTCTTTAGTCAAGGTGCGTTCTTGGCATTAATCATACTCTCTGAAATATTACTAATTTAGTGTATGCTTTATTTTTTTGCAGGATCCACAGCAGCGCCCGGCGACGGAAGTGCTTTTACAGCATGGCTTTATCAGTCGCAATTTAGATGCCAAACCCATTAAGGATCTGCTGCTCGAGTACAAGGCCGAGGTTGTCGAAGAAGTGGTCGATGATGAGGCTGAGGTTAGTTATGATTTTGATAATGCACATATCTTAAACCTGTTGTTGCCAGCACAATTATGCACCTGTAATACAGCCAGAGCTAGAGATTGACACTGACTCTCTCTCTTTTGTATATTTTCTCTACTCTCTTTTACACGCTGCCTCCTCGTCCTCAAAAAAATAATGCGAAAAATACCAACATTCCGCACTTTGCGATAAATCTTTTCGTTTATTTACTTTACTCTCCGTCAATTGTCGGCCATGTTGCCTTCTTATCATTATTTCTATAATTTGTTTGTTTTGTGTTCTTTACACTCGTTTTTTTTTAATTTTATTTTGTTTGTGTGTGTGTTTATCTGCAATTGATTTAGAAGCTTAAGCGTCAAGTCAAGCGGCGCTCGCTCTATCAGAGGGTTGGTAAGTCGTTCTACAGCCAAGAAACCCAGTCAGCCATTCTGTCCCTCCTTCGCTATACTTTAAGTTTATCGCACGCTCCACTTTATTCAAGTCATTTTAACTTATTATTTTGTTTTATCAGCATTGCCAAATATGTTTATCTTGCTTCTGTACTCACAGTCTTAGTTTCTTTTGCTTTTTGCAGTTATCACAATGACACATTTGTAGCATTTTGTAGTATTTTTTGAATATAAAATATCGTTTTATTATTAAACAAGTCATAAAAGTTCTATGTTTATCAATTCTTTTTTCATTCCTTATCATTAATAGGGTAAATATATAGATAGAACTGTATTCATTATTATTACTATAACTATTTTGATGCGCCAGTCACTTGAAATGCCATTCAATTAAGTTAAATTGATTTGAAAAATATATATATATCAAACTGTTTGTTAACAATAGCTTACTTGACTTACTTTAATTTTAAACCAAACATTTTGTCTGTTTTGTGTGACTCATTAGGTAAAGGCTATCTATAAACATTGTTTTACATTGATAAGGAATTTTTGTGTAATCTTTATAGTTACGCTACCTATATCTTAACCAATTATTTGACCCTCTTTTAATAGTCAAAACTAGTTTAAATTATTTGGGTTAACTTAACTAGACGCATTATTCTTATCAAGTTCATAAATGCATAGTAGAAGTTGTAGTTAAGTAAAAATAATCTTAAAGCTTTTTAAAGTATTTACCTAATTATTGTTATTGTTATTTTCTTGCATAGGAACCCCGCAACTCGGCGCTCCAGCTCGACCTGGACGATGACTCTGCCTCGCTGCAGAGCCAAGACATTGACAAACGTAATATTTAAATTCAAATTTAAATGAAAATCATGCTCATCGAGATTCTTTTACAGTTCCAGGTACACCTACGTCCATATCGCGGGATTCCAAAGAGCAATCCCAACCAAGTAGCAGTCTACCAACAACAGCAGCAGCAGCAACCACTACAACAACAACAACCAACAAAGCAGCAACAACAGATAAACCAAACCAGAGCAAACAAGATGACCCACAAGCGACGGAAGCGGTCGAATCAACAGCGACGCATACCAAAGTGGCAGCACCAGCGCCGCCAGCGCCACAACAACCACCACAACAACAACAACCGCAACAATTACCACAAACAGCTGCTGTGCTACAAAAATCAATTGAAGATGTTGCTGAAACAAATGAAAAGGCTGAAGCAGACAAAAAGGTTTGTTAACGAATTTAATTGCACCCTCTGTTTGTATCGTGATAAGTGTCCAACAATTACCTTTCTAATCGATTCCAACTGTTTTTGACAGCAGCACTTTGTCAAAAAGGAGAAAGGCAAAGCGCCACCACCGCCATCAGCTGTTGCAGCTGCTACAGTTGCCGCAGCCACTGCTGCTGCAAGTGTAAAGCAACCACAAACAGATAGGCAGAGAGGAGCATCGCCCAAGAAGCAACCGGAGGTAACAAACGCCATTGAAGTGAGTATTGGACAGGAAGCCATGGAATCTAAATCGCAGCCACCATCGCCCACCGCCTCGTCCGTTATCTCGGTACAATCGGTAGCCTCCAGTGGTAGTTCGGGCAGCGTCACAGGCGCTATTCTAAGCTCCAGCACCTCGCTAATAACCATCAATAGTAGCGATGCATCACCAGCGCCACGTCAACAACAATCGGTGCCGCCGCCACCGCCCCCACCTGAACAGCACTTAGTGCTGCCGAATAGTCTGGAATCAGTTAGTCAAATAACCGTTGTGACGAGCACACATCCACCGGTGATTATTGATAATACGGCACAGAATGAAGTCATCATTGTGTCGAATGATTTAAATAAAAGCACACATTTGCATGAATCATCAACTGATGATGATTTCCCCTCACTGGATGACAGTCTCGGCGATCAGGTGAAGCAATCATCCATGATACTTTCGGTCAATGAGCGTCAAGAGGGAGGAGCATCAGCAGCTGCATCCGCCACAGCCGCAGCCGCTGTTCATGCACGAAAACTGGACGAGAGTGAGGTTCTCATCGTGAGTCCTTCATATGCGGACGATGATTCTGCATATAATACGGCATCGGGCAGTCATGATCACAGTGATCAACTGATGGATACCAGCCATGTCTCTGTTGTCACCGTTGGCGATGAGGTCATCAAGGTCAAGGATAGCAGCCATCAGCAGCCAAACAAGCGACAGCAGCAACAGCCAAATGGCATTGTTCCCGAGGATGTGAACATAATTGTGAATCGCTTTAAGCCCGGCCAGGAGCAAGAGAAACGCATCTCACCGGACAGCAGCTTGGGCTCTGGCTCCAGCGAGAATGGCTCTGTTCGCGGCAGACGCGGCATTGAGGTGCAAATAACAAGCGGAGGCGGAGATGCCGACAGCATTG
The DNA here is from genome assembly GCA_035044725.1 of Scaptomyza caliginosa. NCBI lineage: Eukaryota > Metazoa > Arthropoda > Insecta > Diptera > Drosophilidae > Scaptomyza > Scaptomyza caliginosa. Next base: position 16,976 of record JAWNNR010001046.1, on the reverse strand, counting down.
GCACCAACACTAGTCAGGACAGTCGCACCGAGGTGGACAATAAGCCGCAGTTGCAACAGTCCATGATGCCACCACCACCGCCGTCGGTGATAAACAACAGCAATCGTTTAGCGCTTGCCATTGATGAGGAAGAAGAGGCAGCAGATGTTGTGGTCATAAGACAGAAACCACGTGTGCCAGCCTCAGCCAAATCGGCTGGACTCACAAAGGAAGAGATTGAGTTGCGTAATCTGCGTAAAAAGACGCGCAAACGTACGCGTAAATTCGAAATTGATGGCGTTCAAATGACCACAACGACCAGTCGTGTGATCTATGGCGATGAAGAGAACGGACGCATCTATGATGATCATGACTTCCGTAAACAGGAGCTGCGTGAACTGAAAATGCTGCAGAAACAGGAGAAGAAACAGCAAACGGAATTGCATGTCAAAGAGCAGTTGGCCAAGGAGCAGCAGGATCGTCGTTTCGAACAGGAACGCGTCTCATTGGAGAAGACCTATGAGGCGGATATGGATACGCTGGCGCGTCAACACAAGCAGTTGATCGAAAAGACCGAACAGACGCAGGAGAATGAATTGCGTAGTTCATCGAAACGCATACGCTCCGAGCAGGAGCAGGAGCTAAAGATCTTCCGTGAGAATCTTAAGCAGGAGATTCGACTGCTGAAGCAGGAAGTCGATTTGTTCCCCAAAGATAAGCGCAAGGATGAGTTTAAGCAGCGACGCACCGCCATGGAGCTTGACCATGAGGAGAAGGAGCGATCATTCTTGGACTCTCTTAAAGAGCGACACGAACTGCTGCTGCGTCGTCTCAGCGAGAAGCATCGCGACCATTTGGCCACCATCAATCGCAATTTCCTGCAGCAGAAACAGAATGCGATGCGTACGCGTGAAGCTTTGCTCTGGGAGCTAGAGGAAAAACAGCTGCATGAACGCCATCAGCTGTCCAAGCGGCATGTCAAAGAGCTGTGCTTCATGCAGCGCCATCAAATGATCATACGTCATGAGAAAGAGCTTGATCAAGTCAAGCGCATGCTGCAGCGCAAGGAGGAGGATCTGGTTAAGAAGCAAACGCTTGAGAAGCGTGCATTGCCCAAGCGCATTCGAGCAGAACGCAAGGCGCGTGATCTTATGTTCCGCGAATCGTTGCGCATATCCATGAGCATCGATCCCGACATGGAACGTGATCGTTTAAAGAAGGTGAGTTTGTGATCTCCTCTCGTTGAGTTGTATGATTTAAATGGCTTCTTTTTTTTCATAAATAGTTCCAGGAACAGGAGAAGAAACGTTATATGCAGGAGGAGCGTCGCTTTGAAGTCAAGCATCAAAAGCAATTGGAGGAACTGCGCGCAACACGTGAAAGCGCTATTAGGTAGGCTTAAGCTTAAAAGAATGTTAATCAGAATCGAGAATTATTATTTAAACGCATGTTGTTTATTTAACATTACAGAGAACTGGAACAGCTGCAAAATGAGAAGCGTAAGGCTCTCGTTGAGCATGAGCATGCCAAGCTCTCAGAGATCGATGAGCGCCTCAAGGCCGAGCTGCGTGATTGGCGCGAACAGTTGGTGCCCCGCAAACAGGTGTGTATCCCCTAATTGATGTTTTTTTGTTTTTCTGCCGCTTTATACACACATACTCTCAAACTACCTAACTCCCTACCACAACCTTCCCTTCACCCTCCCACCTTAAACCTATCCCGCCCGCCAACACAAACCAAGTATAATGAAGTTTATCATAAATGATAATGAAAAAGCTTTTCGCCTGATTTTTGTTGGTGTATTGTGTTTTTTTTTTTTGTTTTTGTACATTTTTGCGTAGTAGTATTATTATTATGATTGGGTATTTAGCTTTTTAATACTGTTGTAAATATAAATATTATATATATGCATTTCTTGGCTTATGGTTTAAAATTCTTGTGGTGTCTTGTGCTCTCCCCTTTTGACCCAGCCCCAGCCCCTACCTTGCCACCTGCACCTTATGTCAAACGTTACAAACGAGTTGAGCAATAATCGGACACAATACAATATGACCTCTGACTCTTGTGGCATATCTTGCAAGTGCAGTTAAGTTACAGATAACACAGTTGTATTATGACTAACTATCTTTTTCGTTCTATGACATCATTCACCAACAAAGCGCATGTCGTATATTTTAATGATATGTATGCTAATTGGTTATAATACCGACAATTGATGAGTATAAATGAACAACACAATTTGTTAGCTTGTCGATAGTTCTAAAGAATGAGGCAATGCCAAACTGCCTGTTAAAATACAATCGTCATTTCGTATAGCGAATTTAAATTAAAGTAAATTAGTTTTCAGTAAATCTTGTAATCATTCCGATTATTGCTTAACATTTTTGAGTTTGACGATTAATACGCTGACCTAGATAAAAATCAAATTATATATATTTTGATCAAGTTTTTCTCTCTCTTTACACCCCCCTTCCACGCAAATGCATACACTTTGGTGGCCTACTACTACTCTACCTACTACCTACTACAAAACTAAAAAAAAACATATATAAATATACAAATACGATAATAATAATGATGTATTAAAATTGTTTACATAAAAACAAAATGCTTACAACTGCTGTGCTTTCCAAACTACTACTAACCATAAAAACAACAATAAACCAAACCAAAAACCAATACAATTACGATTCTCGGGCTTGCATGTGTGCTAACAACAAATAAAAACTTAAACTGAAACCCAAAACCAAAAAAATATCAGCGACTGAATGTCCTGATTAGCGCTGCTATTGATGAACACGAGCGTCGATATGGCATTGTCTCAAATCGTACCGAATTTGAGGATCTTGAGGTGGAGCTGCCTGCACGTTTGCGTGGCATCTTCAACGAACGTTCGGCACGCTTGCTGCCACGCAACACCTTCATCGATATGCAACAGTTGCCCAGATCGCGTTCATCGCTACTTATGCTTGGCGGCGCTGGTGGACGTGCCAATTTCCGTGGCTCTGCGCCCGATCTAAGTCGCAGTGTGCCCAGCACACCAATAATGCATAAACAGCAACGGGCACAGATGCGCAGCGATCTGGTGCTGGAGGAGGAGGATGATGAGCAGATGATGAAACGTGCCAGTGTTGCCACCATGCCGGTGACGACAACCAATAAATTGCGTTTGATTACGCAAGAGCCGCCCAGCAATGAGCTGGTTAAAGTTGTTACCAGTACACCACAATTGAACAGCGCCGAGGAGCACAATACGAAACCAGCAATGAGCACCTTCAAGCAGAGCACACCAACGCCACCCAAGACACCGGATGAACTGGGTTTCGTTACGAATCGTTTTGGTCGTCTTGCTGTCAATGCCGGCGAGCCGGTTGAGCTGCGCATACACGAGGGACCCAAGCTGACGGCCCATACACAACGCCTGCTGCACTCCACCTCGTTTGCCATCAAGCGACCCTCGCTGGCCAGTCGCAGCAGCAGCGGTCGCTCCTCACTGAGCAGCGCCCAATCCATGTACAATATGCATGAGTTGAGCACATCGACGCGTTATTGCAGTGATGCCGAATTAATATTCGATGCAGGACGCAAGGCGGCCGCCTTGCTGGATGAGGTGCAGCCCCAACTGCGCTACACGCTCAAGACGACACAGAATGGTTCTGGTGGTGGTGGTAATGGTAATGGCGTTGTTGGCAGTGCCACCAATGATTTCTACCATGATTTGTATGCGGCCAAGTATAGACTGCCGCGTATCACACAACGACAGCTAAGCCTGGATGAGGATAATTCGGCTGCCTGAGAAAATGAGAGATAGAGAGCATCCATTTCAAGTGCTTCCATATGCATATTGAACCGAAAAGCAAACCAACAACAATTCTTCACTCTACGCACTCGCCTCATTTATGCAGCGTCCCTTTTAACTAACAATTAAACTGTGCTTCATATATTCTTTATAAACCCACGGCTTGCTTATGGTGCTTAACAACTCAAACACACATACACACACACACACACACACATATCGACTAATGTATTAACTAATCTATTTTTTGCCAAACCTAACTGCCCTTTTTTGTTTTTCCTACAAGCTGTAAAATTGCCATTATAACAAATGAAACAAAACAAAAAACATGATTTGCCAAAGTTCTTTACCACTTATTATAACATTGTTTAAGCCCCCGCCCCAAGCAATCATTGCATTCCATATTAGCAGTATTATAAAAAACAAAAAACAATCGAAAAAAAGTACTTAGCTACCAAAAAAAAAAACAACTTATCAAGATGCCAAGCATACACTTAACTATAACGATAATCATACCATAAAAAGTGTATATGTTTACATTGATAATCATATTCATGATGCTTCATTGTACACAAACGCATAAAACCACAAGCACACTTACCCACACACGAACACACACACACATGCATACACAACAAAAACACAACCACAACCAACAACGCGCTGCTTTAAATATATTCAAACATATTTATATCTATATATACAAACACCAAAAATCACAAACCAAATCAAAATTATGTTAAACAAAAAAACGTAAAACCAAAAACAACCTTTTCTTGCCGGCACACTTCTCTTCTACTACTACTACCAATACTATTCGTAAAGCAACTACAACAGCGGCTGCAACAAGAGGTTAGTCTATGGGCCAAAAAGCTCTTAACTCTTTTATCTATCTATCTATAACTCTATTTGGTTAATTCAAATGCATGCTTTTATATAAACCTAAATACTCCTAACTAGTTGCTTTAATTAGACACTTTGGATGTTGTGTGCTTCAAAATGTCGTTGCGTATGATTTTTATTATTACTCATACACATAAAACACCTTTAAAGACAACTTTATACTAATTGCAATTCGATTTATTTAGCGTTTGGAGGAGACATTTGCCCAGCAACTGGATGAGATGGAAACGTTGTATGGCGGTGCCCTTATAGTTTCTGTGCCCACGGATACATTGCAGCGCGATCATTTTACGGGCTCAACGCGCAGCAGCCTCAGCTCCTATTCCGAGGGATGATGCGGAGCAGCAGCTATGCAACAATTGTCAGCCATCTATACTGTTACCCCCATCCCCCTCCACACATATCTATTAAATACACATAATATACAAATATATATACATAAGTATATATATATATATATATATATATACATATACTAAACATAGCAAATGCCAAGCAGCGCGTTTATTTTTTTCGTTTAAAGCAAAAAGTTTGTGTCGTTAAACTTAAAGCATAAGATGTAATTTTTATTTTATTTTCTGCATTATATTACATACATACATATATATGTAAACGTGTATAACTTTCAAGCAGTTGGCAACTATTTATATAAACAAAAACACAATTCACACACACACATGTAAAACAATATCGTAATATGCAGCAAACAAATATTCTACTTAATATACATAATTATATATTAATTGTTACCCAAACACACACACACATACACGAGTAGACAAAAAGTTAAACACAATTCTTTTGTTGACCTTAACGCTATTGTAAATATCTAAACTTACACACACATATGTATTATTCATAATTGATGAGTATAGCCAGAAACCTTATATACATATACTTAAACAAAACAAAACAAAATATATATACAGACATACAATACTTAAGTCTACAATATGATGAGATGAGATGTGAGTTTTTAGCAAAAGTTATTGTGGCACATCTGAAATATTCGTATGTTAGATATTTGGGAATTCAAATGAGAATTGAGACAAGCGAATGAGAGATATTGAAAGAGAAAACGAGAGAGAAAGGCTTTTCAAGCCCCTGGAGAATGGTAAAAGATATTTATATTTGTAAACGTTTATGCTTATATATTTTATATATACATATATAAAAATTAAAATTAAAACAAAAAAAACATAAATTAAAATATACATAAAAAAAAAGACAAAAACATCAGATTTAAGACTTTTTATTAATGAATTCTACTTTAAGTTTCCCAAAGAATCTGGAGTGGAATATGGCAAGAAGAAACGACAAATAATCAATGTAAAACATATATTTTAGTTGTTTTGATTCCATTTGATTTGTTTTACGTTACTATTAGTAATACCAAAAATCGAACCAAGTACTTTAGAAAGACATCTTCAACTAAAACTGTTTTGAATTCCTCTATTCACATAATATTGTGTTAGTTTATTTAAGCATATACATTGTGCTGGGCCAACTTTTACACAAAGCTGATAATAGAAATATATGTTTGTGTGAGTTTGTGCAGGATCCAGTATAGTATAGTGCCCATGGGCATTTGATGGCCACTAGCCACGTCAGCTCTGCTGGCTGGCATCAGTTAAAGCTCGGGGTCGTTTTGACCATTCCAGTCCAGTTTGAGCGCAACACACGAGTTGTTGCCATAAATAAAAGCTGAGCCCCAAAGACAATGAAATAAAAACAAAAATTCAAATACGCTCGTGGTATTATTTAATTGAAATGTGAGAATGCGCTTTTCCAGCGCCTACTTCACAGCACCCATGCGAATAGACGTACTAAAAGCTACCAAGTTCCCCCCAACGTTCCCTTCCACTCTTACATGCATGCATACTATATACTCATCATCATCGTTTGCAACATGCCATCACAATCCTGCGAGTCCCATTCAGAGACACAAGTTGCCGCCGCTGTTGCCTGCTCAGGCTGATGAAGAGCACAAACAGCAACTGTGCTACAGTTAAACAGAAGCATGCTTGAGCCAATGTCCCCTTGGGGGCACAAACCCATTCTACTCTCCCCGCCTGCCTGCCTGGTTGCGTGTTAGCCTAGGCAGGCAGTCAGTCAGCCAGCCAGCCGTCCAGCAGTTGAGCATTTGGACTCTGCTCTTGTCTGTTTTGCGGCTCTTTCATTCATATTCATCCATTTAGTTTTGTGCATGTGTGTTTCGTTGTTTTTGTTGTATTCTGTTGTTGCTATTGCAGCTTAACGCGCAACATGCAGTTAACAAAACTAATGGCAAAATGAAGATTATCCTTTAAACTTTCATATTATTAAAAGTAAATGCAAAATAAAACAAACTAAAAACAGAAAAAGATTTATTTCTAATGTGATTTTGAGACACAAAAATTTAACTTTAATCTGATATGGTCAATATGTATAATTTTCGCAAATGTAGCTCACTGTAAAAGCGCACACGTTGACACACATTGTAACAGTTTTTCCGCTTTCGCTCACCCACGCACACACACACACAAACACACATTAGCCGGGCTCGGGCCATTATTGAGGGTGTTGCTAAGGATGCTCGCCGTGTTGCCCAACAAACACAAATTCCAGCACAAAGCAGAAGATAACAGCTTTGACAGAACACACACACATACATGCACACAGCTTCCTGATTCGGATTCAGTGCCGAGAGAGCACAAGAGTAGAGCGAGAAAGATAGTGAAAACGAGAGCAAGCAAGCGCTCGTTCGGTTTGCTCTCGTACCGTTAAGGTATATGCTTGAAGCTTTTCAGCTTCAGTCCCGGACGAGATTTCGCAACGTGCGCTTGGCTTCATCATCCAGCTACTCAGCTTGAGTTCCAGCTGACGGCGAACGCGTGCAACGTGAAAAAAAGCAACGATTACACATGGGGCGGACAACGGATTAAATGTTTGCGATAAATAGAATATAACAAAAAAAAAATAAAATAAAAAAAACACACGCTACAAACAACATTAATTTTTTATAATAAGCCAGCAAGCAGTTAAGTGAAGCTGCTGCCGTGTTAATGCCAAGCAACTAGCATTGCTAGTTTTATTGGAAGTTGTATAGAGCGCAATAGGTTTATACAATTCGTATCTATAACACATAAGCATAAATTTGATTACAATGTTAAGCGCAGGCCGAATCTAAAAACTTTTAGGCCAGCGCTTAAATCAAACGCGAAGCGCGTCAAAGCGTTGACGGCGCTGTCGACGTCAGCGTCAACGACAACATTGCGGCGTGAACGCAGCCGCCCGCATTGTGTATAATAAAAAAAATTTGCAAAAATAAAATAGTACACAAATATAAAGCAAAAATGTATTGAGCCAGGCAGCGACGTAAACTCTAACGCAAACGTTAACGCTGACGGCGGCGCAGAGGCTGAGGCTGATGTAAAAGTAAAGATGTGCGCGCACAATACAACAAATTACAAAGCATACTTTTGGGAGCGGCAAATGGCCAAAATCAACAGCAGAAGTAGCAGCAGCGCCAGCAGCAGCCAGCATCATCACCAGCAGCACCAGCAGCAGCAGCTAGCAACAACAATGTCAACGCTGAGCATGCACAAATAAGTAACACGTATACGCACATACAGACACAGGCACTGAGAGAGAGAGAGAGAGAAAGCACGAGAGCTTGCGCTGTAAGGTAAGTTAAGATGTACATTGTGTTGAAAGAGTTTCTGTGTGTTTTGCGTCTGAGAGAGAATGTTTGCTGGCTTGCGTGTGAGTGCGTAGCAACGTCTGTGTTTCCAGTGCTCTCGTTTTTTTCAAAGCAGCGAGTAGGTCGCTTGGTCGGTTTGGTCCTTCGGATGGATCGGGTTGAGTCGGCTCGGGTCGGGTCGGTTTGGTTCGTTTCGGTTTGTCGGTGGGGCGCGGCAACTTAAATGCGTGTGTTCGCAATATGTTGAGCATTGAGGGCCAGCCCAACCAGCATAAGCTGTTAGCTGCAGCAGCCAGCAACCAACAGCAACAGCAGCAGCATCATCCCAGCAGCAATTGTATTTCCTTCAACAAGCAAAGGGCAGCAAGCAAAGAGAGTGGCCCAGCAATTAAACTTGCGCTAAAGAAATTAACATAAAAGCTAAGCAGCCAAACGCACAAAAGTCGGCAGCTAGTTCTTGTGATATTTTTTTCTTCTTTCATACTGTTCTTCGTGTGTGCGTTTTATACAATTTGATAAAAGCTAAGGATCTTAGTGGGCGTCTCTGTGTAAGTGTGTGTGTGTTTCTGTTTGTGTTTGTGTTGAGCTGACAGCGCCCGCATTAGGCGCCCAAAAAAAAAAAGAAAAGAAAAGAAATATAAAATGGCGAAAAATTCGTACATAAAATTGTTGTATATAAAGTTAAGCCAGCTTTGCTGATGAGCTGTTTGTGTGTGTGTGTACTGGTGTGTCAGTGTTTGTGCCTGTCATAAAAATAGCCTAATAAATTGGCAAATGAATGCCGCAGGTTGCTCGCGTGTTTGTTTGTGTGCGTTGTGTTGTTGTCGCGTTTTCATAATAAATCCATAAATCCTTTTTTACGGGGCGCACCAGCCAATTCGATTATTTGCCAAGAATCGAAGCTAACAAATTTGAACTTAACACTAAGCCGACAGTTCTAGCCAAGATTGGCCGGTTAACTGGGCCTGGCCCAACATAAGCTGACGTGGCCAAACAGTTTGGAAGGGATTTTCTTTTTTGGCAGCTTAGAAATACACACAGCAATAGCTGCTCAAAGTTGTTGTTTACCATTTTTCTGGCCAATTATTGTTACTGCTGTTGTTCTTGTCATTTGTTGGACACCAATTTATTGGCGCTCGCTCATTTTGTCTGCTTTGATTTATGCGCGTGTGTGTGCCGAACGGCAATTGAGATAAATATTTAGATTTGATATTGATTTATTAACTAGCTGGCGCGTTTAATTGGCTAAAAGATTTGTTAGCTCCAAGACAGTTTCAAGTTTAGACAGTGCCAAAAGCTACAAGTTAAGCGCTTGTCATGACGAAAAGCTGATTAAATTTCATTTCATTTCACAAGATGTATGCTCAAAAGTGTAATTAGAATTTTTAATTTTTTCTGTGTGTGTGTGTATGAGTGTGTATAAAAGTTGGTCTTGATTCAATTATGCGCTCGTTATTTAAATTGCTGTTTTGCCCTTTTCGCATACTTGCTAAATACTTTATCTTGTCACATTTTTGCATTTTGCCTGGCATTAGCTTCTGTTTCAAGCCAACACAACAAAGCTCACACATGCAAAATATTTTGTGCACAAGAACAAAAAACAAAAAAGTTTACACACACATTTTTAGTATAGCATATGAATTTTTTTGTAAAGTGCAGAGTTATGCATTGAAGTGGGCGAAGTGGCCTGATTCAAGCAACAAGAAGAATTTGTATACATTTTTAAAGCTAGTTACTTTAGTTGTTAGCATTTGAATTTAACTTTGTCAACATTGCAAGCACTTTCAATTGAATTTCATTTGAAGCCCTCATAAATATGCTACAAAAGTGTTGTGAAACAAGTATTATCAGCGTTTGCACTGTGTTATCAAGTGGCAAGCGTCTAAAGTGAATTGGCAGCTGACTAGCTTAGTCCTTAACGGCTAAAACAAACAGCAATGACAGCAATAGAACACACAATTCCATTTAGTAGCTTGTCACGTGTGTGTCAAATTAATACATATGTATACATATATATCGCGTTTCATAGTACTTAATATAGAGAGAGAGCATGAGTTTGAAGGTGTTCTGTAAAAGTGTTTGCACACATATGCCAATTAAAATAAAAAAGATAAGGCAAACATTTATGAAAACGTATAGCAATTAAGATTTAATCTTTAGATTCAATTATGATGTCATATAGCTTGACGTTTAACAAGTTGCTTGAAAGTTTGCATTTTGTTTGTTAGCTGTCCATCAATATTATGGATTTAATTAAGTAACTAACTTGTCAGTTTGCAACTCGTTTGCATTAACAACTTTAAAAAGTAATTAACTAACAAAGTTTATTGAATATTTATATATTTAATTGATTATCTACATTGGCCAAAGCTCTGCCGTTGAAAGTTAATAACCATTTAACACTAGCAATACATTAAAATGGATTTAATCCTTTGCCAGCTTATAGCTGTCGAGTCATTGCAATAAAGCGTAAAATAAACTAAATTTAATTTATTTCTGTTTGGCAAAAAAGAATTCACTTTTTTCTATTCATTATTGTCTGGCTGAAAGCTTTCCATTAACTGATAATTCAATTGTATTCGAAATCTATTTTGGTCACACACACGCAGCTCTCAAAGCTTCAAATCCCATAATTCAATTATAAACTTATGTTATATGTGTATATATTGTTTGTTATTGTTACTTGCCATTTTTCATGCTCATACGCAAAGCCTTTTGACATATTTTGCCGGGCTGGTATCGCCTGTTACGCCAGTGATTTGTGCTGCGGAAGAAATACATAAAGCACAGGACAATGCAAAACGGATGAGCCAGAGATGTCGAGAGACATTCAAACAATGTTCTCAATGCTGTCAATGCCAGCAGAGCGGAGCACTGAATAAACTGCCAAAGGACTCAATACAAATCAATCATGTCGCATATCATGTCAAAAGCATCAGCAGCAACAGCAGTTGTAGAAAAGACTCCAATGCTAACGCTGCGTACGCGTAACTTATTAAAAAACTTTCCAAATCAAAACACAATTGTGAAGACCATGTATATATATATATATATATGTATATATATAGCCAATGACAACATCAATAGTTTTTGAAAAGTGTCAGAGGAAGCCGCCTTGAACATTTCCGTGCCAAAGTGCTATGCACGAGGGAGGGGCGGGCATAGCGGGGATATGGTGATGGGGAGAGATGATGGGTATCGGGGTGTGTTTTGTGAGTTTGCCAGCCAAGTTTCTGTTATATTCTTGTACTTCTTGTTGCTGCTACTGCTGTTGTTGTTGTTGTTGTTATTGTTGTTATTGCCTACACTGACTGTTGCATGTTCAGGCCCATTGTTGGCACAATACCAACAGCAACAGCGTAGGCGTGGCGTGGCGTATTTATCTATAACTGTATGTGTGTGTGTGGACTTTGCCAAGGAAACGCATTCAAGCAGTTTTTCATTTACATTTTCATTAAAACAAATCACACAGAAAATGTCGTTTGCAAAAAGGACAAAGCAGGACTTTGCGGCCGCAGGCGGCAGGCAGAAATGTCTTTGAGTACAAGCGGTACGGTGGGGGCTGGTAGGGTAGGGTAGACGCTGTGGCATGTATCAAAGGCCTGCGACAGCTCATAATTCTTTTCGTATATATTTGTATATTTTTTTTTATATATTTTTGTTGTTCCTTTCGTTGCAGGGCGATTTTAAAAATGCGCACAAGAAAGGCGCCGACGCCAAAGCGTGGGTGCAACAAGAACAAGCAGCAACAGCAGCTAAAGAAGCAGCATCAGGCCATTAAGACGTCACCACTCAAAACAAAATAATACTCGCTCGCAAACCAAAGCAAAGCATAGCAAATCAAAACGAAATACCAAAAAGAAAAAAAACTATAAATAAATAAATAAAAATTATATCACACATACGCCATGGAGCCAGTAATGAGTTTGGCCTTGGCCGCTCATGGTCCGCCCAGCATACTGGAGCCGTTGTTTAAGACCGTAACTACGACCACAACCACAACAACAACAACAACTGCGCCGAGTACCAGCAGCAGCAGCGCCAGCCCCACAATCAGCCCCAGCACAAGCAGCACGCTGCTAACAGCTTTGCTGGAGAATCTAACATCCACAGCGGCTAGTAATTTCTATGATCCGTATGGCAATCAAACGAATGGCACTTTGGGCTTTGAGACAAAGGGACCGCGCTACTCGTTGGCATCAATGGTGGTCATGGGTTTCGTAGCGGCGATTTTGAGCGCGGTAACAGTTGCTGGCAATGTGATGGTGATGATCTCATTTAAGATCGATAAACAACTGCAGACGATCAGTAATTATTTTCTGTTCTCGCTGGCAATTGCGGATTTTGCAATTGGTGCGATTTCAATGCCACTGTTTGCGGTCACAACCATATTGGGCTATTGGCCATTGGGTCCACATGTTTGTGACACTTGGCTGGCACTCGACTATTTGGCATCGAATGCATCGGTTTTGAATCTGCTTATCATTAGCTTTGATCGATATTTTAGTGTAACACGACCATTGACTTATCGCGCCAAGAGAACGACAAATAAGGCAGCTGTAATGATTGGCGCCGCTTGGGGCATAAGTTTGTTGCTTTGGCCACCCTGGATCTACAGCTGGCCGTACATTGAGGGCAAGCGTACGGTGCCCAAGGATGAGTGCTATATACAGTTTATAGAGACAAATCAGTATATTACATTTGGCACAGCGTTGGCTGCATTCTATTTTCCCGTTACGATCATGTGTTTTCTGTACTTTCGCATTTGGCGCGAGACAAAGAAACGGCAAAAGGATTTGCCTAATTTACAAGCGGGCAAAAAGGATTCTAGCAAGCGTTCCAATAGCAGGTGAGTGGGCTAAACATTGAATAATTCTAGGAACAAGACTATATATAATTTATAGCTTGACTTGCAGAATGTTTTAAATACAATTATAAAAAACATCGCAAAATATTAGCAAAGGTCAAAGTGTTGGGCCTCCATTATGAGTTAAGCACACATTTAATTTAAAAGCTAATCAAATATCAAAATGCAAATTCAGCGTGCTTTTAAATAAATTAGCATAGTTTAAGCCTAAGCAGAAATTAGAATAAATAATCTCAGTTAATAACTTATTGAGCATTTGAATTATTAATCTAACCGCACAGCATTTAAAAACCCGTTTAACTTATGCATATTTTATGTAGCATACTTTTATGAGCACACAAAAATATAACTTTACCATCGCAACTCTGACCATTTTGTTTCAGCGATGAGAACACTGTTGTAAATCACACTGGTGGTGGCTTGTTGGGTTTCCCTCAACTGGGTGCCAATGATCACGACACCTGGCGACGACCACGCTCCGAGAGTTCAGCGGATGCGGAAAGTGTTTATATGACCAATATGGTTATCGATTCCGGATATCATGGCATGCACTCGCGCAAGTCAAGCGTAAGTGAAATCCTTTTGGCATATGCATTTTTTATGACACTTTCATTTGCATTTGGTTGTTGGTTTGGTGAATCAAGTGAAAAGTTTTCATATATACATATATTTGTTTTATTATGCAGATTAAGAGCACGAATACAATCAAAAAGCCATATTCATGCTTTGGCAACGTCAAGGAGTGGTGCATCGCGTGGTGGCATTCGGGTCGCGAGGATTCCGATGATTTTGCGTATGAGCAGGAGGAGCCATCTGATTTAGGGTATGCAACACCAGTAACAATTGAAACTCCTTTACAAAGCTCCGTCTCCAGGTAGTACAAAAAAAGCAGCTCTCATTTCTCTTTTAATCGTCTAATTTTCGTGTGTAAGCAAACACCGCACCCTTGAATAAAGGCACACACACACGCACCAACTACAGATTGTATGTGTGTGTGTGTGCCTTTCGCATCTCAAATGCACTCAAAGCACTTCATACAGAACAAGCATAAAGAAAAAACAACAACAGAAACGAAAAACAACACAAAATACGATTCGTTGCTTGCCCCAAAGGGAAAACACAAATACTGCAAAATAATTCCACTTGCCACCCACACGAACGCACCCACACACACACACATACACTATGTTCTCATTTTACACACACATACACCATGCACCATGTATAGCCATCAATAGATAGCACAGTGCACCCGAAAAGTATTCGCACACACACACACACACATCGTGTAGTACAGTTACACAGACGAGTGCACAGCAATGGGCGAAACTCAGTTTGAGAGAATTGGAAACGCCTTTCGTTTTGTTCACCATCTCTTTCTTCTTTATCATTGCATACTCAATTTGCGGCAACTTTTGTCGCATCCATTGAGTGTGAGAGTTTTTGTTGGCTTGTGTTTTTGGTAATTGAAATTTGATTTGGCTATTGTTCTGTTATTAATCCATTCGTATTCGTGTCATAACTATTATTTAATGTTGAGCTAATGTCAGAATGATGTGTATACAAAACCCACATATGCACGTCCATAACTTGGCCAAAACCAATGCGATTTTTAAGAGGAATAAAGATTTCGTTATTAAGCATTACAAATTCGATAAATAACTAAAGCTCTGACTCAAAATTTTATATTAAATCATCAACACATGAGTTTAAAATAACAGATACTAATATAACTAAAATTTATTTATTTTCCGCATCTTGATAAAGTTTAGTATGTTAGAAACGCCCAACTCTTAAATTTTGTTGACCAACTCTCTCACTCTCTGTGTGCTAATCACCTTACTGTGCGCGTGTGTTCGCGTGTGCTAGTATATTAGCTTATGGTGTATATGTGTGGGGCAGTTTGCATCCGCTGCTCCATATTGATCCTGTTTTGTCGTTGTTCTTGCTCTTGTTGTTATTATTGTTGTTGTCGTAGCTTGTCACAGTTTTGTAAGGCCTGTCAATGTCCTGACGCCTGATGCCTGGCTGCCTGCTGTGCCGTGCTGTGCTGTGTCAGGTGTCCTGTTGAAGCTTCTGACAATACTAAAGTGCGACATGCCTTTGGCGCATATTTTTCTTTTTGTTTTTTCTTTTCGTTTTGCTGTGCGCTTGTTTGTTTCGTTTGCAGATGCACCTCGATGAACGTGATGAGGGACAACTACTCGATGGGCGGCAGTGTCAGTGGTGTCCGGCCACCGAGCATAATGCTGGCTGATGTTTCACCGACGCCATTGCGTCCGCCACTCAATTCAATTTCGCAGCTACAAATGCAGGATATGAATGCGGTGAACAACAATGGCAACGGCAACATCAATATCAGCATCAACAGTGGCAGCAGCAATGTTAGTGGCGGCGTCGGTGGTGTTGCTGGTGCTAATAGCAATCTGAATGGTGTAGCTAGTTGTAGCATTTCGGCGGCCAATTCACGCTCCTTGCCCGTCAGCAATCGCATTGGCTCGCGTTCGGTCAGTCAGGATTCTGTTTACACCATACTTATACGTCTGCCGCCAGATGGCGCTAGCACAGCGAATGGCAGCACTAATGCACCGACAGTGGGCAATGCTGCAACCCAAACGGATAATGGGCCCTCCATCAAGATGATACACGAGGATGTTGTTGCCAACACCACAGTGACCGGCTCGAGTGTGGGAATGGGCGTGGTTACCGCCCCACCGCTTACACGTCGCCCGTTGCCATCGCGTGACTCGGAGTTCAGTTTGCCGCTGGGTCGACGCATGTCGCATGCCCCACAGGATATGCGACTGCTCAACGCCAAAGTCATACCCAAGCAGCTAGGTGGCAAGGCGGGCGTACTGGCCAGTCAACATGCCCTGTTGAATGCACGCAATGCGGCCAAAAAGAAGAAAAAGTCACAGGAGAAACGACAGGAGTCGAAAGCGGCAAAAACACTCTCAGCCATACTGTTGAGTTTCATCATCACCTGGACACCGTACAATATTCTGGTGCTGATCAAGCCGCTAACAACCTGCTCGGATTGCATACCCACCGAATTGTGGGACTTTTTCTATGCGTTGTGCTACATCAACTCCACCATAAATCCCATGTGCTATGCCCTGTGCAATGCATCCTTTCGGCGCACCTACATCAGGATACTCACCTGCAAGTGGCATACGCGCAATCGCGAGGGCATGGTCAGGGGCGTTTATAACTAGGGTGGAGTTGAAATACAAAACAAACAAATTCATTTCATAATACAAATAATAGTTGCAATAAATGTTGTGTGCTAAACGTGTATAAGAAAAAAAAAATAAAAAACAAATTTAAATTGTTAGCAAAGAAAGCAAAAAGCAAAAAAACCAAAACTAGGCTTAGGTTAAACACTTAAACAAGCAGTACTGATTTTTTGATGTCTAGCCCCCAAATATATTATATATATTTATGAAATAATTATATCTATAAATGTAATTACAATATGAGAGTGCTGCGTAACAAGTTTTCCATATGCTAAAGTTGTACAATAATAAATTATTAAAAGCATTTTCAAGAAATTTTGTATGCTTTATATTGCCAAACTCAAACCTGTTAGAAAGAGTTCAATAAATAAACAACTAATGATTTTGTATCTCCAATAATCCCAAATGAATTCTCTCCTTTAGTACAAAACGTATCGATAAAAAGCGTCTTCCATCTGTAAAAATTTTCCCCATGCCAATTTTTCTAGAACACGAAATTATAATCAAAAT
>JAWNNR010001045.1:0-21678 GCA_035044725.1 Scaptomyza caliginosa | reverse complement strand
TTCTTCTTCGCTAACTCGTTCGTAGCCACGTATTGCTCTCCCTCGCCCTTCCTCATTCATAGTGGCGTCAAGCTCCCAACACGACATAAAGGTTTGTCTTGCGTGACGAAGTGGTGCGACTTCCGAAGGTGCAAAAAGAAAAGAAGAATTGCTACCTTTTTTCCCCCTTTTGTGCATCCTCTCTCGTCGGGAGTGAGGCAGGACAATGGGTAGATGACTGGCAGTGCATTCAGCAGACAAGCAGGCAGTCAAACCACAAACAAACAGACCGTCTCCCGGCTACTCTCATTCTTCCCCTCTTTCCTTAATTTTTTTTTTCCGGCTTACTTTTTTGTTTCCATCGTGCTCCACCTTTTTGATCCTGTGTATAACACACAACATCTGCAACTGTATGTATCTGCGACAAACATGAGAGAGGAACAGTAGAACGCAGCTCTCATCTTGTGGGTAGAGGTGGCGCACTCTCCCCCGGCCGTTCTACTTTGTTTGTGGGAGAAGAGGTGGGTGGGGGACATCAACACACGCACACACAAACACACGCACAAAAAAGTGCAAATAAAAAAAGGAGCACAGAGAGAGAGAGAAGGACTGGGGAGGAAGTAAAGGAAAAGGAAAGGGAGGAAACGGCGACGCGGCGACAGAAACGAAAGTAGCCTGGCGAATGCCAGCCACTGAGTCTCCTCCCTCATTGCAGCTGCTCCACCTTCCTTCACGGTACCGGTACTGGCACAACTTTTTGAGGACTGTCGCGTGGCATTCGCCACGCAACTGGCTATGATGGAGTCGGATAGTCAACGGTGGGTGAGCAACAGCAGCCGTAGCCCAGAACAGGTAAGCTGGGCCTCCTTTGGCCAGCAGCTGTCGCCACCTATTTCGATCACTGCCGTCACCGTCCCCGGCGCAGAGACACCCATACTTTCGCTATGCGCGCCATTATCGGCGCCGCCGTCAACACCAATTTCCCCGAATTTGGGGATCAATAGGGATCTGGCCATGGCGCAGTCCAGAAGTCCGATGGTAACGAGTCTCTACTTCTCTGAGTCCACGCCCACGGCGGATCCACTGGCCATCAAAAATACCTATTACCAGCCGAGTGACACCGCTGAGCTGCCGACAGCTTTCTCCTTTAGTCTGCCTGCCTTCGCGCTGTCCAGCAGTGGTGGCGGGTGGAACTTCGGCACCCCAGATTTGACGCAGGTGGAAAGCGAAGTGGACGCCAAAGGTCTAAGTGACGGGGCACCACAACAGACTTCAGTCAAGTCACTGTTGGCAAGCTCCCTCTTTAACTTTCCTCACCTAACCGCACCACAGACGGATCGCCTATCACCCACCTCCCACACGACAGCAGACGGCATCCTACGTGACGATGCCGCACTCGGATGTAGCGTGACCAACGCGAAATGGACACAAGAGTGGAGTCAGCGGCGGCCCTCGTCACAATACGATAACAGCAGCGCCGCTAGCAACAGCCAGCACACTACAGCAAATCGTCTCTCCGAATATAGCACCTTTGCGATTGATGTGCAGACTAGGGACGACTTCCAGAGTGCATTGCAGTCCTCAAGTATCCACCAGCTCTACGGCGGTCGCCCTACGGCACCGGTATCGAGAGACATCTCGTTTACCGCGCCGTTTAGCGTGTCGTCTTCCTTCACGTCCTTGCCAGGCCGTCGGGCGGGGCAGTCTAATCCAGCCTCCCCCGTGGGATTGGTGGGCAGTCCCAGCGGTCCCACAACGGCGGAGTCGACCATCAACCGATGCATCTTCCCGGTCACCACGGCGGGGGGTGCGATATCCACTGCGCGCTTTGTACGGGTGCTGCGCGGAGAGTTTGACGACAGTGACGCGAGTCTGGACAGCGGCCGCTTTCCGACAAGCATCCATTCCTCCGCGAAGCCATCCCGCGTGCGAGGCGGCAGGAGTCCGGCGTTTTCATCTACTACGAGTGGCACCTACGGCGGTGTACTGCACTCTCAGTCAACATACAGCTCACCAATTGGACACATGCTGCTCAATGGAGCCCCTCATTTCAGGTCGGCTACTTCTGGCAGTATTGGTCACAGCGTCACTAGCTCCACCGTCGGTAATGGGCTGGTGATGCCAGTTGGTCAGCCGTCATCATTTTCCGTCACGGTTACTGTTCCTCCAGTAGTCGACGGCAACAATGTCTCGCACAGCACTGTTGGCGGCTGGCGGCTGCTCAGCTTCCGAGAACAGGACGACTCCTCCCTCCCCGTACGCGCCACCGTGGCGAAGGCCACGCGGCCAAAGAAGAAGAAAAAGACCAATAGCAAGTCAAAGAAGGGGAAAGGTCGCCGTAGTGGCCGCAGCTCTAGACCCGACGACGGCAGCTCAAGAAAGAGTCGCCATCGCAACTCCAGCCGCCCGTCCCCCATTACAAACGTTCACGTTTCTGGCGCTGCGCCGACTCTCACGGCTACCGAGGTGGTGGTACCATACGCATCAGAGAAGGCGAGTTCCTCTACCGGCGTGTCCCCCGTGGGGCACACAGTTCGTCCATCATCCGCTACTGCTGTGCCGCCAGCGGATCAAAATGGGCAGCCGCAGCGTGTCGCACTCCAGCCCCACCCGCCGAGCGTGGTGCCGTGGGCGAAGTATCACGAGGTACCCCCACCCCCGCGCGCATCCCCCGTTCTTCAGCGACTGCTGCGGAGGAAGGAGCTGCCAGACAATGGCCAGTATGCTGTGCCGCCGACGCCCTCCCTGCAGATGCCGTTACTGCCGCAGTGCGGTCCCGTTCCCCTTCTCGAGAGCCGCCTTAACGGTGCTGTTCGCAGCTCATTGCGCATTCCGCTGACCGCGAAGAGCATGCAGACCATCAGCACCGGCGGGTGTGTTCCACCGAGCACGGAGGGCGAGACGTCGGCGAATGCGGCAGGGAGACGGGAGAATGGCGGCATGCGATCCGCTGGCAGTCGCGCATCGAATCGGGATGCCACCGGCTCAAAAGTCTCAAAGAGAGAGAGCCAGGGTAGCTCGAGAAACAGCAGCAAAGATGGGTGGTCAAAAAAGGGGTGTGGCGCCAGTAGTGTTGGTGATTTTGATCAGGTAAGTGAAGTCAGCATCACTGTAGTAAACCGCAGCCGCACTTCGAAGAGTGCGGATGTCCGCCCGGGGAAGAATGTATCGGAGGTGCCGCGGAATGCCATGAAGTGGCGTCTGCCTCCCATTTAAGGACTTGCGTAGCTGGAGATGCGAAACTCCACTGATGGAAGAAAGGAGAGAGAGAGAAAGCAGCGGATTTGCGAGTAACAGTGAGTCGGCTGTGTTGAGACAACGAGCGCGACGTAAGTGCCGACAAGGAGCTGCTTTCCTTTGGAGCGATTCTGATTTCAACTGCTACACGACGGTGTGGGTCGTTGCGTCTCGCAATAAGCTCCACTGTGTTCATTGAGTACGTATCTGATCTCCTTGCTTGTAGAGGGTTAGCGGTGGCCCACACATGCACATTTTGTTTTGCTTTGGCTGAGTAGCTGTATTGCGCTACTTTTGTTTTTCTGCAAGTGGATTCATAGCTGAAAAGATAGAATAGAAGTCGGTACTAGCGGAGACACGACACCTCCAGTCAGGAGGCGAGCGAACAGTGACACCCGTCTCTCCCTCTCTACATCTCTTTACACATCTATTGATAGATGTGTAAATAATTGAAGCACAGAAAAGGAGCAGAGTAACTGGCGTGTTGTCTTGTAGCGGTGCTGTGCCGCGGTTCTGAAAGGACGCTTCCTTTGCTGTCTTGTTTTCCCTTTTTCCTTTCAGTGAGGTGTGCTTGAGGGCAAAGCAACAAAGAAGAGAAGAAGGAAAACACAGAGTAGCGGAGGCGAGAGGCAAACATCCCTCCATCGCTTATGAGCTGCAGTTGCACTGACAGGTGCCGTCGAGAACCGGCAGGTGATGCGGAGCGTCTCATCGAAGGAAGAGGAGAGGGACGAGGAACTCAGTCAATGACAGCAGCATTCTTTTTGAAGAGAGAGAAAAAAAAAGTACATTCATAATCATCCGCGTCATCGGTGATCAGCGAGGGACGCATCCTTCGCCTGGCCCGGTGCGTTGTTTGTTTCTCATTTACCACATGTGTATGTATAGCAATGGAAATGTGGGGGTTTATGTGGGCGTGTATGTCTATATATAAATAAATAAATAAAGATGCCGTGTGTGTGTGTTGGTGTGCTCCCTTTCTGTCGTTTTGCTTCATTGAGAAACTCTCCCTTTTGTTGATGCATTGTGAACAGTTTTCCCCTCTTTCTGTTTTTTGTTTTCGTTTTCGATCCCACTATTAATTTGTTTTGGAGTGCAGCAAAATGTCTTGTGACTCGGTGTTGCGGAGACCCTCGCAGCTCCTCTGATATGCTCTGAGGCAATTCACAGGTAAGTTTTTCTTCCCACCTCTCCTCACGGGTGTGCCAATGTTCTACTTGTGCATAGTAATGATGTCTTTCATCTCTCTCGTTATTTTGAAGTGTATACATATATATAGATATATATATATATATAGATGTGTGTATCTATGCGTGAATGCGTCTCGTCATTGCATTCCTTTTTGGAAAGGACTCATTGGATCGTATTCAGTGTGATGTGCATTGCTTATCGTTGACAGCTCAGTCTCTGGTGTGTGTTGGGGGCGGGGGAGGGGCTGATCGCATTGCTGAGAATGAATTCTCAAAACGTAAAACGATTTCCAGACTGTTTGTTTTTCTCACGTCTTTTTCTCGCCATTTTTTTTTCCCCCTCGCTCTTCTTTTCTCTATTCCCGCTCTCACTGTGTCTCTGCACTTTCCATTTGATTTGATCTGTTTTCTATATTGAAATAGACCCCCCCCCTCGCTGTCTTTTGCCCGCTCTCTCCCTCCCCCTCCCCCTCTCTGTCCACGTGTCGTGTGGCGCGAAGAGAGAGCAAAGGAGAGGTGAGTGCGTGGGTGGCTCTCTCGTGCCAGTTCTCTGGAGGATGGGCAAATGCTTTTGCATCAACGAAAACGCACTGGTGTGTATCTTTTGTCCAACATGCGTCTTTTCTGGAGTTTCTCTCTTCTTTCTCGCTCTGCTTTCAGATGACTCACCGGATGATGGCGAAGCGCATGGGTTCATATCTTGACTCAGTTGGATTGGGGTTCAATACGATTTTCTCTACATCTACAGGTGTATGTGTGAGCGTGTCGTCGGAGGTGTACAGAAGGCTTCTCTGAAACAAAGAGAGTGTGTGTTTAGGTGCTGCATTGTCTGTGTACGTGGATGTCCATGTGTGCGTCCAAATGGGATCGAGCTGCCTTCTTTTAGGGGGGGGGCAGCACACCAAAATCTAACTTTTTCCCCCTTTTTCAATCGAACCCCAAAGAAGCAACGGGGTCGCAATAAAAATAAATAGCAAAGCAGCAGGAGAGGTGATGGCCTCCCAGAGATGGCCGTGGTGCACACGTCCTGGTGAGACGCCTGTTGGGCTACCAAACAAAGGAACAACAAAAGAGAGGAAATGAAAGTGAAAAGAGCCTTTGCTAACAAACATATGTTCTCATCTTGAAGTTCATAGAGAGAGAGAGAGGTGGATCTGTTCCCAAAGCGGCGGTCCACTGCATATCCTTCTTCCTATCTGTGTGCGTGGCTGTGGGCATCTTTGTGTGCTTGCTATTGTAGAGTGCAGAGGGAGAAGATGAGTGGTTTTTGATGCCTAAGAGGTAAAGCTAAAGATGCATTTGAGTCTCACAACAGACATTGGAAAGAGATGGGCAGAGAGACAAAGGGGGGGGGGGTGATTTATATGTAGATGGTGTCCATCCCTCCTTCATCTCACCATCGCATGGAACTTCAATAACGACGACGACGACGACACCAACAAGGGCAGCGGCTTCGCAGAAATACATTCTGCATTGAACAAAGGCGACTCTCTTGCTCTTTCCCTTCCTTTGCTTCACCACCTTGCTTAGTTTTTCTCTTCTCTCTTCGTTTGCCACTGGACGTTCACCTGGATGATCTCTCCTGCTGACGACCGCTGAGAAGGTTTCCCTTTTTCTGAATTCCTCACACACACACATATACAGCTCTCTTTCCCCATCTATCTATCTATACGTAGTGTTGTATATCTTTACTTGTATACCTCTACAGTGTGTTGTTTTAATCGCTCACATGTGTAACTGTATGTGGGCTGATAGAGAGAGAGAGAGATATCTGTTTAATGTGTTGGTGTAGGCGTGTCCGTGTTGACTTTTTTTTTGTGCTCCATGACACGTCTCACGCACCCCCTTTTTTTAAAATAAAGGGTGTGTGTGTGTGTTTGTGGTTTGCATGCCCGTTGAGTTCTCCCGCTCTTTCGTTGTTGTCTGTGTCTGTGTGGCTATAGAGGCGGGGGGGGGGGGGGGGAGGAATGCGTCACGGTTTCATTGTGCGATGTTGCTCCTCTTCTTCTTCTTTTCTGTTCTCTTTTTGTTTCCCGTGTGGTTCACTTGTCACGCGGTGTCTAAACTTCTTCTTTTTGTTTTGGTCATCTTTTTTCCCTCTCGTTGTTTTTTTTTCCCCTTTTTTTTTTGTTTTGATTTCTTTTTCTTCAGTCGCACAAAGGGAAGCAAACAAATAATAATGACGGCGAGTAACGTAGAAAGGAGAGCTGGGCAGACACCCACACACACACCATCCTCTCGCTGTGGCAGTCGGGAAGGCGGTTCTGATAGTCTACATCACACAACAGCATCCTTCTCGCTGCGCCACCTGCTGTGTGTGTACCTGTGTCCCCCTTTTCTGTTTTTTTTTTTTTTTTTTTGCTGCCTTTCTTTCTCTTCCGTGGCTCTCTTTTGTGGTGTTTTCATCTTTATGTTCTCTTTGCTTCTTTTCCTCCTTTTTTTTTTTTTCGCTGTCATCGCCTGAATGGGAACGGCCAAGCAATATACTTTTTTTTTTTCGGCTTCAGTCCTCACGTGGTAGCGTGGAGCCCGGGACCATCATTATCGAAAGACGCTGGCGACAAAGAGAGGAGAGAAGGGAAGCAGGTGTGGCCTCACTCGGCGAGTGGGAGAAGAGAAGTTTTTTTTTTCAAGTGTCTATTGCGCTGCACAAGGCTCCACCCTTCTCCCTTTTTTTTTCGTTGCTTTTTTTTATTATTTCATCATTGGTGGAGGTTCAGTACACCGTGTACTAATGCCAACTACACAACGAAAGAGGAGGAAGAAGACCCCCCCCTCTTCACTCTCCCCAGAAAGAAAGAGATGGAAAGTGAAAGAAGGACAACGACGACCCTGCCGCTCTGAAGTGGTAGTGACGATGTCCTTGCTGCTGATCCGCTTATTCATGCGCTGATGGTGCAATGAATAGTTTTTATTCTTT
Organism: Scaptomyza caliginosa; assembly: GCA_035044725.1. Lineage (NCBI taxonomy): Eukaryota > Metazoa > Arthropoda > Insecta > Diptera > Drosophilidae > Scaptomyza > Scaptomyza caliginosa. The sequence goes on along the minus strand of JAWNNR010001045.1, from coordinate 14,352 downwards.
TGTCTTTTTTGTTGTTGTTCTTTTACTTACCTTCACGGAGGAACCGACTAGTTGTCACAGTGATGATGTGTTGTGCCGCTCTCCAACTGCTTTTACCTTCCCTTTTCGTTGGTTCAGCATTCTTGATGGTCAGGTCAGGCTGGCTGACATGAATGTGGGCGTGTGCGTAGCTTTTCTCCTTCTCGCTGTGTGAGGTTTGTCCCCCCCCTTTTTTTCTTCTTTTTCGTTGCTGTTGCTGTTGTTAGACATTTGCTTTTTTGCAGTGACGTTGTGAGGGACTCGACGGTGCGGCGGGGAGACGATCCTCCGCTTTTTTTTTTTCCTGTTTTGTTTTGTTACTCTTTGCTTTCTTTCCTTTTGCTGTGTGACCTAACGATGCGTTGAGGTGTGGATCTCTGTGTGACTTGCATCTGCGGGTTTGGTACCATACTCTTTTTTTGTTGTTGTGGTGGTGGTTGCTGTCGTTCGTGGTGTCATTTATTCTAAAATGGAAGAGGGAGGGGGGGGGGCGGAGGTATTGTCTTTGTCAGACACTCTCCCCTCTCTACCTACACCCACCCACACACGCACCAACCCACCTGCACCTACCCATCACTTTGTTTATTGATGATTGTTTGCTTTTTGCTTGATTTCGTCGCTGCGTCGTTGTCGGTGCTGTTATTCCGGGGGTCGTCGTCTCACCTCCCTTCCTCTTTTTTTTTTCGTTTCTTTCCCTCCCGCGCTGCATCAACTGGGATGCGGAATATCGTGAAGAGAAAGGCGATCTGGTCAGGAAGCACGGGAAGGGGCGGGACGGCGCTACTCTCTCGTATGGTGTCATCCGGATCCCTAGTCGCGTGGTAGACTCGCTGGGGAGGCACCTTTCTTCCCTTTTTTGTGGTTTTTTTTTTTTTTTTGGTTTAGCTGGATGGGTGGTTGCTTGCTCATTGGTGTTGGCTTTCTTCCCACAAAACAACAACAACAAACAAAAGAAAAATAAAAGAGCAACGTGACGATTGCTAGCGATGCGGGCCTCCGTCGTCGGTCAACGAATGGCTTTGCGGTGATCGCTAGTGCGGCGGTTTACCGGACTCGCTGTCCCTCTTCCCCTCCTCCTCTGCGGTGGTGGTGCCACTACTCTTTCTTTCTCCTTTCCTCTCTCTGCTTTATTTTTCCTCCTTTTCTGCCGATGTCGGGTGTGATACTGACGCGCGCTCATCCATCGCTCATATCTGAAAATAAATGTACCACTTCACTGCAGTAGCGGTAGCAAAGGAAGGAAAGAAACAAACAGATCAAAACGAACTGGAGAACCAAGTCTTGGAGTAGTCAGAGCCTGCCCAATTCATTTCCCATAGCGAGAGATACATCCATCCATTTGCTCCTCCGTTATTTTGTTTCCTACTTTGGCCGTCATTTATCTTTCAAAAAAAAGCGAAAGAAGGTACCGCGGACGTGGAGGCTGGAACGGTAAGCACCTACTGGCATCACCGCCGGCAACACCAGCGCTCCACCTTCGGCCTTCGCCCCCCCCCCCCCTCCCCCCTCTTCCTTCGCGCACAAGGTTGGCAGTGAAGGGCAAGTCCTTTGCAATGTCTTTTCTCATCAAACACATCTAGGTGCATCAACAGTTAGCCAAATAGGGAGGGAGGCAGAGGAAAGAGTGCCGTGTTTTTCTTTACGAGGGAGTTCTCATCTGAGTGCTTCCTTCTCTTATATATATTTTTTTCTTCTCTCGAGTCGGTCACAGGCAAGAAATCGAATCAGAATAACAGCAGCAACACCAGCAAGACACCTACACGTCTGTTCCCATGACTCTTCGCATTTCAAACTCCGATGACGGTACCAGCAGCAGTGGGGTGCGCGATTCTAGTCGCACTGGCAGGTTTATCGAGATCGCTGAGCCGAGTCTATTGGATCAGACCTGTGCTGACTCCTTCTGTTGTGTGGCAACGCGGCTGCCCATCAACCTCGGCGGCGTGAGACGGGAACGGTTGGAGGGCAGCGGGGTGGTACTGCCGCCGCCACGACCGCTATTGCAGCGAGTACGCGAAACAAAGGAGCCATCGACACCAGCGATGAAGATCACGACGGCAGTGACAGTAAAAATGCCGGGTGATGGTGGTGAGCTGCGGCTCACGCCGCTGAAGCAGCACCAAAGCGGTGGTGCACGGTTGCTTTTCCAGCCGCGGAAGATCCCGCTGCCGCCACCCGCTGTCCCTCGCGCGCTCTCTGTCTCCTCTGCCGGCTCCGCGCCGCTGCTGCCGAAGCTCGTTGGTGCGTTTGACATCGAGAGAACACCGACACCACTGACGACTCGATCAATACCGCCACCACCGCCGTCGTCGCTGAGGGTAAAAAGCCTTTTGTGGGGCGGCAGCGACGACCTCGAGTACAGCATCACTGCGCTGGACGACGAGTCGTATCTTTACTCCGAGACGACCTGCGCCACGCCAGAGCAGCAGGAGAACGAGATGGTGTCGACACCCGAGCCCTTCGACGACGCCGTGCAGGCCCTCAACTGGCCCATACAAAAAACAGCGGTGGCAACCCTGCGAGCCGGTGGTCTCCACGACCGCGATAAGTCGCTCTCACCGTGCAGCAGCACCGCCGTCGCGTCTGACAGTGTAGGTGACGCGCGTCCGTCGCGGGTGCCGCATGGCCTGCCGCCGAGGTGCCCGACGTCCAGCGAGAGGGAGTCTGCGGCGCTTGCCTTCCTCGTGTCGCGGGACCGCTCTCTGGAGGGAATGACCCCCCCACACTATACGCGACATCTCACCGTGCGACAAACGCCACACAGCCCGGAAAAGGGATCGATGCCGTCTCTTCAACGGTTGGCGTCGCCGCATGTGGCAGAGGAGGCGAGGCAGTTTACCGCTCTCGGCGTCGCATCGCCAGAAGGTGGCACTGGGAACTTTCTCTTCCCGTCGTCCGGTCCCGCTATTCTTTCGCCCTCAAGGTGCTCCTCTGTCACTGACTCTTTGGAAACACACTTGCAGCGCCACTCTGCCGTCCTCTCGCCGAAGTGTGCCTCGTCAAAACGCGGTGCCCAGCCAGATCGGTTGTCGGCGCAGCTATCATCGCCTTCTCTGCCGGCGATGGACATGTCCAACAGCGGCATCGGGCCGAGTCGCAGCAGTGGCTTTCTCGCGTGGGCTAGCAGTCGCCACACCAACCTGTCGACACTAACGCTTTCCTACGCCCCGCAGTTGAGCTCCTTTACGAGTTCGGAGGACAGTTTGTTCCTCTAGCAGCGGTGGGCTGATGGGACAGCAAGAGGAGGAGGGAGTGTGGCGATGGGCTGCGAGCGTCCAGCAAAGAAATCCCTCGAATGACTTCAGGGAGCAGACACACCTCTAGACGGATCGATATTTCCCTATATGAGTGATAGGCGTCATGATGGAGAGGTAAATGTGGGTGGAGGTGGTCGGTGTGGTCATCCTGCAGTGTTGACGGAGAGGGCAGGAAGAGAACAACAACAAAGAAAGGGCCAATGCTCCCCGTGGCTCGTGCTGCTCCCCTGTGAAGGAGTCGTCGGTGCCCACGGCGGCTGTTCCGCTCGGTAACTCTCTTTTATTTATTTTTATTACCTCCTTGTTTGTTTGTTGGTCTGCAAGGCGATTTCGGTTGGTGTGCTGTCCTCCTGCGCGAGTGAGGCGTGGAGGAGGGGCGCTGCTGTCGTGTCGCGTTGTCGAGGAGAGTGCCGCCTCTGCTTCTCCCCTACCTTTTTTTTTTCTTGTTTAGTGTTCTCTCTTCTCAGCATGTTTGTCGTGCTGCTTCTTTTTGGTGAGTCGCTGGCGCATTCCCTCCGACGCACACACACACACGCGCACAGTTCACTCCACGTGATCACTGATCGACTCCCCCACGTTTCAGCACTTCGTATAAATACATATATGCGTATGTATATATCTGTAAGTGTGTGTAAGAGTGTGTCCCATTTTTTTAATTTTTATTTTTTGCACCGATAGCTGTTGTCGCTGTGTGTGTGTGTGTGTGTGACGGCAGAGGAGCAGTGGCGCAACTGGTGTTTTCAGCACCTGTGTCGATGCTGCTGACTGCTGTCATCTATTTTCTTCGTTTATTTTTTTTTTTTTTTGCCCTCCTTTCCTCCTTGTCTTCCACATCTTTTTTTTTTTTCGTTTGTACTTTTAGTTGTGGTGTCTCTCATCCAGCAGTTCGCCTGTGCAGACAGTGCGCAGCGATGGGGAGGGAGGGGGGTGGACATGGCTCAGAGACAGGCAGAGGCCACTGAGTGCCACACCAACTTGGCCCGTTTCTTTTTCTTTCCTTACTTCTTTCCTTCTTCACCGACTTGTGCACCCATACATACACACAAAACGAAAATAATAATTGAACACGCAACACGTTTTCCACTGCACCGCCTCTCTGACGGGCAGTGACGCAAAATTGATTCCTGATTGGTTTGTTAGTTTATTGATAGATATTGTGCATACGTTAGTGGGGCGGAGGGGGGGGGGGGGGATCTACTCGAGTGGGGCAGGAGGAGGAGAGAGCGAACGAACAGAAAAAGAGAGAGACGGGCGAGCAATGACCAACAGTAGAGCTCCATCTTTCGGTACTTTCCTTTTTTCTCGTGTGGGGTGGGGGACGGTATTTCTCTCGAAGGGCTTCTCCCCGTGAGAAGAAAGAAAAATAAAAGGAGAGCGGAGAAATGGTCCGGATGATCTTCGTGCAACACTCGTCTGCTTCACTCGGTATCGCATTCGTTTCTTGCCTTCTGCCTCGTCTGTGTGCTTCCTTAGAAAAAAAATTCTTCCTCATCATACATACTAAAGAGGAAAAAAAAAAAGGTAGGGAGAGAAGGAGCCAACATGTGAACGACAATCGTTATGCACGCAAGAGGAGGAAGAGGCAGGTGACCCTCATTCTCTGCGTGCTCTCCTTCTCTTTCTCATTCTCCCCTCTCAACTGCTAACTCGACGTGCTTCCATTTCTCAAAACCCTCCTATCAATACAGCGGAGACAATAAAGTGAAAAAAAAAAATAAAATAGGGGAACATGAATGGGAAAAAATGAGGCAATGGATGATTTTGATGAATGAGGTCGAGGTAAGCAGGAGCTGCCGCAAAAGGCAGCAGCAAGACGACAGGTGAAAAAGAGAGACAGGAGCACCATCTTCTCTCTCCCTTGTTGCTTGCTTGCTTACCTTTTGATCTCGCTCGCTTCACAGTTGTCGTCTTACTGCTGCCTTTGTTGGTGCATTGCACTTGCTCTCTTTTCTCTTGTGTTCGCCCCCCTCCCTCCCGCAGTGGACATCTATGCCACGTTTGGCGTGCCCAACGATACATCAAAAAACACCGCTTGTACTTTTTCTATAACTACTTGCTCAGTGTGTTTTCCCTTCTTCTTTTTTCAGCCGCCTTCCTTCCAGTCGGTAATGCGCATTAAGCATCTGTTGCTTTAGTGTCGTGATTCTTTCTGCTCTCCCTTTTCCATGGGTACTCCATGTACAGATGGCCATTGTGCTGTGTGTGTGTGTGTGTGTGTTTGTATTTCACCACGTGGAAACTCAGCTAGCAAAGGTGTGGGATTCACTGCCGGATGGATGAGAGGTCTTTTTTTTTTTACCGCCTTGCCTCTTTGAGCCCAATTTTTTTTCTTTTTACGGGCAGCAAAATGAAAAATAAAATCATACAGTAATAATAGAGAGACTCCGCGGAGGAACAGAGAGAAGCGTGTAGCAGTCGATAGTCTGCTTATACAGTAGTACGTCCATTCAGCTGTACTAGTTGGAAGTGAAACACGTAGGTCAATGGCTACACGTACGTATATAGAGAATGTGAGAGAGAGAGATAAAAGAGAAGCCCAGCTAGCTCACAATGCCAACAGCAGCAACAGCGAAGGAGAGCCGAGTGGAGCCCCCCTTTTTTTTTTCGCTGTTCTCTTCTTGGTTGGATTCTCTGTTGGGTTGTTAATCTATCTATCTATATAGATATATGGGTTCATCATAATTTTTGTTTGTTTTGTTTTCGGAGGACGTTCGGTGGTGGCGTGAGACAGCTGGAACTACGTGGCACACTTGGGTGTGGGTGGCAGAGAGCGAGAGAGAGAGCGGACACCGCGTCGCCAGTCCGATGGGAATGACGGCGGACCCGCTCTTTATGGTCGCAAGACAGTGGCGACTTTTTTTTCTTGTTTTTAGTGTTTGTACATATTATTTTTATGATTATGATTATTTGCTGGCAGTCATGTACACTACAAAACATGTTGAAGTATGGTGCCTGTGAAACCCACTACTACTACTACTACTACTTTCTTGTTGCTGCCTGCCTCAGTTTCCGCTTGCTCCAGTTGTTCCTGGTAGGAGTTGGGGGAGGGATGCTGCAGCTTGTGTTGTATCAAATTCAGTTTTTCTTCAGGTTTTTTTTTTTTTCCTTGTGTGTATCATCCCATCATTTTTTTTTTTTTTCGTTCCCCCTTCCCTATCAGCGCCTCACCGCCTGCTGACTTCTCATCTCTCCGTGCATCCGCCTCTCTCACGGTTTTTTTTTTTTTTTTTTGGGGGGGGGGGGGCTTTCTTTGGTTCTCTCTAATTCACTGGTGTTGTGTTGACTGATTTTCGCTGCTCTTTAAGGCTCGTTTTTTTTTTTTCGTTTTGTGGATACCTTTTTTTTTTCTTCTGTTAAGCTTCAAAAAATAACCCGCTTGTCTCGTCGGTCCGCGCCTCATCAGCGCATCAATGCCCCTCGGCAGTTCATTCCCCCTCCTCCTCCCGTCTTTCTGTCACTCACTCTCTCCCTGCGTTGTGGAGGCGGTTTCTTCCTGCGTGGCTGTGCACATCTGTGTCGCGCTATGGGCACTGTATCTTCCCGGGAGTTGATGATGTCCACTACGTGATCAGTAGAGGCCTGAAATGGACCACATACATCAACATTGACATCCAGAAGGAACGAGAGCGCGAGATGGAGATGGATGGGCTTGCTGCGGTGTGTTTTTCTCATTCTCTCTTCGTTAACCTTCTCTTGCGGAACGACAGAATAGGGGAACGCCAGCACTTGGTGACCAACACCACCCCGCACACATTTTTTTCTTTCGTAGGAGTGTGCCGCTCCCTCTCAAGACACACCGATCTTTTTTTTTTTGTTGTTGTTGTTTTTCGTTTGTGATGGAATGGCGCAGCGCTTCTTTTCGTTTGGGGGGACTTACGGGTCGATGCATCGCTCTTTGCAGCCGCCCCTCCGTGCGAGAGGCAGGGGCAAGGTGGGCAGGGCTGTGGGAAGGGTAAAAGCTTTCGTCCAATGCGTGGTTGAGTCGTACAGCGATCTCTTGGGATGCTGCAGTGTATCGTGTTCATTCTCTTACAAGGAGAGAAGGAAGGAACTGAAAAAAAAAAAGAAAAGATCCAGCGTGCCGTCGACTTCCATGTCTCATGGCGATGGGTGAAGTCCGATCCCTCAAGGAAACGCCTAGAGAGGGAAAGGCACCCTAGTGGCGTGGTCTCTCCGTTCGATCCACTACCGCCGAAGGGAAATAGCCGCACGCCTGTGGACGAAAAATGAAAAATATTGAACAGCAACAAAATGGAACTCCATAAAGAAAAGCATGTTTCCGTCACGCAGTGACTGTCTGGAACTGCAGAATGGCAGACACCTGTGTTTGTACGTGTACTCGTGCAATTTGACGGTTTCACTGGGTGCCTACTGTAGCCTTTGCATCTAAGTTGGTTGTCTTTCTTTTCAAGTGTTCACCATCTCTTCGCGTAGCAGTTTTAGGGGCCGCCGACAAAGACAAGGAGCGAACCGACACCGACAGAGAGAGAAAACAGTGTGGAGGAGGGGGACCCCAACAGAGGAGGAGGTGAACATGGACGAATGCATCGTGGTGCACTGTGACTGCCTTACACCGGTGGCGGTGTTTCGTTTGGATGTGTCTATTTTACTGAGTGTTCCCTTCTCTCTTTGTTTTTCTCTGGTGTGCGTTGACTTCTCTCTCTCTCCGTCTCCGTCTCCTTTTTCATAAAGATTTTTTTTTTTTTTTTTGATCCAGTGACACTGCCCTGAAAGCCCTCGCCCCTCGGGTGCCTATGCAACAGTCACTGTTGACGTTGTTTCGTGTTCTCTTTAGTGTTTGCCCCCCCCCCCCCCCTCTCTTCTCCTCTTCTTGCAAAAGAATGATAAAATGGTCCTGTTCCTGGAGATGTACTACTATAAATATCTATACGTATTTATCTACACCTCTATTGTATTTGAGTACTGGATAGAGGAGCGAAAGAGGGAGAGGGATCGTCAAGCTCCTCACATCTCTATCATTATCATCCGGTGGAAAGTAGCCGCAACTACAAACAAACAGAAACCAACGTAGCGATGCTAAATAGAGGGGGGAAAGAAGGCGCGTCAACCACCACAGTGACCAGTGCTTGGCATTAAAATGAGCCTTGATTGTCGTCCCCCTTTTGTCGTGACGCAAGATGTGGCTTGCGATTGTTTGCATGAGTATGTCAACAGTCCTGTCAATTCCCCTCTATTCATCTTGCTTCTTGTGAGAGCCTCTCTCCAAATGGTAGCATACTTGTCTATCACTCCTCTCTCCTCTCTTTCATTTCTGTCTCACGGTAGTGCTTTATTTACATAGATATATATATATATATATATCTATATAGGTATCAATAGTTGCTCTGTTTCTCACGCAGCCTCCCCTCCTGCGGCAACGCTGGCAGCGCTCCTTTTGGTGGTTTGGGAGGAGAAAGGAAAGTAGAGCTTTATGACGGGGTAGGTGCTCCTTCATCACCATCGTGCCCGTGGTTATTTCTCGTTTTCTCTGCGATACATTGAGTAGAGCGTAAGCAACAAGCACACATTCATACATATATATATATATATATATATATATTTATATCGACGTATACACCCACTCACCAACAGCTCGACACAAAGGTAAACATTAGAGATTTAGATCAAGGCAGCCCAAACCGCAACAAAAAGTATCTTCTCTCCAGGAAATTCATCGTGAGGGGACGTGTCTGACTCTCCCTGTGTGTGTATGTGTTGCTGTGCGTGACTGCGCACTCGCTAAAAAAAAAAAAAGGAAAAGAAGGGAGTTGTCGAAGGTGGGAGGAAAAGGGAGTGCAGCTCGTGTGACGACCTCCTTCTGTGTTGTGTGCACGTGCGTTATTTGATAACTTGCTGTTCTCTTCCTCTCGTTCTCTATTGCTTCTTTCTTTGTTTGTGATACAGAGAACACGCACACACACACATACATACATACATCTACATCTCTTTATATCTTCCGACGGCCAACGCAGGCTCCTCCTCCTCCATCGTATTTGTCCTCCTCGTAATCACACTTGTTTTTCTTTCTTTGGGCTTGTTTATATATTTGTATATCTACCAAGAGCTGTCGTTGTTGCTTGTTTAACCGAGCAGTCAAAAGTAGAGCCTCTCTGGCGCTGTGCTCGAGGGCAGTCGATTGTCTAATACTGCAGTGTTTTTTTTTTTTTCGACCACAGCTAAATAAAGGGTTGCTTGAGGAAACAACAGGAATCATAGCAATCGGTACGCAGTCGCCGCAGCTCTACGCACCTTCACTGAGACATCGGGTTTCCGTTGCTCATATGCACCTCTACCGCTATCTAAATTAGATGTGAACACTGCCAATCACTATAAGGTATTTGTCGTCTCCTTTTGTTGTTGTTGCTCTCCGTCTTGTTTTTTTTTTTGGTCTCTTCGTCTCTTTGCCACCACTATTACTACTACATATATACATATATATATATATTTGCTTTTCTTCAGTTGATTGCCCGTCTCTCTTTGGTGTGCTCTTCTTTCGCGGATTAGCGGTAAAGGGGCAGCGTCCTTCAGCACATCATTCTCCCCCCCCCCCCCTCCCCCCCCCTTCCTCCGTATTTTGTATAGTCCATTTCTCTCTGCAGCAGTGCTCATTGTTATTGTAGGTCACAGTGGTGGCGGTGGCAGTGGCGGTGAATCACCTTTTTTTGTTGCTGTTCTTTTTTCCTTTGTGTCTCTGTGGCCTCTTTTTTTGTCGTTGTTGTTTCGGCGGCGTCCTAATCCACTCTGCTTTTGCATACCTTTTGTTTTGTGACATGCAAAGTGCGGACTACCATAGAGTCAGCGCTTCCCCTCCCATCTCAGCAGCCCATATTGATCCATACACCTATCCCTATCGATCTATATATTCCTCACGATAGCTGTACCCCTCCCTCTCTCTCTACTGACATCCTTTCACGTTACCACACCCTTCTCTATAGAACTGCGTGCTGAACGCTGGCTCTTTTTTAGGGTCTTTTTCTTTTCGTTCGTGAGTGCGCGGCTGTCGCCTCTCACGCCGCGCGTTGGTGTGACAGTTCAGCGGCGGTGTCATGCGGCAGAGCGACATGTGTGGGCTGGAGGAGGCAGAGGTCTTGCTCCACGGCCCCACTGCGAGGGACGCCACGGCAGGGCAGTGCTCCAGCTGCCCCGATACCCTGTCGGACCCGTCGAGGGAGTCGGCGCAGGGGATGGGCGACGTGGCACAGACGTTTCTGCGTTATAGCGTCGACTACGGCTCCCCCACCCGCAACTTTGCAAAGGGTGGCGGTGTCAGCGCGGGAGTGGTGACTCGCTACAACTTGAGCACCAGCAACAACGCGCTGAAGCTCAGCGAGAGCAGCCACAAAGATACCATAGCGATGATGACGCCGTTTGCAAGCGTTGGCTCCCCTGCTGGTGCTGCCTGCGAAGCCCTTCGTCGCTATGTGACAGTGAGCACCTCTGGCAGCACCGACCTTGTTGCCGCGTCTCTCATTGTTCCCGGCCGCGTTGGGAGGCAGTTAGTGGGGGACGAGAATAGCTCAGTCAGAGCGGAGGCCTCGGTGCCGCGTGACATGCCGCCCAATTTTAGCGACGGCGCCATCGACATGGATGAGGAGGTGGAGCAGCATCTGAACTTCATCACGGAGTCTCCCATCATTCCACTGGCGTTGGTGACGCACTGCCGCGACGAGCGCGCTGCACAGCAGACCGCTGGCCGCTATCACATTCTGTCACACAGCTCTCGTAAAGACGAAGACAGCTGTTGTGCCGAAAACTCGCATGACGACCCCTACTCTACGCGCACAGGCGGCGATGACGATGTGTGCTGCAGTGCCGGCGGCAGTGCGCATCTCCGCTACGGCGCTGTCGCTTTCGCTGCCCCAACAGTGCCACAGCTTCTGGGGGCCTCGACAACGTCGCAGTTGCTCCTAAAGGTGCAGCAGCCGCATCGACGGCTCACCACTCAGTACGGCAAGGTCAGCAACAGCTCCACATCAAAACTTTTTGCCAACGCCAACGCAAAGGTGGGCATTGCTGATGGCGACCCGGACTTTGCGTCCTCTGATCAAGTGGTGCTACCAATGCACATGATGCGCTACCGCCTTGCCGATCGCGGCGAGGACTCTAGTGCGACTGACGGCGCTCTGGTAGACTCCATGATCCCACGTGGTGCAGCGTCTCCCCCCCTCGACGACTTCGAATTGGTACGGGCCCCGATAAGTGGCTTTCGGGCGAAGCTGCTCGGCGCGGAGTACATCGACGAGGAAGAGGCCGCCGAAGACCCGAAGGCACGACAGCAGCAGACGGCGCAGCTGAAGAGCTTCTACTCCAAAATCGTGCGTCAGCACCTCGAAGGTGCAGAGACTGTCGCGTCACCTCTGGAGAAGTTCCAAGGCATGCGGCCAGCAGAGTCGTCACCCCGGCACAACAGCTCCGACCTCCCTCCACTGCCTACCGTAGAACTTGCGCTGCCGACTACAACGGCGACGGATGAGCCAAGGAAGAAAAAAACAAGGAAGAAGGTGGCCTTTAACATCGTCGCGACGCAGTCTCCCATTTCCTCCCCCACAGGACTCGTGCGAAAGCGTCTGCCGCTGTCACCGCGGAATAGCGCCGTCTTGCGGAAGCGGCCGTCGTCGCCGTTCAAACTCCAGAGTGGCAGTTCGTCCGGCGTTGCCATGGCAGTGCCCAGCCGCGATGACGACATCGACAAAGACAACGACAGCGAGAATGACGACACGATTTTGTGGCAAACCCCGCCGATGCCTGTGCAGGTGCACGTGGACCGTCAAACTGGTGGCAGCGTTGCGATTGGTGACACTGATACTCCGGCAGCAATGTCGCCTCTCGTGACAGCTCTCCCTTTTTCCATTGCTCAGATGGAAGACTTAGCGAGTGCGACGGTCGCCGTTGAAGTACCTGACAGTTCCCCGCGACGCTGGAAAGTAGGCCGAGGGCGACGAGCAACGCGACAGACACGCAATACAAAAATGGCGCTCGTCTCAAGTGCCTTCGAGAAGGTTATCATACCCAGTCTGACGCCACGCCCTTCACCACACGTCGTATCACTGCCATCTGTCGCGCTGAGCTCGTCGGATGCGCTGACGACGGCGACTGTCAAAGAGGGAGCTGAGAAGGAACACACCACTGGTGTCGCCTCCTCCACTAGCGACGGAAAAACAGACGATGTGGCGGTGATGGACATGCATCAGCCCCAGGGGGTCGATGGCGACGTACCAGGTGGGGCAGCAGCAGAGGATTTCAAAGACACCATTGTTAGAGCGCCAGGGGTGGGCCCCACAACGGATACCACGCTCACTCAGTACCCTCTCCGTCAATTTCCATATGAGTCGTCTCGTGGCTCGACGACGTCGTCCCGTCGTTGCAGCCTCTCTGGCAAGACACCATACATTATGCCACGCGACCTCCCTCCCCTCCAGCAGCAGCAAAAGCAGCAACTTTCCACAAACTGGTGCCTTCCTGCGAAGGCGAGCAGCACTAGCGATGTTGTTGCGGCACCAGGCCTCTCGTCTCGCCGTAGTTCTGTGACGCGAGACCACTTCAAGGGAGACACAAGCACCGGTAGTATTGTGGGTACGATAGCCGTTCATCATCCAGTTGTGGAGGGCAGCGCATCCAACAGCGAAGGGCCGCGCAGCAATGACTCGCGCTCGGAGCTGCCTTCTGGGCACCTACCACGCCTTCGCCTAACTCCACGTTCGCGGTGGAGTTCTTTGCTGACTCACAATGAGCCCATTTCTCCGACATCACCTACGCCCTAAATTGCCATCGTCGAAGAGCTGAGTTCTAACAGCGCCTACGCGGAGAGCCTCACGCTTTGTGGTAGCCCACCCACCGTTGCATGCCCGACAGGATGGCTTGCGTTTTTTTTTTTTGTTGTTGTTGTTGTTGTTTTTGCTCTTCCGGTTTCTTTGTAGATTTGATTCTTGTTTTTTCTTCCTGTCGCACCTGTAGACCGTCTTAGCGTTGGTTGTCTTTCCCCCTCACGCTTTCCTTTCCGTCTCTCTTGACCCACCGTGGGGGGGGGGGGGGGGGGGCGTCAATTCGTTGCTTCCGCCCTTGTGTCGAATTCGTTGGGTGTCGCTTCCTCTGTTCCTCTTGTTGTTTGAGTCCTCTCTCCCAGCAGTTGTTTCTCTCATTCCGCTCTTTGCGTTGCTGTTGCTGTGGTGGTTGTTGTTCTCATTTCCCCCTCACCCCTCGGTATGTTTTTTTTTTCCTCTCTCGGTTTGATTTCCTCCTTCTCTTTTTTCCTTCCGTATGATTTCGCAGTGTTCTTCGTTTCTGTTTAAAACAATATGGCACTTCCGCATCTCTCTGACACCGAATATTCGACTGGATGAAGAAAGAGAGAGAGAGAGGGCTGGTTGCGGGGAGGAGGTGGTGACGGAAGTGGGGAGGGAAAGGCGGGTTCGGTCAGGGTTCCCCCCCCCCCCCGCTCCACATTTGTAGGTAATATTGTGGCACCAAATAATAAATGCCTTTTTTTTTGTAAGTGAGTTTTTCAACACGAAAAATAGAAAAAGAAAGCAAAGTGAAGAAAAGGGGCATAGTAGCCGTGACAGTGACATCAGAGAGGGCAACATTGAACGCATGTGAAGTGTAAGCATGATGTAGAAGTGCACCTAACAGTACATAGTGAAGGAGGGGGATAGCATTTGCAGAGGGGCAATGGCTTTGCAGTATGAGCACATTGTCACTTTCCAAAAAAGTTGACAATGTACTTTAAAACGAAAACTTGCTCAACTCTCCTGGGTGGTGTTAGTGCTGCTGCTACGTTGGCTGTTCTGATCTCTTCATCTACCGTTTCTTGCCACCCTTGGTGGCTGAGTAACGCCGTGTGGACATTGGACCTTGCATGCTATCAGGTGGTGATGTCAACATTATATCTACAAATGCTTTTCATTGTCTATACACCAATATCCTTTAAGCGCACTTAAACGTGTTTCTCAGCAATTTATATATTTATTCGGTTTTGGTTTTTGAGGTGCCAATGTGTGCAAACGTGTGGACAATCGATGTTGTGCCTCCCTTCTTCTTTTTCTTCTTCCCTTTTCCCTCCCCTTCAATTGCTGCCGTTCCC
>JAWNNR010001044.1:0-12479 GCA_035044725.1 Scaptomyza caliginosa | reverse complement strand
AACTTACCTGTTTTCAGATACTTACCTCATCATAACAAATAAAAAAAAAAAAAAAAAAAAAAAAAAAAAATAATAAAAAAAAATTAATTAAATTTGCAATTTTAAATAACTTACCTGTTTCAGATACTTAAAACTAGCAATCATAATAATAACCTTAAATAACTAAAAAAAAAAAAAAAAAAAAAAAAAAAAAATTAAAAAATTAAAAAAAAATTTGCAATTTTAAATAACTTACCTAAAAATAGCAATCATAATAATAACCTTAAATAACTTACCTGTTTTCAGATACTTACCTCATCATAACAAAAAAAAGAAAAAAAAAAAAAAAAAAAATTTTAAATAACCTACCTGTTACAGATACTTAAAACTAGCAATCATAATAATAATCTTAAATAACTTACCTGTTTTCAGATACTTACCTCATCATAACAAATAAAAAAAAAAAAAAAAAAAAAAAAAAAATTTTGCAACTTTAAATAACTTACCTGTTTCAGATACTTAAAACTAGCAATCATAATAATAATCTTAAATAACCTTCCTAATACAGATACTTAATAATAATAAAAATAAAAAAAAAAAAAAAAAAAAAAAATTTTTTAAATAAACAAATAAAAATATTTTTAATAACTTACCTGTTTTATTATAATACCTGCTACTTACCTGCCATATCTAAAACCCAAAGATTGTTCTGTGGAGTTCTCTTTAGTTTGTGGTAATTCAGTATGTTTTACACACAAAGACTAATAGATATCGCTCAACAGAACAATCACCTATCATTAACACTAAATGCTATTGCACCCTAAGGGCACTAGACACTATTCACATGATAACCTATCCTATTGCTAGCCAACAACCGCGTCTAATGGAAGGTTACATGTGAAGACTTGTCTGGTGTCCCGTATTCTATCCCTCTCTCCAACTAATAATAAAAATAATAATAAAAATAAAATAATAATAATAAAATCTTAATACTGTACCTGTTTCATATAATACTCACCTGTTATTCCTTAATTTCAAAGATTGATTCTGTGGAGTTCTCTTTAGTTGGTGGTAATTCAGTATGTTTTACGCACAAAGACTAATAGATATCGCTAAACAGATCAATCACCTATCATTAACACTAAACGCTACTGCACCCTAAGGGCACTAGACATTATTCACATGAGAACCTATCCTATTGCTAGCCAACAACCGCGTCTAATGGAAGGTTACATGCGAAGACTTGACTAGTGTCCCGTATTCTATTTCAATCCCTCTCTCTAACCAATCATCAACATATGTATTTGCTGCCAGCTGTACATATGTTGACTGCTCAGCCAATTATACGAGCCAAACCCTAATTTTCAATATATGTATTTGCCGCCAGCTGTACACATATTGACTGCTCAGCCAATTAATGAGCCAAACCCCAATTCTCACTATATGTATTTGCTACAAGCTATACATATATTGACTGCTCAGCCAATTATACGAGCCAAAACCCACCATCTCAGATATGGCTACCAGTAACACGTGGACCACCCCCAGTGGCGACAGTGGAAACCGTTTAAACTTACCCTTTACACTAGCTTAATGCTACCAAGTGTATGCCAGGGTATAGTGAAAACACCTTTGTACGCAAGTTTATGCAAAAGGCAGGCTTGCGGAGAGCAAAAAAAAAAAAAAAAAAAAAAAATGGATGCAGTTACCATTGTAAGAACACTTGTCTAGTTAGCCAAGAAATGCATTTTTTTTTTTTTTTTTTTTTTTTTGCTCTCCGCAAGCCTGCCTTTTGCATAAACTTGCGTACAAAGGTGTTTTCACTATACCCTGGCATACACTTGGTAGCATTAAGCTAGTGTAAAGGGTAAGTTTAAACGGTTTCCACTGTCGCCACTGGGGGTGGTCCACGTGTTACTGGTAGCCATATCTGAGATGGTGGGTTTTGGCTCGTATAATTGGCTGAGCAGTCAATATATGTATAGCTTGTAGCAAATACATATAGTGAGAATTGGGGTTTGGCTCATTAATTGGCTGAGCAGTCAATATGTGTACAGCTGGCGGCAAATACATATATTGAAAATTAGGGTTTGGCTCATATAATTGGCTGAGCAGTCAACATATGTACAGCTGGCAGCAAATACATATGTTGATGATTGGTTAGAGAGAGGGATTGAAATAGAATACGGGACACTAGTCAAGTCTTCGCATGTAACCTTCCATTAGACGCGGTTGTTGGCTAGCAATAGGATAGGTTCTCATGTGAATAATGTCTAGTGCCCTTAGGGTGCAGTAGCGTTTAGTGTTAATGATAGGTGATTGTTCTGTTTAGCGATATCTATTAGTCTTTGTGCGTAAAACATACTGAATTACCACCAACTAAAGAGAACTCCACAGAATCAATCTTTGAAATTAAGGAATAACAGGTGAGTATTATATGAAACAGGTACAGTATTAAAATTTTATTATTATTATTTTATTTTTATTATTATTTTTATTATTAGTTGGAGAGAGGGATAGAATACGGGACACCAGACAAGTCTTCACATGTAACCTTCCATTAGACGCGGTTGTTGGCTAGCAATAGGATAGGTTATCATGTGAATAATGTCTAGTGCCCTTAGGGTGCAATAGCATTTAGTGTTAATGATAGGTGATTGTTCTGTTGAGCGATATCTATTAGTCTTTGTGTGTAAAACATACTGAATTACCACAAACTAAAGAGAACTCCACAGAACAATCTTTGGGTTTTAGGTATATAGTGCAGGTTTATTTTTTTTTTTTTTTTTTTGCTCTCCGCAAGCCTGCCTTTTGCATAAACTTGCGTACAAAGGTGTTTTCACTATACCCTGGCATACACTTGGTAGCATTAAGCTAGTGTAAAGGGTAAGTTTAAACGGTTTCCACTGTCGCCACTGGGGGTGGTCCACGTGTTACTGGTAGCCATATCTGAGATGGTGGGTTTTGGCTCGTATAATTGGCTGAGCAGTCAATATATGTATAGCTTGTAGCAAATACATATAGTGAGAATTGGGGTTTGGCTCATTAATTGGCTGAGCAGTCAATATGTGTACAGCTGGCGGCAAATACATATATTGAAAATTAGGGTTTGGCTCGTATAATTGGCTGAGCAGTCAACATATGTGCAGCTGGCAGCAAATACATATGTTGATGATTGGTTAGAGAGAGGGATTGAAATAGAATACGGGACACTAGTCAAGTCTTCGCATGTAACCTTCCATTAGACGCGGTTGTTGGCTAGCAATAGGATAGGTTCTCATGTGAATAATGTCTAGTGCCCTTAGGGTGCAGTAGCGTTTAGTGTTAATGATAGGTGATTGATCTGTTTAGCGATATCTATTAGTCTTTGTGCGTAAAACATACTGAATTACCACCAACTAAAGAGAACTCCACAGAATCAATCTTTGAAATTAAGGAATAACAGGTGAGCATTATATGAAACAGGTACAGTATTAAGATTTTATTATTATTATTTTATTTTTATTATTATTTTTATTATTAGTTGGAGAGAGGGATAGAATACGGGACACCAGACAAGTCTTCACATGTAACCTTCCATTAGACGCGGTTGTTGGCTAGCAATAGGATAGGTTATCATGTGAATAGTGTCTAGTGCCCTTAGGGTGCAATAGCGTTTAGTGTTAATGATAGGTGATTGTTCTGTTGAGCGATATCTATTAGTCTTTGTTTTTTGGTTGTTTCACATCCGAGTCGATGTGACGAATGATTTCACAAACATTTTCTAAACATCAAGTGCCGAATTTTGGATTCGCCTACTTGGATGTGTAGAAAATTTTGAGAAAAGTTTTATTCAAAATTAATATTAAATAACATTGTGTTTGAATTTAGTGGTTATGTGTCTGAATGGCGATTTGTGTTGTGTTGGTGTTCCTGATTTTTTAAGTGTGACCGCATCAGGTGGGCGCAGGGTGTGTATTAGGTGAGTGGATGGTGTTTACTGTGGTAGCCGAAGTATCGCTAGAATGCCTGATACCAGGCTACTTCCTCCTTGGTCGTCTTCTTCTTGTGGGTGAGGATCGGTAGGGGTAGCGGTTTGAAGTGGGTTTGCTGGGTCTATACTAGGTGTTGACGTGTTGATGTTGGTGTTAGTGCTTTGCGTGGCTGGGACATCGCGGTTTGCTGCTATCGCTCGATCTCTAGCGTCAAGTATTTCCAGGAGCTCGCGCCTGAGTCGTTCTTGACGCTCGCGGGTATTTGGGCTTTCTATTGCCAGCATGACTCTGGATGGTGCTGTGGGCTGTGGGTTCCGCCGACGCTCAAGGAACAGTTCCTTCTGCCGCCTTGCTTCGATGATCCTAGCTATTCGCTCCTCTTCGAGCCTGACCCAACGTGCGTGTTGCGCCTCTTTCCTTGCGCGCTCTTGTATCTGTTTTTCTCTCTGTATTGAAAGGGTAGATATTAATGGGTCAAGGGGAGGTAGACGTGTGCTTGGAGGAATGCATTTGTCGATCATTGTTTTATATCGATGGCGGATCAGTCTGATAGGTGTGTATGGACGCTGTACGCTAGGTTCCTGGCCTCCGGGTTGCAGTGAGGTTGAGAGTCTTTTCATGTACTTGTCGCAGGCTGCCGAGTATACGTCTTCGGCGTGGTCTCACCTGCAGGTCGGTGTGCAGTGTAAGGTGTTCCTCACGTACCACGGGGCGCCAGTAATTAGTCCGAAGTGTTTGGTTCTGGATGGTCTGCAGCCGGTTGAAGTGGGTTTGGCTCACTAGACGATCCCCATAGACCGGAAGGGAGTACTGCCAAATTGGTGCGATGAGTTGTTTGTATACTAGCAGCTTTAGTTTTTAGTGGAAGTTTAGAGTATCTGTTTATCAACCAGTGAAGTTTCTTTATCCTTGATACGGATGTTTCACATCAGAGTCGATGCGACGAATGATTTCACATCAATTTTTACAATTCCAGTATCGAATTTTTACGTTCGCCTACTTGGATGTGTAAAATATTGTGTGAAAAGTTTTATTCAATTTAATATTATTTAACATTATTATTGAATTTGTTAATTATAGCCTTGTGTGCTTATGTGTCAGAATGGTGGATTGTGTTGTGTTGGAGTTCCTGATTTTTTAGAGTGTAACCGCATCAGGTGAGCGCTGGGTAAGTATTAGGTGAGTGGATGTTGTCTATTGTGTTGGCCGGAGTATTGCTAGGATGCCTGATGCTAGCTGTTTTCTTCTTCGTTGTCTTCTTGTGGGCGTGGAATTGTAGGAACAGCAATTGGTAGTGGGTTGGACGGGTCAGTATTTGGTGTTGTCGTGTTGGTGTTGGTGCTAATGTTTTGTGTGGCTGGGATTTCGCGGTTTGTTGGTATTCCTCTTTGTCTTTCTCTAGCGTCTAGTAATTCTAGTAGCTCCCGTCTAAGTCTTTGTCGACGCTCTAGAGTGTTAGGACTTTCAATTTCCGGTGTGTCTCTGGATTGCACTGTGATTTGTGGCTTTCTTTGCTCTGCAAGGTATAGTTCCACACGGCGTCTGCTTTCCAAAATTATATTGATTCGTTGTTGCTCCCATCTGTCGTGTCTTTCTCGCAGCCTTTCTTTTTCAGCGCGTTCCTTACGGCGCAGTTCGCATTTTTGGGTCCAAGAGAGTTGACGTGGTTCTTGGGGTAATAAACGCATGTTTGGTGGTACGTACCGGTCTATCATGATTTTGTATCGCGGGCGAACAAGTCTGAGTGGAACGTATGGGCGAAGTGCAAGGTTGCTGGCTTCCAGGTTGCAATGAGTTATGAGCCTTTTTATGTATTTGTCGCAGGCTACATTGTAGATGTCCTCTATTCGTTTTACGTCTAGGTCAGAGTGTAGGGTGGCGTTTCTAACATACCATGGTGCTCCATTTTTTTTTTTTTTTTACACCTCGACGCGACCGGCAACTGTTTGCGCATGCCGGCCAGTTTACATTTAACAATGTTTTTACTTATCTTATTACTCGTTAATTGAGCAACTTAGTATAAGCATTAGTGAACCTAGCTTAATATATAGTGACAATTTAAAAATATAACAATATACTTAACAGTAAAAATTCACAATACATTTAAACATAGATTTAAAGACAATTACTATTAAATATGAATTTGAATTTTAAATCTACGATAATTGGCGCTGCCTTTTTATCGATATATACGGCAGCTACATGCAGCCAACTTGACGTTGCTCTGCTTCTTACACTGTGCATTTTGTAAACACAAAGCACACAAGTTATTACATAGAAACATTTACTTAAATATAAATATTAATTTAATCTTATTTCTTTTCTTTACAGGTAGATGACGCTGGACCGAAGGATGATGCAGGAAGGATGCCTCAGGATGCCGTTCGGAGTGCTGGGTAAGTATTTGCTGGTGTTTTTAATCAAATTGTGATTAATTCTTCCATTAAACAGGTTGATGGCGCGTTCGTTGATGTTTTTTGATGCGCCCAATTGCCAAGGCTGGACATAACATTCACAGCGCATGGAGTGGACACATCATAAGATACGTTCCTGAAAATTCCGAATAATACTGATTTATAATTAATCAAATATTTTTCTTTTTCTTTTCAGGTGGACGTCGAACGCTGGAGCTGGAGCTGGAGTTGGAGCTGGGACGCACTGTGCAGATGGATGTTGCTGCAGTGTATATGCATGCCAGCATATTTTGTTGGAGCCGGGTAAGTAATTTTAATATCAGTTAGATTTTAACTAATACTTTTTACTTTTTTATTTGCAGGTTTGTGGCGTAGTTGCGGCATACAATTACAGGACGACGGAGCCGGAGTAATTGCATGTTTCTGTGTGATGATCCAGGTGAGTGTTTGCAGGCGCCTTCAGTGCGACTAATGATTGTGTTTGTTTAATGTACAAACACAAAATCTTAGTCATCTTTTCTTCTTTTCTAGCTGCTGTTTTTGCTAGAGGGAAAGGACGCCGCTGGGATTACACTGGAAGTAAGTAGCTGCAGTTTTGCTATTTGTTTGCCGATTGGTTGGCCGTTGGTGCGGCTTTCCAAATCGGCAAGATGGAGAAGATCATGGAGACATCTTGGTGGGCGGAAAAGAACACGTTGCCGTATTCCTTTTTGCGATCAAATTGTGTCCAGATTTGTATTCATTTGCAAGAGCAATTTATATTGTATTAAATAATTTTCCAATAACAATATTTTTGTCTTTTCTCATTGCAGGTTCTTTAGCGATAAGATGGTGTAGGTTCGTTATCAGGTAAGTGTGTTAGTTTGTAACAATAACAGCCTGCCACGCTGCTATTTTAGTTGTATTAATTGGCATTTTTTGTTAATTTTATTTTTTACTTTTTCTTTTCCTTTTTCAGGTTTGATGGCGACGGTGCGGATGGTGCAAACTCGTACTTCAGGTAAGTGTTATTATTTATAACATAACAGCCAGCCGTGCTGCTGTGTTTGATGTATTAATGACATTATAATTAAATTATTTTTATCTTTTCTTTATGTGAATTTTTGGCGACGATGG
Organism: Scaptomyza caliginosa; assembly: GCA_035044725.1. Lineage (NCBI taxonomy): Eukaryota > Metazoa > Arthropoda > Insecta > Diptera > Drosophilidae > Scaptomyza > Scaptomyza caliginosa. The sequence continues at coordinate 4,996 of JAWNNR010001044.1, read as the reverse complement.
ATGGAGTTATCTCGTTCTTGGGTAAGTGTTTGTATTTAAGCATAACAGCCTGCCACGCTGCTATGTTTGTTGTATTTGTTGATAATTTTATTAATTTGTTATTTTATCCTTTTGTTTTCAGGTTTATTGGCTTCGATGGATGATGTGGACTCTTTTTTGTGGTAAGTGTGTTAATATACAACATAACAGCCTGCCACGCTGCTATGTTTGTGTTGTTTATTAGCAATTTATTTAATTTAATTTTTTGTCCTTTTATTTTCAGGTTAGATGGCGATGATGTGGATGGTGCCGACTCGATCATTTGGTAAGTATATGATTTTTGAATCATAACAGCCTGCCACGCTGCTGTGTTGTTTTATTTAATTGTGATTTTGTATTGAGTTTAATTTTTATCCTTTTATTTTCAGTTTTTTGGCGACGATGGATGGTGCGGTCTCGTGCTTCTGATAGGTGAGTAGTTTTATAACATAACAGCCTGCCACGCTGCATATGTTTGTTTTAATTTATTAGTAATTTAATTTAATTTTTATTCCTTTTTATTTTCAGGTTTCTGGCGACGATGGATGGTGCGGACTCGTTCTTCGGGTAAGTAAGTATAAGTTGTAACATAACAGCCTGCCACGCTGCTATGTTTGCTGTAATTAATTGTGATTATGTATTAATTAATTTTTTCTCCTTTTATTTTCAGGTTTTTGGCGACGATGGATGAATGTCGGACTCGTTCTTCTAGTTGGTGAGTAGATTTATGACATAGCAGCCAGCCACGCTGCTATGTTTGTTGTAATTAATTAACAGTTATTATTAATTTATTTTTTATCTTTTTTATTTGCATGGTTTTTGGCGACGATGGATGGAGTGAGATCGTTCTTCTGCTAGGTAAGTAGTGTTAGTTTATGACATAGCAGCCTGCCACGCTGTTGTGTTTGTTTGTTGTTAATTATGATTTTAAACAATTTATTTAATTTAATTTTGTATTCTTTTATTTTCAGGTTTTCTGGCGACGATGGGATGGTGTGGATCTCGTTCTTAGGGTAAGTGTATTTATTTATGACATAGCAGCCTGCCACGCTGCTATGTTTGTTTTAATTAATTGTGATTTAATGATTAATTTTTTATTCTTTTATTTGCAGGTTACTGGCGACGATGAATGGAGTGTGATCGTTCTTGTGGTAAGTGTATGTAAATTTATAACATAACAGCCTGCCACGCTGTTATGTTGTATTATTTTAGTTGTGATTTTGTATTAATTCATTTTTTGTCCTTTTAGTTTTCAGGTTTGTGGCGACGATGGATGTTGTGGGCTCGTTCTTCTGGTAAGTGTTTAAATTTACAGCATAACAGCCTGCCACGCTGCTATGTGTTAAATGTGTTTAATTGTGATTTAAGTTTAATTTTTTGTCCTTTTGTTTTCAGGTTTATTGGCGTCGATGGATGGTGTAGACTTGTAGTTATTGTGGGTAAGTTGATTTATAACATATCAGCCTGCCACGCTGTATATGTTTAATTTGATTATTGACGTTTTTATTAATTTTATTTTTTATCTTTTCTTTTCATGAACATTTGGCGACGATGAATGGAGTTGTCTCGTTCTTGGGTAAGTGTTTAAATTACTAACGCAACAGCCTGCCACGCTGTTGTGTAGTTTTTATTTAATTCTGAATTTGTACTAGTTAATTTTTATTCTTTTATTTCCAGGTTTATTGGGGACAATGTAGATGATTCCGACTCGTGCATCAGGTAAGTGTTTGTATTTATACCATAACAGCCTGCCACGCTGCTATGTTATTTAAATTTATTAGCGATTGAGATTAATGTTTTGTCCTTTTATTTTCAGGTTGCTGGCGACGGATGTGGATGGAGCCGACTAGTTCATAAGGTAAGTATTTGCGATTATGACATAGCAGCTGTTGTGCTGTTATGTTTGTTGTATTTGTTAATAATTTTATTAATTTATTATTTTATCCTTTTGTTTTCAGGTTTATTGGCGTCGATGGATGGTGTAGACTTGTACTTTTGGTAGGTAGATAGAATTATAACATATCAGCCTGCCACGCTGCATATGTTTAACGTAATTAGTGACGTTTATATTAATTTATTTATTCTTTTCTTTTCATGAATTTTTGGCGATGATGGTTGGAGTTATCTCGTTCTTGGGTGAGTGTTTGAATTAATAACACAACAGCCTGCCACGCTGCTGTGTTTATAGAATGTATTTACAATTTTATTAATTTATATTTTTTCTCCTTTTATTTTCAGGTTGTGGTTCATTGGCGACGAATGTTGGTGGAAATAGGTACATCAGGTGAGTGTTTAAATATACAGCATAACAGCCTGCCACGCTGCTATGTTGTTTTATTTAATTGTGATTTTGTTCCTTTTATTTTCAGATATTTGGCGACGATAGATAATGCGGTCTCGTTTTTAGGTAAGTGTTTAAATTTACAACACAGCAGCCTGCCACGCTGCTATGTTGTATTATTTGATTGTGATTTTTTTATTAATTTATTTTTTATTCTTTTATTTCCATAAATCTTTTTTTGCGACGATGGATGGAGTTGTAACGTTCTTGGGTAATTGTATAATTTTATAACATAACAGCCTGCCACGCTGCTATGTTTGTATAATATATAAGCACTGTAATTAATTTATTTATTTTTTCTTCATCAGATTTTTGGAGGCGATCGTTGGCGAGGATTCGAACAGGCCTGCGACAGTAATTACGGAGACAGGACCTCAATCAGTTCCTGTTCAAGGCGAATCTGCAGATTTTCCATGTTTACTGAGAGTAGTTGTTCGGCCTCGGAGTCTGTAGAGTTTGTGCGTTCCGTCTGCAGGTCTGGCATGATTAGCTCTTGCACGACTCTAGGCTGATTTTGCGTTATTTTAAGCAAGAATTCTCGTGAGAGTTGGCCTCTTACATATCGTCTATGCAGCTGGTTGATGTGTGTGACTGAGAAACGGAGTTCAGGAGGTGGCGTAGGCTGTTGTCTCGACTGCGTGCATTCATTGTCAGTAGAGTTTAGTGCTGTGGCTGCGGTCTGGTTGGGCCGCTCCGAGTGTAGGCCAGGTAAGATTAATTCTTGTATGATTGCTGGCTGATGTTGTGTAATTTCTTCTAGTCGTGCACGTGAGATCTTGCCATCCCTGTAACTTCGTCTAAGATTGTTGATTGTCAGTTCACCAAATCGTTCGCCGATTCTATCCTCAGCGCGAGGCTGGGTGAAGAATGGGTGACGTGGGGCAGCTGCTCGTCGCTCTGCTCTTCTTGCTGTCTCGACTTCATGCTGCAATCTCAATAGTGTGGGTAGTCCTTGGTTGTCATTAAGAGATTGTCGTTGTGTCTGTGATTGCGATTGCTGCTGCTGTTGTTGCTGTAATTGTAGCTGCAATGGAATTACGTATTTACGTAGTTGTTCGGCGTACTTTGGGCGATTGAGCCGCTGTGGGACATATGGGTGGGAGATAAGTTTCCTTGCCTCTTTGTTTGGATGTTGGAATAGAGAGTTAGCCAGCCTGCTGCTGCTGTTCTGGAAAATATCATCCACACTCTGTATATTATATCTGTCCCGTATTGTTTGGTTGCTGGTGAGCCATGGGACTCTTGTTATCTTGCGTAGCATCTTGTTTTGGATGACATCCAGCCGATGTAGTTGCGCATTTGATGCCAGGGCACCAAAGATTGGGAATCCGTAGTGCCATATTGGAGCCAGTAGCTGTTTGTAGACAACAACTTTACAGGCTGTAGATAGCTTGCAGCTGTTCCCAAACATCCATTCCAGCTTTTTGTATCCAGCCCATAGCCTAGGAATGAGTTGGGTGATGTGGTGTTTAAGGGTAAGTTTGCTGTCTAATAACAACCCAAGATAACGATGCTTGGTTTTGCTGGCGATTGTCTGTCCATTCAGTGTTAGGGGCAGTGTTCCAGCAAATGGTTCTATGTTACGTAGGGTGAACATTACGTGCGCTGTTTTGTTTACGTTTATGTTTATACACCATCTATTGGCCCATTCCATGAAGTGTTTCAGGTATCTCTGATTGTCGGCAATTGCACTATTTGGGGTGTTCTTGGTGCACATGATGATGGTATCGTCAGCGTAAGTAGATAAAAGCATATCCGAATTCACTTCCGAGACTGTTTGGCCACCCCAATCGTTAAGCATTACCATCGATGGTAGCGGCATGTCGGATGAGTAGATTGTGTAGAGGATGGGGCCCAGGCAGCTGCCTTGTGGGACTCCCGCGGCTATCCTGCGTTGGCTTGAGCTTGTGCCATCATTGCACTTGACCAGGAATGACCGGTCTTTAAGATAGCTCTGAAGTACGTAGAAGAGAGCTGGTGGCAGCAACTTGACTAATTTAGACAGCAATCCCTCGTGCCAGACCCGGTCAAACGCCTCAGTGATGTCGATAAAAATTGCCGAGCAAAACTGGCGCCTCTCGTATGCCTGGAGGATGTGCTGGGTGACTCTGGCCAATTGTTGCTCTGTGCCGTGCTCCTTCCTGAAACCAAATTGGTGGTTTGGGACCGCATTAGCAAAGTCTGCACACTCAAACAATCTTTGCATGATAAGCTTTTCAAAGATTTTTGATAGGCCTGATAGCAGACTGATTGGTCGATATGATGATACTTGCTCTGTACTTTTGCCTGGCTTTAGTATCATTGTGATCGCAGCAGTCTTCCATTGGGCCGGGAAGTGTCCATATCTCAGTATGCTGTTGTATATGAGAGTGAGATATATAACAGCCTTTTTTGGGAGTGATTTGATGGTAAAATTGTCTATATTGTCAATGCCTGGTGATTTTTTATTGTCCAACATGGCAATCTCCAGCGCGATTTCGCTTGGAGTGATTGGCCGGAAAGGTGGTGGTGGTGGTGGTGGTGTTGGTGTTTGTGCCGCCTGGTCGTGATCTTGTTCAACACCAGCCCTCACGAGTTGTTGTTGTTGGGCTTTCAGTTGAAGTTGCTGTTGGTATTCTTCACTGATTGCTGCTCGAG
>JAWNNR010001043.1:0-13088 GCA_035044725.1 Scaptomyza caliginosa | reverse complement strand
CGTTGAGCTGCGGGTGGCCTTTCCTTGTGTACAGGAGTTCATTCTGCGCGAATGCGTCCGAATTGCAGAAGTGGTCGCTAGGGACGGCGGTGGTGGCCTCGGTGACGACCCGGTGCAGCGCTCCTTCGAGCTCTTGGGTTTCCTGCTCAGTGGCCTGCAACACAATCGCAGCATGCTGGCACTGCTGACTCTCGCCTGCCCTGCCTGCCGCGCTTTAGGGCTGGACACGCCTAGCTGCGAGTTCATCTACAACTTTATCATCTGGACGCAACGGGCGACGTTGAGCGAGTTGTCTCTCTTCTCCAGAGAAGGCTTCTTCGATTGCCTCTACGGCGCGCATACCGACCCGGCGGCCCATGCCACCTCCTCTCAGGGCGGGACGGTGGAACCAACACTGCTGAATCGCTGCCCATACGGCGAAGCACACAGCTTTCTCTTCGAAGAACGATTTTTTTTTCCCAGCGCCTACTCCCGAGGCTACTCCTTTTCAGCCACGGTGGCTTACTACCCGTTCTGTGCAGGAGACTTTCACTTCATTGTGGCGCATGCCATGAAGCACTGGGAAGCCAAGACGCGGTTCCTCCAGAGCAAACTCTCCATCGCCCGACAAGCAGAGCACGCCGACGGATCGAGTAGCCATCGCAAGATGAAAGAGGTGGTCGACCCGCCCTTTCCCAAGACCCTTCGTCGCTTGCTGCAGCCCAATGCAGCGGCTCCCATTTGGGCAAAAAAACTGCTGGACATGATACCGGCTGTAACCGATGGACCGCCGCATGCCATGAAACCTAACGAAGATACATTGTCCTTCGATGACCGGACGAGGCAGTTTTACCAATTTCTCTGCGGACAGGGTGGTGGCTTCTTCGTTTGGTCGTGTCCCATTCCGGCGACATATATGCACAGCGTTGTTCAGGGCAACTTTTTGCCGGATAGGGAGCTGCGGTATCGAGAGACGATCTTCCTACAGATGAGAATTGTGCAGCACATCGCCGAAGGTCTCCAGCCTCTCCCAAGCCACCCTGTTAGCGGAAAAGGAACATTGATTGTGGGCTGCTCCTGTGGGTGTCTTTCCACCGCCGCGGCTGCTTCAGTGGAGGCCCCGTCTGCCCGCCTGTCCAGTGCCGTCCTATTTGTGGAAGAGCATCTCCCCTACTTTGCACAAATACGCCGCTCTCGAGTTGACATGACGCTGCTAAGCAGCGACACTTCCGGATCCAGTACCCCACAAAACTTTCTTTTTTACCGCCTCGGTTCGCACTTCCGCTTTCAAATGCTTCATGACGCCTCTGCACTGCTCTCGCTGTCCAATTTGCTCTCCTGCGCCACCGAGGCGTCGGCAGGGGAACGCAGCGAGGCGCCAGACTTCGAGCCGCCAACGGCGTACATTCAAGCGCAGCTGAAGCGGCACCAAGTGGAGAGCGTTCGGTGGATGTTGCAACAAGAGGTGGAGGGTCGGCTGGAGTACAGCCCCCTGCCACTCTACTACATATCGCCCACCACCCTGGAGAGGTCCCTGGTGGGGTATCTCTACTACTGCGCCGCGACCTCGGAAGTCGCTGTTGTGCCCATCCTGGCAGACTCCACCTCTGCTGCCGCCGCCGCCCTCGCCCTCATTCACGCCGCTCACCGGCGTGGTATTTACGGTGGGATGCTGTGCGATGAAGTTGGGCTTGGGAAAACCCTCGTTGTCCTGACGCTTAGTGCCACTGACAGAGCCCGGCGTAGCTCGCCGTCATCCAATCTGACGACCCAAAAGAGCAACGCCACCGCCAACAACAACGGAGTGGGTGGTGGCGGTGAATCGGATGAAGCCGATGACATCGGGAAGGTGTGGACGGTCAAGTCACCGTCAACACAGGTGAGCCGCCAACTTCTGCTACAGCCCTCTGAGTCGTTTTTAGGGTGGGCTTTTGGGCAGGAAAACTTCTCCACCACCTCTGCCCCGTACAGTAGGGTGTCGACACCACTGCCACGCACCACACTCGTCGTCATGCCGCTCTCCATTGTGTCACAATGGATTAGCGAGATTCAGCGCTTCTACCCAAAAGCGCGGTATCTGCTCTTTTATGGCCCCCGGCGCTTCCAGTTTACGGTGGACGATTTCCGCCAGGCAGATATCGTCATTACGACCTACGAAACCGCCGGGATGCACCTGCGGCAAGAGGTGAACGGCAACGAGGAATGGATCCGCAAAAGTGCGGTGGCGATGGATGAGAAAGTATGCCGCATGGCCGTGAAGGCCGGCTGGGTGGATTGCACCGCCTCTCGCCTCTTCCAGGCGACACAAGACTACGCAGCGCAAGCCATCTGGCCCCAGGCGGACGCCCACAGCCAGACAGTGCTGCGATTCTACGAGACGCCGTCCGGGGAGGACAGCAGCAGTTATGGAGAGCCCGTTGCCGACACCTCCAGTGCGGAGATCTTCGCCGACTGGACCATCTGTCAAGCAGCCTCGACTGGGCGGCCGCTTTTTCGATGCCCCTCCGCCACGGTGGAGTTGATGTTGACACTGGAAGGCGGAGCGGAGCTGCCACGCACCTTCTACAATGCCCTTTTTGCCGCCGAGAAGCAGAATGGCAAGGAGAAGGCAAAGAAGGAGACCGCCAAGGTCACCCAGTCATCCCCGCCGCCAGCCTCCGACACCTTCTTGGACAGCATCTGGGAGACAGTGAGTACTTTTCTCCAGCACGCTCACCGTGCAGATGAAAACACGAATCGGTCGCTCTACCCAGACCTGCGCCAGCTTTTCGCCCTGGCGGAGACGCATCCCACCTCAGCCTCGGTGCGCCACAGCCTCACACGACTTATTATTCTGCCGATGCTGTGGTCCGTCGTGAAAGAGTACTGGGCAGCGATGGAGAGCCACTACAGTACGGGGGAAGGCATGCTCGCTGCCTCGGCTATGAACGTGCGTCTGCTAGACTTCAAGTTTCACCGAATTGTGCTCGATGAGTCACAGAAGTGTGGCGAGAGCAGTCTGCTGCACCTGCTGAGGGGTAAGCGGCGATGGGCTGTCTCTGGCACACCCATCAACAACAACAACGTCGCCTCGATGGTGGCACCGCTGCTCTTCATAGGTGCCTTCTCTGCCTCGCACGTCATATCGAAGAGCAAGAACGTATTCAGCTATAGGACTCTCCGCTCTCCCTTCTGCGCTCACTACGACGCGCTCGAGACAGTAAATGGCACAAGGACAATCCTCTTCCGCTCCTTTTCCCTGATGTGGCTGTCAGCTCTGCGCGGTGAACCTTTGCTGACAGCCTCGCAAACTACCCTCCATTCGTGCTTCTGCATTGAGTGCTTTCAGCAACGATTTGGCGGCGGAGCATCTCCACGTACCCCGAGCATTCCCGGCCACCTCCATCAGTGGGACCCCGAAAGGATTAACGGGAACACTTTGTGCCTTCCCACGACGGTGCTGGATATTTTGACCACCTTCATGATCCGCCACCAGCGCACTGAGGAAGTGAAGCAAGAGTTGGCGCTTCCGGCCATTCAATACAAAGCGCACGTGGTCCCTCTCACGCCGGAGGAGATGCGCTTGTATGAACGTGTCGCGACGGTGGTGATGCAAATTGCCTCACGGCTCCATCGTCAGGGCCTTCTCTCCTCGCGCATGGGTCGTGTGATGCAATGGATGCAGGAGCTCAGTCGCTTGTGTCTCCACCCCAGCAAGGTCAGCGACCCAGAGCTGCTTCAGGGAGACATCGAGCTGCGCATCATCCGCGGCGCGCTGCCCTCCGGGGACGCCGCCGCCTCCGATGCCACAGGGATCTTAGAGTCCATCATGAGCACCTTTCTGGAGGTGACGCCGCAGGAAGCGTTAGCGTGGGCCAAAGCTGAAGGGGAGCCGATGGCCGATGGAAAGCCTGGCCTCGCCATCTCCGAGGAGACAGCCACCAACCTCACCGAGCTCTGCCAAATCCCTCCGCTTCTGCCACAATGCGGTGTGTGCCTGGATGAGATGGCCGCGCCAACCCTGCTTACGTGCCTTCACCTATTCTGCAAGGAATGTATTGTACAGGTGGCGGAGGCAAGCCGCACTTACAGTGGGAACATCCGAGCACGGTGCCCATACTGCCGTGACCAGAAGTCCTTCACCAATGAGAAGCGCATCATCACTCTCTCTGATGCTGAGCCACTGGAGGACTTTGTGAATAGGAGTGACATCAGCGCCGCCACCACCCGTGACGAAGAAGAGGGACAGTTGAACCTCGACGACGTGCTCCAGCGCATTGGGATGGGTTCGCGAGTGGCGGCACTGCTGCAGCTTCTGGAGACCATTTGGACCGCCGACCCAGATGACGGCATCCTCATCTTTTCTAAGTTCCCAGCGATGCTGAGGCTCGCCCACGCAGCCATCACGGAGCACGGCTGCTCCCCATTCCTCATGCTTGGCTCCTCCACACTCCCACAGCGGCAGAAAATCATTCGTACGCTACAGGACCAAGCCCCAAGATCCGGGATGGCGGACGGCGATGCGCCACAGCAACAGCGCCGAATTCTCCTTGTTACCTCTCGCTCTGCCAACGCTGGTCTCAACCTGACCTTTGCAAATCACATCATCTTTCTGGAGCCAAACCTCAACCCAGCCTTGGAGCAGCAGGCGGTCGGCCGCATCCACCGCTTTGGGCAGCAGAAGCAAGTCGTGGTCCACCACCTCTACGCACCACACACTATCGAGCAGCTCATCTACCAGCGCTCACGGCAGCTCCTCCGCTATGGCACGGCAGAAGAGACGGCATCGCAGCTGGGCCCTGGCGATGCGGAGGTAACCCAGCGCCGCGCGGAGTTTGGCAGACTGGAACCCAGCGAAACACTCAGCCTGCTGCAGTTTCCCATCACAGGGACTAGCTTGTGATACCAACCTCCACCGCAAGGACACAGTACGGAGGCCTTGCAGTGGAAAAGGGAGTATGGGGCGGGGATGGCACAGGCTGTCCACTCCAGTGTCGAGGAAGCCCACCACTCCCTCCTCCTACCCTCTAGCTCGTCGTACCTGCTTGTATGTGTATAAAAGGGGAGTGGGGGGCTCCCTGTTCGTTGCTGCTGATAGCAAACCTCTTGTTTGTTTGTTTTTATCCCCTACAGCACTCGTACGGTGCAGCTGCTCTAGAAATAGTGACAACTAGACGCAGAGGAGGAACGTACTTCGTGCGGCGCAGTGGGAGGGAAAGGGAGTCCCACGACTCTTTCTTTTCTTTCTTTCTGCCCGTGGCAGTTTGCGTTGCAGTGTCACCCGCGCCGCATTTCCTCTTTTTATTGGTATTGCTCTCTTTTTAAGTAGTAGTAGTAGTATTTACTGTATCTCTACAAATGGCGGTATCGTTGTTGTTGTCGCGATGGCAGTCGAAGCGGAAGAAGGTAGTTGTAAAACGGTCGGAACGGAACCGCCTCCCACCCACCCAACCCGGCACAGACGGAAGTGCAGTCTCAGCTTTCGAAATGGGAGAAAAGAAAAAAAAAAAAGAGTCTCCCTTCATCATCACCCTTCTCCTCTTCTTTTTCGACATTCTGGCACTCACAACGTAAAAAAGAAAAGGGGGGAGAAAGAGGAGAGAGGAGGCAGCAAAGCGGTGCAGACGCTTAGTCGCGTCAGAAAACCAAGTCGCTGAATTCGTCTCTGCCGCTGCACACCCCAAGCGACTCTGGACGGTGGTCACACATTCCTCTTTGTTGTTGTTGTTTTTGCTTCGTTACTTATTTTAGCTTTTCAATTGAACGGCACGCGCTGACGATGCCGGCCTCCTCAACACGGCGGTAGGGTCCAGCACCCACCCGGCGAGGAAGCCGAGAGGCGGCGCTGCGCTAGCGTGACTTGCAGCAGCCAATTCGTTTGAAACACCCCACACTGACAGGCGCCCGCGTGCTCTCCCCCTCACTCTGTTATTCGGATGGTCCCTACTGCTACTGTACAGTGGCAAGGTCGAACGATCGTCGAGGCCTGGCCTGCGCCGTGTTACGAAGAAATCGCAATGGGCTGGCGCAGGCCTAACGTTCCATGTTGCCCCGCCACCCCCCGCGGACGGCGGCCCTGCAGCGCGCCGCCCCCCCCCCCCCCCCCCAAAAAAAAAAAAAAAGCGACGAGACCGTCGAATCCTAGCACCACGGACACACACGCCGCCTGATTTCAGCGCAGCCGACCCACACCAGCGGCGCCGAAATAGTCATGGCAAGGTTGCGAATGGGAGAATTGTTATCGCATGGGCAAACAGGTGGTACTGTTGTTGTTGTTCTTTTGAAAGAGTTGCGGTTTTGGCGTCGCTCCTCATTTGAAAATCAAAACTGTTCGGTCGATAGCTGGGCTGATGGCAGCTGATTAAAGCTGGACGCGCCATCACGGGCCACAAAAAACAGCGATGCATTTGGTGCCTGGAAAATGTGTGTCCCTCACCGAAGTGCGAATTAGCATGATGTTGAGGAAGGAGGGCCGCGCCCCAAGAACAGGGCGTTCCCTCGCAGATGCTGAATGACGCTCAAAATGTCGTGTCGCAGCCGGCGCTGTAGTATGAAGCCGTCTGCAAGCGGACCTCGCCGCGCCCACCCCCCGAGTTCTGCGGCGGCGGCCGCCCCCCACCCCGAAAATAGGGAGAGCACCAGCCGACGCCCCCCCGCCCGCGCGGCAGGGCAAAAAAGCCGTGCTCACCGCCCGAGGAGAAAGCCGGGAGGGGTGGGACCCGCCAGCCCAACACCTCTGCCCCACGCCGAGGCCGGCCTCGGGGGGGGCCCGGGAACCGGAAAGGCGAGGGGTGGGGACGGCGCCGCCCCAGCGAGGCGGCGGTCCTCGCCCCGGGGAGACCGCGACCGCCCTCGGCGTCCCCCACCACCAGCCGCAAAACAACGCCGCCGCCGCCCCCACCAAAAGAAAAGGAATCACCCCGCCAAGCCCCCCGACCCCAAGCGCCAAATTGCGAACCCCCCCCCCGCAACGAAACCACGCGAAAGCAAGGAACAACGACAACGCCGCCCCCAAACGAAACAGCCGGCCACCCCCGAGACGCCAGCCGATTTGGGGGCCACACCCGCGACAAACAACGCCAAACCGGAACAGCCCGCACGTGGAAAACCGCACAGCGTGGTGACGCGGCCCCGTGGAAGAAAAAACAAAGCAAGGACCCTTTTCCCCATGCCCCAAAAGCAAAGCAAGGAGATATCCCCACCCCGACGCGAATGCCATTGTAGTCTCCTAGAAATTTCCGTGGGGTTTTGGAAAACAAATCGAAAGACACAGGGCACCTAGGAACTATGAGATTAGAAAGCTGGTGCGCTCAAAGCGTGCATCATCAAGAATCCGTGGCCACAAATATATAATTTACCCCTTTCCCTTTGGGATGCGCATCGGCGAAAGAGCGCGCTTGGGGAGTCTTTCTCTATTAGAAAAACGGCGTTTGCCCCCCCTTTGGAAATAGCTTTCACTAGGAAATTTAACTCCTTATGCATTTTTTCAAAATTCCATCGGACCATAACCAGGCAGACCCGACGGATCCGACATAACAAAAACACATTTCCGGAGTCTTCCCCCCCCCCCCCCACCCCACCGCCCGCGCCGAGGAAAGAGAGAAAGAACAAGAACGCGCCCGAAGGCGAGTCTCGGCATCGGGCTGACACACGTGCCCCAGTGAGGCATCTTCGCATTGGCCGCCACAACCTCAGGAGCATCTGCTCTGCCCTGCTGCGATTTATTTTTTCGATGGCCAGGCCGACACCTCCAAAGGGTCACCATTCATCACACCCAGTGGTGGTAAAAATGAAAATGGGAGTATTGATTTCCCACGCCCGCTGCGGGGATGCTTTTCATTTTCCTTTGGCACGCCACCCCCCCCCCTCCTCCCCGAAGGACCAATCAATCCGTAGAGCCACCATCCAGCCGGCCATATGCATCTGTATTTTTTTACAGAAACCAAATAGGTTGATATAAATAAAAGTGTTACGAAAAGGGGGAAAATGTAAAATGAAGTAATTACGGAAGTGCCTTTTGTGTAAACCCCCTAAGAAGACCGAGCATCGCATGTTGTTTTCTTGAAACGATGACGTCCCCTCAGAGTTTGAAAAAGCACAAAGGGGCTTTCCGCCAAACAACGGGAAAACACCAGCACCCCACCAAGCACCCCGGCATCGCAGAAAAGGACCGCATGGCGACAGGCGCGGGTGGGCAGGCCTCGAAAACTTAAAAATTTCGTTGCCCGCGCCACCGGCTGCCTCCTCGACGAGCACACCCCGCGAGAACGACGGGGGAGGGGGGGGGTCCCGCCGGCAACCCCCCCGGGACGCCCCCCGAAGGGCGACCGCCGGCACGCCAGCCCACACCCCACGCAACAAGCCCACCGGGGGAGACAAAAGGAAAAAGAAGGCCGAACCGAAAATGGAACCGCCACCGGCCGCGGATTCAACGGGCCACCCCGCATTCGGCCACAGGGCATTTTCACCACACCCCGGGGGTTCGTCACCCCACCCCAAACACGCAAATAGATCGCGGCACGCCGGGCCCCGTACCCCGGCCAGGCATGCCCCCGCCGAGAAGCGTTCGGCACGGAAGTGGCAACCACCACATTCCACCAAGCGAGGTCTGAAACGCACCACTATATAGTTTAATTTCGTACACCAGAGCGAGCCGACACGATACTGGTATTGTCACTAAAAAAACGGCTGGATACCCAGCCGGCTCGCATTTCCACCGGCGATCTCACGAAGGTATCTCCGTGCCCCAATAGTTACGAAAAGCAGGTTTATTTCTCAGCGGATGCCACGACAGTAAAAACAAATTGACTGCCACACACCAAATCGTGGCAGCAGTGCTGGCCGACAGTGGCCAATAGGACTCCCAGAGGCAATATTCAACAACCAGAGGCTATATTTTCAGGCCGTGAACGCCATACATTTGGCGACACGCCGCGTCGCGCTTGCGCAAAACCCCATGCCCCCACATTGCGCCACTCAAATGCCCCCCCACACCCCGACGCTCGAGGGGGCACACGAAACAGCATCCCCTTTCAAACCATTGGCCCACCTAGCCCAGGCACGAGACCCTAAGTCGTGACGAGGAAAGCCAGCCGGCAGCAGGATGGCAGCCCAAAGCAGGCGGTTTCAAAAGCCATCTGCGATACCAAAGAGGCCCACCGAAATACCCGGCTGGCCCACCGCCGCCTGGAGCGAGCGGGTGGGCCACACTACGCGGGGCAGGGAAAGGCAATCATCACACACGCACGACCAAACGGGCAGCTTCAAGATAATTATTCAAAAACCCAACGTGGAAAGCGGCGGCCAAAGAAGGCGCCACAGAGAAAAGGAACTCGCCTGCCCCATTACGCATAATAAAAAAAACAGCAATGGTCAATGCGCCGCCGCTTGGAAAGACGCGGGACGCTGCGCGCCAAAAATGGCGGTCAAGGGTGAAAACGTAGTGCCAAAAATAGGGATGGGTGGACTCTCCACTAGGAAATGGGCAAAACGATATCGATACCCATTGCATTTCGAACAAAACACCATAGCCACCGGAGGTTTTTTACGCAGCGACAAAGCCTCGCGCAGGCAAGGTGAAAAGACCCCCACCCCACCGTGGCCGCAAAGCCACCCCAAAGCCGACCACCCCACCCCGCGACGAACAAGAAGCCGGCACCCGCAGAGACATTTGTCCCTGACGCAGAAAAAGCCCAAACGTGGTCAAATAGCCCCTGGCAGAGGACAGGTGCCCCGAAACAAAGGCCCGCCCCACCCCGGAAACGAAGCACGACGCAATCGTCCCGGGTCGCCTCTCCGCGGTGGCGCGTGGCCATAAGGTCTCCGGTTCGCCGGGGCCAAAACAATCGTTCTCACCAATTCCCCGGCGGAACATTTGAAGTAAAACGCCGATGGCCCACCAAGCCGTCTTCCATTTGCGAGGGTGCCCGGCCCACGACGGGGGTGGTGGGGAGCTGTTTTCGGGTTGGGGCCCGGATCTCGGTTTCTCCAACACGGTGCCGGGGGGGGGGGGGGGGCTTGGGGCCTCCTGGGCTCGCGGTATGCGCGCGCTGGGCACGATTTGTGCGCAAGGGGACGGTCTTTTTTTCGCGGGGAAAGGAAAGAGGGCATAAGCCGATTCAGAAATGCTTTTGTGACACCAGGACATGTGCGGGAGAGAATGTGGGAAGGTTAAGATCCCCGCGGAAAAAGCGAGACCGTTCCCCACACGGTTTGCGGCACGCGCTCGGCTCCCGCCAGCCCCCCGACACGCCGCCCCCCACAGCCCACAGCCGCAAAAGCCAGGCACACCGCGCCGTCTTGGCCAAAGGAGGGCCGCCCCCTCTGGCAGATGAAATTTTGAAAAGAAAACAAGCTGCCAGCCTGGGGGTTGCTGTAAGATTTTTGGAGGAATATCCACCCGAAAGCCGTCCCCTAGCAGCACGCACACCCGGGGGATTTTTTTTGTTTGCACGCCTAGAATGGGGCAGGGCCGTTCGTCCACACACCCGCATCCTCCCCCGGCCCAATTCTTTAGCGGCGCATGGTGGGAAACGAACCCTTGCACAACAAACAAAAGACATAAGAGGTGACCCCATCGCGTCACAGAGGGGCGGGGATGTGTGTCATGCTTCTCGGCAACATTTTGTCCCACCGGCGTGCTTTGTGGCACCGCCCGCCAACACAGCCAAGGGATGTTAAGCACGCCCCCGCCCCCGCCCAGCCCACTATAGCCAAACCCTGGGCAAGAAAAACGCCCTCCTGGCACCATCAGCATCCCATGGGGTGGCGCCAATCATCCGCTAGCGCACCAGCCACTTGACCACCCCCGATGCCCGCACGTAACATAGACCCGCGTTGCCCCTCGGCGAAAAAGGAGGGGATGGGCTTGAAATGGAGGAGGAAAATATTCCCAAGCAAAATGTGTTGCTGCACCGCCAACCGGTTCGTTTTAACGGCTCCAGCAGGTGGCACTTGCCAATTCGTAGTCCCATATCACGCTTCTCAGCGGTGCCTTTGTGACTCAGTTGTGCGAAAAACATTTTGCGCTATACAGGAGATGGTGGATTATTGAATGAAACGCCGGTTCCCCATTGGCTGCCGGGATCGCTGAGATCGTGCGGCTGCTTGCGCCGGTCCCTGTCCAAACTCCGAGGGGGCCTGGCGCGCAACTGGATGATATGATTTGGATGTGGCGGAGGGGGGGGGTATCAGGCAGCTAGGCGGAGCAGCCGCACGCAGAGTGTTAGATGCTAGATGCGCGTTGTGGGGGTGCCCCCACCCTTTTGGTAACGTACAGCAGATTCATCGCGATAGGTTTGGTTGCTGGCGTCTCGCCGTGTCAGTTGCAACAAGGGGCTCTTTGATATAAAATTTGGCAGGGCTCTAACGAACATAACTATCAAAGACCCGCGGATCTTTGTGCACTTGGAAACCTACGCAGCCGCTGTGTGGGATGTTGCCTTGTTTTGTTATTATTATGTAAGAAGTCGCATCATAACGCCCGCATTTGATGAGCAAGGGGCCGAGCCACCATAGCGCAAACGAGAACACGACGGCCTGAGGCATAGGGGGTTCAAGCGTCTTCGGGTACCACAGGCAAATTGTGCAGAGCTTTCCTGGATTCGGGCGGCCCCCGTTACCGGATACAGCTCCTTGCCTGTCCCCAGGGCCATTGGGGCTAGGCATTTTGTTTTTTTTTGGGTTGCGTGGCGGTCGTTTCGTTGGTCTCGGGCCATGCCCCCTTTCGCCACGACGCCTGTGCGTCGAAGGCGAGCGGGGGTTCTGCTCCCTGTTTTGGGACAAAGCCCGCGGGGATCGCCCTCTAATTACCTGGGGATGTGGTGGTGCGCGGGGTATTCGGCGACGCCGCAGGGGACACCAACCAGATTCTCGTCACGGTTCGCTTTTGGGAGCTTTCTGGTGCGCCACCGTTTCTTTGCGATGAGGACATCACGGGCGATAGGGTTCACCCTTTCCCAGGTGCCGCTGAGCAATTGATTGGTTTCGTTTTCCCCATCCTTGAAATACTAGGAGCAACTGATAAACAGAAAAAAGGATGAAGCGAAAATGTATTTTAGCAGCCGCTCGCAAGCTGAATGGGCTTCTTTGAGATATGTGGCACTAGGTTGACCCAACGTTATCCGGCAGCATCGTAAATTGGCGATACAAACAGCGAAGTCTACTTGATTGTATGCCACTCATGATCGTTGTTTGGAACACTTGATCACAATGCTTTTGCTAAGGTATACTGCTTCAAAAGAAAGTGTTTTTGAAAACCATATATTTCTTTTGCACGTGAGGGTGTTCACGTTGCCTCTCCTTTTTTTTTCTCGGGGGATGGGGATGGCGCGTGCCTGCGGGACGGCAAAGCCCAGGCCTTTTTTTTCTTTTTAATGAGTGGAAATTGCGGCATTGACAAAAGAGTCGCCCAAATAGGAGGAAAAAAAAAAGCTGTGCGGCACCACGGCCCAAAGGCGGCGATTCCCACATGAGCCGGTAGTTGGGGAGGCCCGTTATGATCTTGGTTTGCGCTAGTAAGAGAAAGCTGGGGATGGGGAGGC
The DNA here is from genome assembly GCA_035044725.1 of Scaptomyza caliginosa. Lineage (NCBI taxonomy): Eukaryota > Metazoa > Arthropoda > Insecta > Diptera > Drosophilidae > Scaptomyza > Scaptomyza caliginosa. Next base: position 588 of record JAWNNR010001043.1, on the reverse strand, counting down.
TAGGGCTAAATGCGGAACGCATATTTTTGTTTTTTGCCTTCGGGGGGGGGGGGGGGGCGTCTTCTCTCTGGGTGTTAAATTCCGTCAACAGAGCAATGGGCTGTGGGAGGGAATCGGGGCATTTGCTATCAACTGATTTTCCTTTTATGGTGCTGGTGACACTGCTACATCGGTCTACCTGCATAAAACTAACGGTGCTACAGATTGCCGGTCTCCTACTCTCCACCGAATTTGTCGTTTTTGCATTGGATCTGCCGGCATGCCGTTGGATACCGTCCCCCCAATCGTCTGCGGAACCGTGGTGGAATTGAAAACCTCTCGCCTTCCTCGTCGAAATGGCCAGGTGGCACACACCCACTGAGAGGGGTGGGCTGTCACACCTTGGATCGGCTCCCGTCCACAAAGGTAAAGGGGAGAAACTAGTCCTCCGCAGACCTTGGGATACCAATGTTATCCATATGTTACTTGCTGCTGGAAAAGAAGCTGTTAATTTGCATTGCTGGATGGTTTGTTTGTGACTAGTATGGTTTTGCTTGGCGGCGATGCATGCAACAAAAGCCCAAGGGGTGAGGAGCCACTGGCTTGCTC
>JAWNNR010001038.1:0-26470 GCA_035044725.1 Scaptomyza caliginosa | reverse complement strand
TGATTTAACATTAGTTTGCAACCTCAATTTAATAAATAATTAACCATCATAATAGTTTTTAACTTAACCTTAATTATTAAGGGTATTTGACAAGCGGCTCGATAACATTATATCTGCTTTTATACGACAGTATCTTGCGCGCGCATTTTTACAAGCACACATAAAAGCTTTTGATTAAAAATGAGCTGAAAGCTCAAATTAGATAACCAAGGAGCTATGTTAAGAATTGACTTTTACTCATATTATAAATTGAAATAAGGGCTATCCACAAATTAAATTTTGTAACGTGAATACACACTTTATTAAAGGGGTTTAATATATTTTTTTTTAAATTAGTATATTTTTTATCATAAAATTCATGTATTACAATCGTTTTTAAAACAGTGGTAATCGTTTTTAAAACAGTCCTGGTAGTTTAATATTAACTTTGAAAATATGTAGTCTCTTGGCGGAAATTTTACAACATAAAAAAATTATTGACAACAAATTTGTTTCATGGTTTAAATACATGTTAAACACCATTCACTCTTCTGTTAAACAACTTCTTAGCCATATTATTTTACCAAATTAGCAGTGCCTACGTCTAACTACAGTTCTAAACTTCTTTTAATAACTTGCTTACAACAATCCCACGTCATCATCATTAGATCATCGCTCTTTCGGTAAAGCAATTATAAGTCTTGATAATAATAAGTTAATTATAATACATAATATAACAATACTCTGGTCAACCCACATAATTCGAATGTGCAGATAGTTTCATTTATTTAAACGAATTATAACTTTTATGGTTATTTAATAAATTTATTGTAATATGTAAAATTATATTACATTTTTATTTTCACATTTATTTAACAAAATATATAAAATTAACTCAACAGTTTAAATTGGAATCATAATTATCATCAAACGGATTATTTGTATATTTTTTATCCAATTTTTCCTGGGGTTTGTCTTTAATTTGATAATCAGCTATGGTAGACTTATCTGAAACATTTAAAGTAAACATCCCAGTAGCAAAACCATTTGAAATTGTTTTAATAATGTTGCTGTCTTTTGCTTTTGAGTCGACTTCATTGCAATTGGCTTCAAAAGGGTTATTGTTTTTTGTGCACAGCACACATCCTAGATCATTATCGTTTTTGGTACTGTAATTAAAGCTGAGGCAGTCTTTATGGAATGAGTGCTGACACAAAAAATATACGGAAGGCATATGCAAAGATTGACGGCAAATGTCACAGGATCTGTTACGAAACTCCATTGGATTAAATTTAAATTGAGAAACTAATGCATCATTTGTATTAATTTCATTGTTTAGATCCTTAATGGACTGTTCCTCCGCTTTGGCATCATTTAAATAGCTTGAAAATGTATTGATTAAAAGTGGTTTTATATCAAATATTTTAACGTCAGAGGATATACATGATTTATGCAATATATCAAGCAATGAACGTTGATTTAAAGAAATGTGTTTTGCATTATTTGGACTACCATCCAAATTGTCATTTGGTATAGTGAACTGATTAATTTTTGTTATGGTTGAAATTTTCTCAAAACTTAGAGAAGTTTTCTTTAAAAAATCAAGAATATACTCTTCGGATATTTTTTTATCACGCCAAAGAAAAAGATAAAGAGTAAGCAAGTAATAAGATAACTTTTCATCATTCGTTGTAGAATTTCTTATCAAGTCTTCTACTAAATTTGCGCAAAATTCTGTGCTGTTGGAGAAAATGGTTAAGAATCCAAGTATATCTTTGACTTTCTGTGTTTTCACCAGCGATGCTGCGACCTCCAAGATTTTTTTGGGATAGAGTGACAAAATCTCTTGTCCATATTCGCGAAAAAAATTTATTATTTCCTCTTCGTCGCTGTCTTGAAAGTCACTAGCTTGTATATTTTCGCAACCATTTCTTAAGCTATTAATGTTAAGAGATCGCTCTGATGTATGCCTGAAATCACATATGTGATGGGTAGAATTTCGATTACTCCAAAACTGTTCAATTCGAATGTTAAGTTTATTCCGATCAACACAACTATCTAGCAATTTCTTGTGCTCAGTTTTAGCTTGCTCACTTTGCAAAAAATTGTTCAAGTATTCCATTAAATGCACATTGTGTCTGAGACTTAGTAATTTTGAAATTATGTTGTATGATTTAATGACATCCACGGTTTGAGCATATTCTGTGACAGCTCGAGAAAAATAGCCCTTTTGTAATAAGTTATTACCGTATTGTAAACGACAATTTGCGACATTTTCACATTCAGCACTTGCGTCTTTTTCTAATATCCGTATTGCATTCTCATGCATTCCCTTTGCAACGAGAAGGCGGACCTTATTATTGGTGTTGTGTTCCTGTAGTTTGTATTTGTTGTAAGTGTGAAAGTTGGTATTTCCACCATTGGTTATGATATAATAAGCATTATTGCCAACACTTACAATACAAAGCAAATTTGAAATTGGCTTATGTAGAACAATTAATTTGTTATTAACATCCACAACGATAAGTATAGACCCGAATTGGGTTTTAATTACGACCACAAGATGATTGTCAATCCACAAAAGATACTCCTTTTGCCCTTCAATAACATAACAGGGACCCCTGCAATCACGACTAAAACAGTATATGGCGTCATCTCGTCCAACAACAAAAAATGAGTCTGGACTCAATGGTTCCGTCATTGTACAGCATTGATTAGGCATGCTTTTGTTGTTGTCAAGGATTAATTTAGAGTTAATTAAACCTTTATCATTTAATACAAGGCTGTATACTCCATCCAAGCTCATAAGAAATACATTGCAGGTTTTTATATCCGATTGGTGATAGCAGCAACTATCAAATTGGATTCCTCTAATTGCGCTTAATGCAACAACGTGATGACGAATGTTCAACGATAAATCTCGACTGATTTTACCAAAATGTAGAAGAATGTCACCTTTTTCGAACCCAATGCCCAAAGCAAACATTTTATCGGGTCCTATGACTGCTGCCTGCAATGATGTAGCCGCACTTGTTGTTGACAAGATTGCAGTGGAGATGCATGAATATCCCTCCTTTTTGATAACGTTGAGGTCATATATATAAATACCCAACGAAAGCTTTTTTTCGTCTTGTGACACTATTGTGAGTATATTGGTAGTTGTTAGAGCGCACAGTTTAATCGTTTGATTGTCATCATGGCATTTGAAACTTGGCTTCGCCTTTTTTTCATTTTCCAGAAAGACATGCACATATCCGTTTTTGTCACAAAGCACAATGGAGGTGCTGGTTGTTCCATTAAAAGTTTTGACTAGGTTCGAGCAGTGGGCAGTTATTTCACATTCAGTATGTACTTTGATCGAAGGTAAAGTAATTGAATGAAATAGGTCGACTTTTTTCCACTCCAATACACTCATCCTGTTGTTTTATGTTCATACATTAAAAACAAATATAAATAGCCGAAGTTAGTGTTTTAAGAATATAGTGGAACTATGCATCGATGTTCATCGTGCTTACCGCAGAACGGTGACAATCGATAGTTTCATTAATGCTATGCCCTTTTTATCAAAACAGTCATATATGTTGGCTTAGGTTTTTATTATAACTTAAGTTTAGCTTGGTTTTAATGTTGGTAATTCAAATAATAAACAAAAAATATTCCACACTTCTGTGCTCAGCATTTTAAAGTTGGCGTTGTTAAACAGGCTATTCGTATAAGCAAAAAAACGTACAACTATCGATTTTTTGTGTCACCCCTAATTGACAACAAATCAACATCACTTGTAATCAACATCTCCAAAAAGAAGGAAAATGTTTGGAAATTTTAAAACCCTTCAACGGGTGGTCTTAACGACCGGTAAAACATTACAAAATTTTAATGCCAACGCGAAAGTAATAAGCAGACAAAGTCATGTGTAAGTTTACATATGTGTAGATAAAATCTAACCACATACATAATAATGGTTTCTTATGCTCTTACATAACAAATAAACAATTTTCTGGACATTCGCAATTTATTTTAGTGTTTCCTATCGTAATGCCCCACCACCTCACTCAAAGGCTACTAAAATTGGCTCCGTTGCTGTTGGTGCAGCCATGTGGTGGTGGGTTATTTGGCACTTATGGCATGAGCCTGATCACATAACAGTAAATAAATTCAAAAGAAATTCTTGACAAACAAATAAGCCGGAATAAACCGTAACTCTTATGTTTACAGGGAGAGTTTGACTATCCAGAACCTCAGAAATGGAGCAATGCCCAACTGGGAATCCCTCGTGATGATGCATAATGTGGTTTATACGTGTATAAATAAACAGAATTAATATTACGTTGTTATGAAGACATAATTTTGCTTTTGGAATTGATGGGATCAAACTATCATCAACCTTGTTATGATACTCGCAATGCATTATTACATTTTAAATTGAAAATTGTCAGTTTAATATCGGGTAATATTCATGTAACCCACGGAATAATTAATGAAGTTGTGTTTTTATGTTTGTGTCTTGTTTCGTTGTTATTGATTAACCTATAGGAATGTTAGCAATGTTTTAATTTTAAATGCATTTTAGACAACAAATTCTTACTCAAGGTACGGGTCAAAGGTAAAATTAAATTAATAAAACAAAACTACATTTTTGATAAATAGTTTGAAAAGAAAATATAAATGACATCAAAGAAAGATAATTAACAAATATTTAATTCTGGATTTTGAAAAATCAAAAAATATGGTAAAAAGCATTAAAAGCTCGAAAATGCTAAAAAAAATTGCCGCATTTCTTCTTGATGATCTAACACCGTTTAGAGTTAACGATTCGATATACCTTAAATGGAACATTTAATTTTTGAGACTTTAGATTTAAATAATAAACTCAAGCACCTTTCATACTGTTAAGCAGGTCATTATTATTGCGAAATTTCCATGTTAAAAAAAAACTTGCTTTAAGGAATGGTTGCATTTAGCATAGTGATCTTCAAAGATATAAATGAAAATTCAATTCGTTCACGAGGATCAATGCAATAATATAAAGTTTTAATACTGTTAGGTGATCAAAATAAGGAGACGACTTAGATATGAAAATTCTGAGAAAACTGGAAAAATATAAAATAGGTTCTGTTCCCTTGTAGTACAGGTAACAGCAATAAAGACTATACTGGTCATAGCCATGTGTTTTATTGGGCAGCTACGAGTCAAGTAAAAATGTTTAAGCGCCAATTTGTTGTGTATAATATCACATTCATAAAAGTAACTTTATTTGTTTCTAAAATATAGCATATAGCATTTTTAATTATCAGCTAAAAACTTGGAACATATCATAAAAGTAGGTTACAGTTAATTTGATGTGGTTTCGAAAACGTTTAATATTATGTGTGAAATAACTTAATGAATGTTAATACTTAGTATGATATACGTTAGCCTTAACTAAATCCCGTAACCTACTATTTCTGGAAAATATCCGTTTCCTTGTGTCTTCTTCTGGCCCAATTTTGCTCCACTCATCCGGCAGAGAATTCTTAAGATGTTATTTTCCAGCAGCGCCCATATAGAGCTAGTGGAACTAGCACATGGTGGCAGATAAGGCAGAACTATACTATTTCGGCCATGTGCTATGGGTCATTGTCCTGTTTCGACCGGAAACAGCGTCGAAATTCCAGTTTCTAGCCACTTTGGTGTACATTTAATTTCTATTGAAGTACGTATGTTTTCCATTATAGACTCAAAAATTGCCATGTTTCTGACGCCTGCTGCTGCCATACATGCCCATACCATAACACTTTCTCTGCCTTACTCGACTGTTGGCTTTATGTGTTTAGGATCCAAGTCAGTACTGGGCTGTGCCACACATAATTCCGTCCGTCCGAGCCAAAAATGTTCAAGTCGGACTCCAAATCGTTGTTGAAATGGAGTTTTTGTTTATTTATTTTTAGCGCCTATAAATTGTTTTTACGGGGTACTCGGGCGTTAGTCATGTTTGCACAGAGCCCGGCGCGCAGTTTTCGCCAAGCACTTTTTCCACATTTTGTCCCGGACAGTTTTCCCCTATTTTTCTGCTGATCCCTCGCTCCTTATGTTCGGTGCTATTTCTGGTCTTGTTTTCTATCTGATATTCATGAAGGAAGCTCTATATTACGTGTTGCAAAGTTAATGGGCTCAGGTTGAGCATTCCAGAACGATTTTTCGTTGCTTGAAAGTCTTTGTTGGCTTGTTTTTAGAGGGATGCTAAATTTAACTGAGCAAAATAAGAAGAATATGTGTGTACTTATGCTATACGTCTATAGCTATCAGTTGTCCATAACATAACCACATAAAATGCGCCGAGACCTAAGATTAGGGTACTTTATTGTATGAGCCTACCTAGCAGGTGAGGATAACCCAGTTGTTTGCGGTTGATTGATTATTAATTGTTGTGCTATATACTCGTTTGGCAATGGCAAGCCAGAAAAGTTTTTTCTTAACATCACTTTATTTAAACTGTGACACTGTATTTAAACCAATATTGTTTTCATTTCTCAAGAATCCATTCTGGGCGTTGCCGGTGTCGAGGTGGAGCTGCTCCACGCCCCTAAGGTATAGAATAAATTTGTTAAAAAAATTTTAAAGGCGGGGAAAAATCGGAAACCTGATAGAATAAATATCAATATACAGAAAAATAGCTGATGAAACGTGTCAAATAAAACTTAACTTGTTTAAGATCCCATTAAATTAGCAGATTTATGTTTTATAAATCTTTTAAGTTATACGCCATAATGCTCACAATTCGATCGCACAAAAATTTAGTTTATCGGTTTTAACTAACTTTTCAATTAATTGTAACCTTCCTAAAAATATATATATATATACAAAGTTTTCCAAGCCGTTGCGACACGGTTTAACATATTAAACGAAAGAAAACCGACAGTCTGGAAAATGATTTATTGAATTTATTTATTCAATCAGAGGTTTATTTTAAGCATAAACTTCACGCTGGGCCTTTTCCCAAGCAGCCATGGGACCGTGCTCAGGACGATATTTAACATTGCATCCATCTTGCTCCAGACGGTTATCATCACGGAGTTCCTCATAACGCTCACGCTCATACTTGGTGAAACCCCACTTCTTGGACACATAGATCTGCAGAAGAAAAATAAATGCATTTTTATTCTCTTCACATTTTTCTTGGATTTCTAAGTAATTAAATGTTTCTTTTATTACCTTTTGGCGACCGGGGAACTTGAACTTAGCGCGACGCAGAGCTTCAATAACTTGAGCCTTGTACCTGTCGCTGGAGCGCACAGACATGATGGGTTGTCCAATACGTACACGAGCAACGGTTCCCTGCGGTTTGCCAAACGCACCGCGCATTCCAGTTTGAAGCCTGTAATAAAGATATAAAATTTGAAAGTTTTTGAACTACGTTTCTTTGTGTTGCGACATACTGCCCATTTTAAGGGCTCAGCCACAAAAATACTTGCCTATCAGCTCCAGCACACGACAACATTTTGTTTATGCGAATAACATGGAATGGATGCAAACGCATACGGATGTGAAACTGGTCCTTTCCGCAAAACTTGACCAGATACTTGTTACAGCAAATACGTCCAGCTTCCAGAGCTTCGCTGCTTAACTGTTCATATTCATCAGACACCAGATGGACACATAGAGGGAAGTCCTCTACGGTAGCCTTTTTCCTGCCCAAATCAAAGATGCGAATCTTGGGGTCGGGTACACCACGACAGAAACGCGACTTCGGGTATGGCTTGTTTTTGCAATAGCGGTAACTTTGACATAAAAGACAAAATATACATTAATTAAGCGGTCTTTTACTTTATTACTATATACATACCACCTAGCTGGCCGGCGACCCATTTTCAACCTAAAACCAAAATAAAAATAAAATAATAAACATTAGCAAAATAGCTTGAATATATATAACACATTACAAAATTTGCAAATATGCCCTATACGTCGAAAACTTTAAGAAGCAATAAATAAGCGGATGTTTTTAGATCTTTTCAAGCAGTTCTATGTACCTCTCACCGTACGGTTTAAAAGGAAAGGAAGTGAATTTGTCAAACGGAAATATCGAACATACAATTTGTGAAATTTGACGTCTTAGACTTTATCGATAATTACTCAGAAGAAGTTAGTCAAGATAGCTGCCGATGGGAACGATAATAGACACGGTTTCAACTGACTGGTATTTTGATACATCGAACTATCGAAGAGTATCAGCTCTCCCTCTGTACTGTAGAGCATCTGATTAAGATTTTTAGATTTAATTATATAACTGAAAATACCAACTATCTGTTAAAAATCTATGTACAAAAATTCGGGATTTCTTTATACTCAATTTTAGCAGTATTCAAAAAGAACATTTTTTTTATGATTATAATTGAATGAATGATTAAATTTCTTAAAAAATTTCCTGTACATTTCTTCCGGTAAAAAAATTTAAATCGTAAAACATATTTTAATTTATATGTATATATTAAGTGGAACTCCGCATTTAGCTATGTGTGTAAAACCAGTTATGTTGAGTTTGACGCGAGAGCAACACTAATTACTTTAACAAAAATGCATTGTCATTAACTGATAATACATATTAGAAATGTTGTGCAAGTTTCTATTAGGGTTCGTGATGTCTTAATTTTTATATTCTTAACAATTTAGCTATTCTGATGGATTTGGTTTTATACTGTTATTTATCGTATATAAAACAGCATTAACAATATATATGCTGCAAGCACTATAGCAGGCATTTACTTCAACTCATTGACATGTGTACCACTTAAACAGTTTTCTTTTTAAATGTATTAGACTACAAATTTTAATTTTTTTCTTAGCACACCATACACAGCCTTAGACATAGCGAGATATATATTTAATAGTTATAATATATGATAAGTACTCTGTAGGACTTAAAGTGCTTTTATGAATGTTTAAACAACTAAATAATAGTAGTCTGGAAGTTATAATAGTCCCCCAAAATATAATTCAGCTTATTAAAATCTATCCGATTCTTTTATCATCTATGAATGTGTTACTTAATTATTATGTTTCATTATCAGTGTTCCAAAATCGGAATGGTCGAATGGTACACTTGGAATTTTCTGTCAAATGAGAACGATAGCATGTACTGATATATTTCCGTGTTTCCGTCTTTTGGATTTTGGTCGGCCACAAAGGTGGGTGTCGAAAATTGTGCTGAGATATAATTTTATATTTATTATAGTAATCATCTAATATTAACACATTGTTTTTGTACTTTATCAACAGGTAACTACAACTTATGGATTTTACGCAAATATTTCGTATGATGATACTTCCATGCACCACTCTGAAGCTTTTTTTAAGCTATGTGCAGATTATGGATATTCTGACTTTACCATAGTATTTTACGTCGAGTAAATAACATGATATGTTTTAATGTCACTAATTTACTCTACTTGTAGGCTTACAAAATCTAAAAAGATTTGAAATTTTTCTTAAATAGACCAATGATGTGACAAGTTATTATGTATACTAATAACAAATTCCGTTTGTTACTAGGTCTATCAATCGTTGGATATGGGTGCCTACCGGTATATGCAAGAACTGTACAGGAAGAAGCAGAGCGATGTTATGCGCTACCTGCTTCGCATCCGTGTATGGCAGTATCGTCAATTGACGAAGTTGCACCGTTCGCCAAGACCTACTCGTCCAGATAAGGCTCGTCGCCTAGGATATCGCGCCAAGCAGGGCTTTGTCATTTATCGAATTCGCGTTCGCCGTGGTGGTCGCAAGCGCCCCGTCCCTAAGGGGTGCACTTACGGCAAACCCAAGAGTCATGGTGTCAACCAACTGAAACCATATCGTGGTTTGCAGTCTATTGCTGAGGTGAGTTCTTGTTGTGGTTTATTATTTCTATATTGAGTATATTTGTATGATGAAAAAACACGTGCTTACTGAAAAAAATTTATGAAGTATTAACTTCCTTAGATGTCTGAACATAATCTATTTTATTTTTGTTAATTTATTGGTTTGAACTGTTAATGTTAATTAATATTTCTATTTTATAATAACAGGAACGTGTGGGTCGCAGACTTGGTGGTCTACGTGTCCTTAACTCATACTGGGTGGCACAGGACGCTTCTTACAAATACTTCGAGGTTATTTTGGTGGATATTCATCACAATGCCATCTGCCGTGACCCTAAGGTCAACTGGATCTGTAAGCATGTGCACAAGCACCGTGAACTGCGTGGCCTGACCTCTGCCGGAAAGAGTTCCCGTGGTCTTGGAAAGGGTTATAGATACTCGCAGACCATCGGTGGATCCAGGCGTGCTGCCTGGAAGCGCAAGAATCGCGAACATATGCACAGGAAGCGCTAATTAAATAGTTTTTGTGAAAAACGTATAAAATTCAAATACATAACTAAAATGGTGTATAAACACAACTTTTTTTGTGCAGTTTTTTTATAACATTAAAGCCATATTTGCTGATACTTTGGCCTTAAACATATTTCATGATAAACATGATGTATAATCACTAGCTATGTTCTTGTAGAGGCTTCGATTTCATTAATTTATAGTAATGGATTCCATTTTAAATTAAAACATGTATATTTTTAGTGTTATTAACTTCGTTAATTAACCTTTAAAAGAAATTAAACGAATTTTTGATTTAAGAATGCATCAATTTAGTACAAAACCAATTAAAGAACTTATTTAATTGAGTTTACATTTCATAAGATTCTTATAAATAAAAATTCTTGTAAAGCCAGTGTTTTTATTTAAATCAATCTTGCACTAAGTTTTATTTGAACGGCTGTAAGCCGATCCCGTTTCGTTGAATATGGGAATACCTTTTAGTATATTTTTTGTTTTAGTATTTCTCGCTTACATATTTTTTTGATACTATCACAGTACGGGTACTTTGTTTTGTAACCACGTGTTGGTATTTGCCTTTATTTTGATTCAAGATTAAACACTTGTGTGCATGCGTCTGTACTGTTTGGTCTGATTTGAGCTCCTATATTTACTAAATGGATAGAATTTCAAAAGGCTGGTTTAGTGAAATCCAGGATGATTTATGGCCCGGACAGTCGTTTTCTTTAAAAGTGAAGGAAGTTCTTCATACAGAAAAATCGGAATTTCAAGATATTCAAATAGTTGAGACGTAAGTCATATTAACACTGTAGAGTTCCTTACAAACCATACAAATCTACGCACATATATGAACATCAATTTTAATGCACATACACTATATATATGTGACGGGACTATTGTAAATGTTAAAAACAATTGTAAATGGTGCATAATTATAATGGACAAATAAATGTGTACACATATTCTGAAATTATTTTTATGAAATGATCATGCATGAACAAAACACGTTTCCAAACATTTTGAACTCTTATCATTTTAAAGGGAAAGATCAGCTTACGACCGTGTCAGGGTCACTTTACTTATACAAATATATAGATTACGTATATGTAATTTTTTATTAACATTCTGGCAACTGTTGAGTGTATGTGCACGGGTAGAATAACGAAATGCATTCGCGCCATTGCATTATGGTTTTTCTCGATAACATGTGTATATCGAAAACAAACAGTTTTTCAACAAACTGTGTTTAAGAGAGCTTATATTTAAAATCTAGAATATGTAGCTTATTTATTCGAATACCGACTTATATATTTCATATGTAGCCATTTTTAATTAAATTCTTAAATTGATTATCTTAAACTTGTAATAAAAACATTGTTTTCTAAACATAACTCATTTATTTGATAACATAATACATGAATAAACGACATTAAAAACTATTCTCTGACCTCCTGAAAAATAAATCAATAAGTTATTTATTAATATAACAATATCAATATGTACGATTATTTTAATTTTGCCTTTGCTTTTGCGTTGGTGTCCTCCTGCAATCATTTGGTAAAAAATCTGTTGGTTATTTAATTTGAGGATTATTTAAGTAACTTTTTCTTATTAAGTAAAGGTATGTATTATATATTTAATAAAAACAGATATATACTTTGTATTCATATTAATACAATAAATCTAAACCAATAATATAGTTTAAAAAAGCATGGGTTTGTACTAATATGTATATGTAACAGACATGGCATCATATGCTATTAATCAATGATTTAATTTTAATGTGTTGTATTTTCAATGCACTACATAAGAACTACTACAAAATGAAATGGGCATGACATAAATAACAATTGATTTTTTGACAATATGTTGATATAAATTTCTATTTTTACAGCGAGACCTATGGAAGATGTCTTATACTTGATGGGATTATTCAATGCACTTCCAGAGATGAGTTCTCATATCAAGAAATGATATCTTTTCTGCCTCTATGCTGCCATCCAAACCCACAAAAGGTTTTGATTGTTGGCGGCGGTGATGGTGGTGTGGCACGAGAAGTTGCAAAGCACCCTTTGGTCAAGGAAGTGCACCAAGTAGAAATAGACGATCGAGTGGTTCAACTATCTAAAAAGTTTTTACCCGCAATGGCATGTGGTTTTGAAAGCGAAAAACTTACTCTTACAATTGGCGATGGGTTTGAGTATATGAAAAATCATAAGAACGAATTTGATGTCATTATAACTGATAGCTCGGATCCAATTGGGCCTGCCGTTAACTTGTTTCTTGAAAGCTATTTTGAGCTACTTAAAAATGCACTAAAGGATGGTGGAATTGTTTGCTCACAAGCGGGTAGTTTCTGGTTAGACTTTGACTACGTTAAAAAAACAATGAAAGGATGTTCTCTTCATTTTCCAAAAGTTGGATACGCCATAACTTCTGTTCCATCATACCCTTGCGGCCACATTGGGTTTATTATAGCTTCTTTAGATGAGACCCGCAATCTTAAAGAGCCAGTAAAGAAATTTACAAAATGTGAAATAGATTCGTTGAATTTGAAGTACTATTCAAGTGAAATTCATTCCGCTGCGTTTACGCTACCTCGTTGGGTTGAAAAACATTTCTACGAATAATGCAATTTTATGTATATATAATTCACTCTGTTGAATTCAACACTCACCTAAATAAAATATTTTTTTTTCAAAGTAAACGTGGAATACAGTTTTTTTTTACTGCACCCGTAAAAGCTAAAAAAACAAATATTTTTGTTTGCTAAAGCTGATGCAACACAATGTGAGCCAGTGCTGTCAACAATTACTAAGAAACTATCTTTCAGTGAAAAAAGAAAAGTTTACATTAGTTTTGTCAATTACAAAAACTGATATTTTTTTAGTATTATAAATAAATATTTTTTTTGTAAGCTAATAATTGATTGTATATATCAACACATCATTCATACTTGCCTTAGCCACGTCGGATCAAAGCCTATTTAAAAAATGTGTTGATATAACCAATTTTAAATATTAGGAAATTTTGATCTGTGTAGATTAAAGATTCAAAAATCTCCTAAGGGGTACATCAAAACTATGAATTTTTTCCTTATTATCTGAAGACATTGCATTGAATTTGCAGCATAATAAGCATAATAACGCGAAGAAATTCAGCAACAAATATAAGCAATTATTTCTAAGGCATGCACTACATGTCAAATGTAAAAATGCCAACTTGGCAACATTGATGCGAACAGAAATTGCGAACATCGATAACTCAGGCTGCCACCTAAGACTTACGTTCCGTATCGTCGATAGATTTAATGTATATAAATGTGTGCAAATGAATACATCAGTATTAATTTTTTTTGTTAATGAAGAGGAGCTACAAAACACGAGCGAAATAAAACGCCGAAAGCGCTGCCATACCGATGACGTTCTTGCGTCTAACAACCCTATTAGCTGCTTTGCGCGCCTATAAATTGAATCAAACATATCAAATATGTCAAAACAGTTTATAATTGAACTTAGTTATTTCATTGATAAGCGCAGAATATATCGGGAATGTTATCGCAACTGCACCAATACCAAGCCATTGCTGTCAGTTAAAATATGCAATCATGGGTGTTTTAAAATTTTCCAAGAAAAACAAAAAAAATAAATTAACTAAGGACAAACTGGACGTTGCCGCTGATGTTAGGTTTGTCAACAGCGTGCTGCCTGGCCAAAATGCTCAAGTCGATCCTGATGCATACGGACTTTTATTGGATACTGTGTACACTTTGGCACGAAATAAGATTGTCGAGGCGCATCGCTTTGCCAAACTGAAGAGCAAAACCCGAATCGATGAAGAGGATTTACGTGTTGCCAATTTGCCAAAAATTGATGAGCTACAGGATGGATCGTCGCATCTAGAGCAAACAATTATAATGCCAAATCACGAACCAAAGCGTAAATATCACTTATTGCTTCCACCGTGGTGTGAATGCGAATGTGGCATCAATGCTACTTTAAAGATACCGGTGCCCGAATCTGACGGCACATCCTTAAAGGGAACACGCAACCCGGCGTCCAAAAAATCCAAATTGCCAACCAAACCATTGCCGATTGATATACCGCAGGGCGATAATAAACCAATAAATACTACAACATCGAATATATAAAAAGCGATTGTTTGCCTACAATAAATAAATAACTGTTTAAAATATGTATGTTATATAATAACTACTTAATGTATTAATGAACATAGGAGTTGTCCTACGGTTTTCCAAATGCAAATCGGTAAGGTAGGCGGAAAAGACTTAGAAAAAAAAAATATCTGAATATTGGGGTTTCGACCGTTCATTCGATTTAAAAGATTATTTGCATAGAGCTTAAAATATTGATTTTTTGTTGAGTTACACAAATGTTCTCAGTGGATTTCAGAATGCATTTTTATTCCTAGATATGTAATTTTTAAACAATTTTGTGTCATTCGACATTTTGCGTCTACAAATACAAAAAACGTTTGTTTTGGAGATACATTATTTATTACCGAAAAACTTTGTTTTATTAATTATATTATATCAAAATAAATATAAAATAATAGCAAGTAAATAATATCTAACTTGGAAAAGTTTATATCAGGTCAATACTACTATTTATGTCTTACGGATTGCACACTTCGCTACTAGACTATGATTTTTTTGCCGGTTCTCTCAGCATCAGCTGTCTTACAGCGCAATCAACCAAAGAAATGGAAAGCAAATACTTTCCCCTCTTGTACGCTAAGACAGCGCAGTTTGTGATGGAAAATAACATAACAGCTCTTATTTCGTGTCTTGATATTACATAGTTATTACATAGAAATCGATAAAATACCCAATATCTTATCGATTTCATTGAAAATGCCATATATCGAGTGCCTGCTATTAGATGCAACTGATTTAATTCTCACCCCTAGTTCCCAAATGGTGGCCTTATCATAATGACCATTAAAAGCAAAATGCAAAAAGCCAATTGGGTGAGGTAATAGTTTTAATGTATTTTCTGTTTTATTCGTGAAGACTTAAAGGCAATTCCTTTATTTATAAATTATATTATAAGTCTTGCAAATTGTAATTCTACATAAATATTAATTTTAAGTTTGCTTGTACTTGTCAAACAACTTACATACGCACAACTCAAATTGTTCGTATATTTGTAGATGCTAGTTACAATTCATCGTGCCCGTTGTCTTCAGCTTTCGAGTCTACATTATCCTCGTCTTCATCGTCATCGTCTTCATCATCCTTTTCCTTGTTATTTTTCGACTCCTCTTCATCTTTTTTCCTTTGAACTTCATCTTGGAGCTCCTTCATTTTCTTCTCACCGGCTTGTGTGTCTTTAACGCTTGCTGCTTCCTTGGCTGCTAGCTCAATGTCATCAGTAATGAGGACGTTATCGAAAATTGTTCCGGACTTCACTTGCCACAAATCGAAACCCAATGTGCAAATTTCTTTGCGCAAGTATAACTTGTCGTCGGGTGTATGTTCTGGATTATCGATTTCAGGATGCTCCCAGGTTCCCTTGTAGTTAGGATTGTCCAACTGCTTAGGCTGCCACTCTCCTTTGTAGTCGGGATTGTCTACCATGGGTGGCTCCCATTCACCGTCCATTTCATCGTCCCAGTCTTCGGGCTTGGTGGCATCAGGGTCTGGAATGTGCTGTGGCTTGTCCCAATCCTCTGGCTTCTTATCATCTGGGTCAGGAATGGTTGCCTAAGCAAAGAAATAATCAAAATTTAGAAAGAAAAAAAATAATAATAATCGGATAATTTCATTTTCCTTCATTCATTGCTTCAAAAATTATTATTTCTAGGATCTAAAGGTCTTTAGTTTGTTCAGTATCGTACCTTATCATCCCAATCTTCTGGTTTCTTCGCATTTGGATCCTTGATTTTTTTGGGCGCCAAGAAGTCCCAATCATCTTCCAGGTTACCAGATTCAACTTTCTCATTGTCGATCAGAACTTCATAAGTATTGTCTGGTTTAACAATTAGTGTGTAAAAGTGGGTGTAGACGTCATCTTTGCACCGGATATCCTTGTTGATCAAGTGATTTTTGCCTTTATAGCTTAAGATAACGTGAACCTTTTTTGTACCCGGTCCGCAGATGTCTGGGCCAAACATAATCTCGTAAGGTGACTCGCCATGCATATCGGTTTGGTCCAGGGAGCAATCAAAGAGTTTCACATAACCACCTCCGCAATCAATATTTTGCTCGTGTTTAACAGAAAATTGTACAACCAAAGGTTTGCCTTCATTTGTAAATCCGTCAAACTTTCTAGACAAGGCATAAAACCGAGCATCTTGCGATGTTTGAATGCCTAAGAAAAATAAACATTTCATGTGTTTTTTAGTTTACATTTGCGGCATTCATACTTAGTGTCTATGTGTAATAGTGTTCATGCAAGCACACATATACATAGAAATATATGTACATACACACATTAGCTTATAGCCATGCGTTTTACGTACCTTTGTCGGCTTCGGCATCGTTGAAAAAGGAGCCCGCAGAATGTACAAATTTACCTAGTTCCTTGCCAGGATGCTTACTGTAGACCCACTCATCTTTCCAATTTTCTATCGAAAAAAATATATATATTTATAGTTACATTTTGCCATTCAAGAACAATCAAGAACAAGTCTTTACCATTTTCGAATTTTTCCTCAAAAAATATGTCAGCAGTTACAAATCCTATTGTAAATAACGCAACAATTGTTTTAAAATACATTTTGAGGCCGTGTTACTTCACCAAACTTCAGTAACGAACTTAATCGTCAAAGTCAGCAAAAGGTTTATTTCTAACTAAATGCCGGCTTGCTGTGTGAAAACTACGTAGCCAAACGCTAATGTCAAAAAGAGATGAACGTATACATTTGATAAAATCGGTGGAACGATAGGATTGGATACAAGTGGACCAATCATATTAATCAACGTATCAAAAAGTGTTGAAAAATACGCAAACATTCGATATGTATAAAGAATATACATTTTCATGTGATGGGCACAGTACGCTATTCATACCGGTAAAAAATAATTATATCTCAGTTGCACCACAAAGTCAAAATATTGTTAAGTAAATGTAGAAAAAAGCTTTGATAATCTTTTATCTCTGATGTTTTGCTTGGTATCATAAGAAGTCGTGATGACAAGTAAATTTTAATATATATATATGTTATATTCATACATAATTTATTTCAATTTATTCAAAATAAACCTTAAATAAATAAGGTAAACTATATAAAATAGGCAAAACATACGTTTTTTATACAAAGTCCAATTTATTGTTTACTAATATATTTTATTTCTTATCAAATCTTAAATAATTGAGACATATGAACAATTTTATTTTTATCGATGACATCAGCATAGAATATCTATAAATACCTTTTAAAATTTTAAGATAATAAAAAATAGATAGATTATAGATTTTTCTATATAATCTAACTGCAACATAAAGTTTTTCACCAAAGTTTCAACTTAAAAGCTAAAATGCTGATAGAAGAATATTTAGCAAAGAAATATCCTGATTAATAATTAATATACTTTATGGTCAAATATGCAGTCTATGGGACACATATTTTAGAGAAATAATATAAATGTTTTAAAGTATGCAAATTTAAGAACTTTAATAACTTAGCGAGTGTGATTACAATAATTTGCTGAATTTCGTCCGACGTCAATAGAACTTTAGTGAGAGCGGTAAAAAGTAATTTGCATTGACGTTTCGAAGAAATATCTGTTAATTTACTTACGATATTGTAGAAATGGCAGCTTGTCTTAACTCAACTTATTTCTAATATGTAAAGTTGTTTTTTACAATGTAAGTATTTCAATACTTGCAAATTACCTATGATTTAAGCCAAAAGACTCTAACAATCGTCATTAGTATTTGGCAAGAAATATAGAACTGATCATGCTAGATGTAGAAAAATTATTACTTTTGTACAATTATAATACAAGGAGATCAATAAGAACAAAATGCAATACTATGAACGAAATAGTTGTCATAACTGTATTAAATTTTTTTGATTTCCGATTAAGCTCATTCCTTATAAATGACTTATCGAGTCGTTTCTGTAAATATATTTTCGATTGTCAAATATATCGTACTTAATCGAACTATTTAGCAAACCAAATTTAATGTAAACTATCGATACTAGACGATAACGCCGTACATTTATCATCCCTATGTGTCAGTAGATAGCTACACATATATAACTTTTCTTCAAAATTTAAATTTGTTTGGTTTATTCGTCAAGATGGCTTCTGCAGGTTTGATTAAAAATTATTTTTAATGCATTCATTACCATTAACTATAATAAAACATGTGTTACTCAAATTTTGTGCTAACTTATCTATAAATTTATCGTACGATTTTCCGCGTGGCTGTGACTTTCGACACGTAATGTACACTATGTACATATGTTTTTTTTGCATATACATATGTATATATATATAAGTTGGTATATATATATGTACGGTAACAGCTTTTGTACGTATGAGTGAATGTTAATACAAAAACCAATATGCCTTAAAGTAACAAAGTTTTACCTTGCATGCTGCTTTCATGTATTAGTGTACAAATGGTAAAAAGTATAAAATATTTATGTATTTTTGAGTAGGTAAAATACATAAGGCATACTTAAAAGACTTAAAATCAATTTTATTTTGTTTATCCTTAGGCAAGAAAGGCAAAAAGAATAAGGGCACTGTTATTTCATTGCAATCGTTCCTGTCCAATGGTGATACACCCGTTGGAACAACACAAGTGTCTAAGAAAGTGCGAAATTTGGATGGCGATGATAGTGATGACGGAAACAACGCTTTACCTTTAGTTTATCAATTACCTACTGCACCTAGGGCAAATCGGATATTTGATGATGATTCTATTCCACACAAGGCGCCCTTTATAGCTTATATTAACAATTTACCATTTGATGCCAGTGAGGACGATATATATGAATTTTTTGGGTCCATCAATCTTGTCTCATTAAGATTGCCTCGAGAAGATGGTGAAACTGGTCGGTCCAGGGGATTTGGTTACGTTGAACTGGAAAGTAGAGAAGATTTAATACACGTGTTAAGTTTACCGGATCCTTCAATTAAAGGGCGTCGCATTCGTATTGAACTTTCTAATGAAAATGATCAGCAAAATCGCCAAAAAGGAAATCGTCGATTTGAAGGATTTGGAAATAGTAATGAGAATCGGGATTCTGGTAATTGGAGACGAGATAGTCAAAACAATGGAAGTAGCTTTGGCGGAGGAGGTGGTGGATATTCTGGAAATTTTGATCGAGGTTTTAACCGCGAACGAAAACCTGTAGCAGAAAGAGAAGAAGACAATACTCCAGGCTCATGGCGTACAAACACCCGCCAGCAATCCTCTGACTTTTCTCCTCCACGACGAGACCGCGATCAAATGTCTGATAAATATCGTTCTAGAAACGTGGATTCTAATATTAGGGAAGATGCTGCTTCTTCTGAGGAGAGGCCAAAGTTAAATTTAAAGCCTCGAACGTTACCTTTGCCGGAGATAGTTAACAAGCCAGATGTTGAATTTGATAATGACAGCGAAACTAAAGTCGTTGTTAAGCAAAGTGGTGCACCTTCTGTAAATGTATTTGGATCGGCTAAGCCTGTAGATACTGCCACAAGAGAGCTAGAGATTGAAGAACGTTTAGCTGAAGCACGTCGACAAGAGAAGGTCCGCTATGATGAAGACGCAGTTAATGAGAAACTGTCGGAAGTACAACTTGAGAAGAATGATAGTGAAAATGCCAATGCTGGAACAACAAGCTGGCGCCGTAACAATGATCCCTTACCTAGTGGTGATACCAAAGTTACTTCGGGAGCTCAGGGTAAATAGATTTAAATTTTTTTGTATAAACCCATTGTATAATTTGTAATTGTTTATTTTCGAAGGTGAACGACGTAACGAAGATTCGGATCATAACAAATTAAATAAACCGCGAGACAGAAATGACAGGTAACGTAAAGATTATTTATAAAAGTAAACACTTTTTGTAGACCCTTAACGAACTAAAAAGGATTGCGCTTGTGACTGAAGAGTCTATAACAACGCGGTCGACACCATTAATTTAGCAGTGTTTTTTATCTTCCTGTTACATTTGTTTGCACAATTACATCTACTTTGCAAGTCGAAGGTCCACATTTGACATTCGAAAAACTTCTAAGTGTTTTTGTCCAACAATATTAACCAAGTTTTATTCAAATCTGTTTATAGATCCGAGGATGCGAAATCAAAAAATTTCCAGAACAACGATGGAAAAATAAGGGAGGAAAATAAGAACAAACGAGATCCTCGAAGTGAACATATTCAGACTAAAAATACACCTCAGCAGGATGAACTTGTAAGTATTATCATTACTAAATAAAAATACCGTGTATATCAGGCAAATGGAATGGTTTAGTCGCAATTCTTTTAGTTTAATTTAAAAAGACAAGACGAGATACAGCTCTAGTGATCAAATTTGATAGCTTCTGTAATGAGCTGCTTAAAATATTTGAATGGAAAGCCTTTTTTCCGCCTTAAGCTTAAACTTTTTCTCATTTGCTGAAAAGAAAAGTGCAAACATAAAGTGCACAAATTTTAATGCTTTTGGATAGAGGCTTAAATTTGTTAACTGAAAATGTATAAAATGTTTATTTCATAAGCCTTTTAAAATAAAACAGTGTATGTTACCACTCTAAAATAACACAACAAAAATATATATATTTTTAGGTAATGCAGTCTTCCAACAAATATTCTGGACTTGACGATTATTTATCCGAGTAAAAACTATTTCTATATTTGTAATAAATGATAATAAAAAAAATTAACAAATACATTTTACAAAAAGTTTAAATAAAATCACACAGTATTGAAACTACATTTTGCATGACTGTTACCAAATTGTTGAAAATACTTTGGGTCTTATCCCATAAACATTGAGTAGATTTCTTGCAGGCACTTGAGCGGAATGATAGACTCACTTTTAGTCTCCTATAACAGCAATATTTTTAAGTTATTTGTTTTTAATTCACTAAGGTCACTACTCTGTCAATTTTTCTTAAGACCGTGTCAAGCGAATCTAGTTAAGGCCTACTTATAGCTAACGAAGATAATATTAAAAACATGGCAAACAATTTGTATATAATTCATTTCTTATAAAGTCTAGAGTAGTTTGTGATATTAAATAGTAAAATTATGATTATACAAATTTTACATTCGGATTTGTCATTATGGTAACGTGTTTATTTACTTTTCGCCCACAAGCAATGTGAGGATAAGTTTTGATATAAGAACACAAATTTTCATGCGCTGATAAAATCACGAAGTGGAAGGTTTTGAAGTCAATAGTCAAAAGCCACTTCGCTGTTTTTTTATATTTGTTTCAGTGAAGTATGTGCATCCACAACATATGCCTGTCATTCCTTTAATCTTTATTATAAGCCTTATTTATCTTTTTACTTTGTTGTTACATTGTTACGCATAAAGACATGTTTAACTTGGCTCGGGCGTTCATGCTGATCAAGAATATTTACAGTTTATGGAGTCGATTCTTTCATTTGTCTTCCACACACATCATACACTCATTACAAACCCAATATGCCTTAACGGCCGCTGGCTTGCCACGGCGAAAACTGCCCAAATTAATATATCCTATAATTCAATTTCTGTCATTAAATTCGCGAAAGTATACTTTTCAATACAATGATTACTAAAATCAAGTACTCAGAAACAAGGGATTGTATATTTTTATTTCAGTGTTAGTTTGTTATATTGTTTATAATTATATATAATAAATTATAAATGCCACACAAAATTCCAAAAGTTTAATAAATTGCGAAGACATATTGCACACTTTGCGGTCACAACAAAAGCCCAACTGGCGCAATGAGGCTGAGCATGTCTTTAGCAGCTTTTGCAACGCCGCCTTAAAGGCCATCACAACTTGGGTATTTAGGAGGCGCAGCTCTGGCCTTGGTGCAATGCGTCTTTGGATGTTTTCCGGCGCATTTCATGTACACAAAAGGACGTCTGCAATAGTTTTTGGTGTGACCAATGGCCTGACTTAGCTTCCGTCCTATTTCGATAGACAAGTGATTCCGCTAAAGATGAGGTGCATGGATATGACCACGCCTACATATGTTGCGTGTCACGTCGAAGGTCTTTGGTAACGATCACAACAGATATGTCGTCAGCGTGGCCAACTCCTCTGGCATCTGATAGCCAATGTCTTATATTGCCATCGTAGATTATGTTCCATAGAAGAAGATTCAGAACCAATTCTTTACTTGACTTGCTGTGCTTAGACCCCTTCCCTTTGGATCACTCCTTTTTGCTTAGCCTTTCTGACTTAAACTTTAGCTGATGTTTGCTGACGAGCTTTAATAAGTGAAGCACTCGTTAAAGTCGCGCGATATAAAATTTGCTCGGCCACGTTTCCTGATCTCGCACAGAAGCGAGATTTGGGTAAAAAGGGAATGTCGATCGCCACAACTCCACAGGGCGGCATTATCTGAGTTTTCCGAAACGCACAATCCACTGCTAAGCATTGCGAAATCAATCCCCCCCTTTAGGATTGTCTTCTCCAGTAGCTCTTAATGGCACATCTTTTACCATAGTTGTCCGCTTTGTTCCGCAGCGACAAAACGAAATCGCAATTCACACATTTGTACCAATTTCCGCTGTAACGATGAATTAAAATTGAATATTTATTATTATAAAGCTTCAGTTCCAGATTATGCTAGACGTAGTGAGTTTAAACAATTTTATTTTTTTCTGATTATCTTATTATTGTAATTACTTTTTTATTAATTGTTGGTTGTTATATGTTATTTATACGAAAGCTGAAGTGCATTTACTAAAAATTCGATCTTAGCGATACGTGCATGTATCGGTTCGCAAGAAAACGCAACGGAATCAGTTTTTTATACTGATCGCGGCCGAAAGTACGGGATTCAATAAACTCATTATTTAATTGTATGCAGTCGATAGTGAAACTATTGCTTAAAAAGCGCCGATACTGTGCATTTCGATAAGTTTTAAAATATCGATGATATCTTTCATCCCTAAGCGTCGGAGGTGGAGTTGTAAATAACTCGCGAAACTAAGCAATTTATTAAAGAATTTTTTTTAAACATGGGCCGAAGGAAATCAAAGAGAAAGCCACCGCCTAAAAGAAAAAATATTGAACCTTTGGATCAACAGTTTAACTGCCCGTTTTGTAACCATGAAAAGTCATGTGAAGTAAAAATGTAATTAGTACGAATATTTCAATATTCTTCCAACTATTTATCCCATTTTACCGACATTACAGGGATAAAGGAAGGAACACAGCCAAAATAACGTGTCGAGTTTGCTTGGAGGACTTTCAAACTGGGATTAACTTTTTATCAGAACCTATTGATGTATATAACGACTGGGTGGACGCATGTGAAACGGCAAATTAAACTCAATTCTTTTATAAACAATCGCACCGGTTTTTTTTAAACATATCCCTAACTAGGCATGTGCCAAAACAAAGTATAGTTGTTTCCTTGGTGGTGTCTTGTACATACATTGTCTCTCACTTCAAATTATGTGCTATCAAGAAAAATCTATTGGCGTGCTATTACTATACTTTTCAATATTTTTCTCAACGCCGATGGTAGGTACTTATATTTAGCACAAAAATTAATGAATGTGCGCAATCAACGGGGTTTTCCTCACCTGCTAGGTAGACTCATACAATGAAGTACCCTTATTTTAGGTTACAGATCCTTTTGATGTGGTTAGGCTATAAAAAAGTTTGAGCGTAAATAGACCTCTTCGTAGTTTGCTAAGTTAAATTCCCCATTCCGGCCAAAACATGTCAACAAGTACTGTGGACAAACGGAGAACCATTAAAGAGCGAAAACTCTGAAACACATAATTTAGCTCTTCTTTACAACAATCGGTTAGAAAACAATACAAGTACTGTGCGAAAATCGAGCTGGAGCTGAACTCTGCGCAAACTTGGCATGAAAAACGTAACCTAAAGGGACGTTCGCTTAAACCCACTTCGGAAAGGATTTGGAGTTCTGGAACACAGTCATTTTTGCAGCCGTGTTTGAATTTACATATTTATCTTGGACGGACCTAATTATATTTGTTATCATCCCAAATCTGTCTTGGATTCCAACACATATAGCAACAGTCAAATAGGGCGGAGGAAGTCTTATGGTATGTGTGCTGGCAACCGGCGTCAGAAACATGGCGGATTTTTGAGACCATAATGGAGATAGTATACTAAAGAAAAATGTACACCAAAGTGGCACAAATCCGTGTTTTAATGCGTTTACCTTTTGCCGTAGCGATGTGCTTAATGCATTTGCCTTAAAAAAAATATTGAACATCATTCGATAAAGTCGTAAAACTCCTAAAATTGTTCAGAAAGATAAGATTGATAATTTGGAAAAATCTTCTATGGTAAGTGAATGTTTTTCCAATTTCAGGTGCGAAGAGCAGTGATTCTTTTTGGACCGATTCAATTTTAATGTTCCTTATGGATTAGCATTATTAAAGAAGACCGTCGTGAGTCCTTAGAATAAGGTAATGTTTGCTGCAATAGTGACAATCATTCGGATTATCATAATTTTTAAATATGTGTCTTGTTTTCTATCATGTTTTTGTAAAGGATTAATACACACAATTCCTAATTTAAAAAAAAAACCAAATCGGATTTTAGACTTTGACAAACGTAAATAGTTTTTTACTGCATCAACACCAACATTGTTCGGGATAAAATACAAGTTTAGCACAATGCCATTGAATATTGAACCATAAACAAGGCAGAAATTTTGCAGCTCTTTATATAATTTTTTTTGGTTATTTATTTAATTTTGGTCTAGTTGGATACAGTACAGAATAGAATTAAAAAAGTAGCATTTGAATGCATTTCAAATTTAGCTTATAGAAATTAAATAACGGCTTTTGTGCCCTCTTAAAGCGTTTTAAATATTTTTAAAACGCCATATTATGACATGTTTTTATATCATTCTTTGCGTGGTAGAATTTAATATCTTAAAAAGATCTTAAGGAACAGTCCCTATACCAGTACTGGCCAGAAACGGATCGCAGGAAAGTTGTTTTTGTATGTGTAAGCATCGAATAGCGAGTAACTAGAATTGAATTATTTTGTAAATTATTTTTTGCTTAAATTTAAAAATTTGTATACAATTTCAAATCAAATTTAACGCTTAATAATCACAAACATATATCAAATTGAGGACAGCATTGTCAACACAACTATTTATCTTAATAGATTACAAAACCTATATTCACATAGACCTATGTACTGTCGGCTACCAGATCGCTGTCAGATGAGAGCATACATAACAATTGATATTGGGTCCATGTCCTTTAAGTGAATTTCGGTTGCACCAAAGCTACAGAGAAGGTCTATGAACTGTGCGATCCATTCAGCGCTTATCCGCGAATCTTATACTTTTGATGATCGGTAGCTAAGTTTGCTTCTTTTGGCCTTTTTTCCCCTTATAGTAGACGAAATTTCGAAATGTTTCAAATGAAATGCAGGTCATCCGAACAACTGGATTCTGAATAAAAGCACAACCACTTTTCATAGACATTTCTACGATTATTTTTGGTAAATCCTTATTCTTGATGTTAAGGCTTGTTATGACCTACATTGCTCTTGTGTTGTGAACCAATATACAATTGGCATTTTTAAAGTTGCAGCAATTATAAATGTAAAGCTGCAACGCCTTCTGAGTATAGCTCTTAAAGAAGGGTTAAAATGATTGGATTCACTTCACTGACTAATCAAAGGCATGAAAGAGCCCCAAATGTGACTAATGTGTAAATCACATCAGCATTGTTGGCTTTAAAATATGAATCTTATGATCACGCAATTCTCTATTGGTCCGAAATTTCCGCCTTTTATCCTATACCGACAAGGTAAAGGAAAAGGTTTGGTGCCACCGTCATGATTGAAATGTAAGATAAAAGAAACCAAGGTTCTCAGTTGATATATGTAGATAGTAATTATTAAAAGTATCTGTTCACCGAAATTGTTTTATTACACCATGTTACATGATGTGCAACATTGTTGTCAACGCATGCTAATTGCAACATGTTTCAAGTAGGTTC
>JAWNNR010001037.1:0-15233 GCA_035044725.1 Scaptomyza caliginosa | reverse complement strand
GCGGTTTTTAGTATTGCGAAAGCCAAGAGGGGGGAGAGAGAGAGGAGAGGGGAGCGACAGATGAGTCCCCCCTCAAACATTAGTTGTATCACTAATAGTACTAATACAAACAGAATTACAGCAATAGGGGGACCGGTGAGCATGAACCATCACGACGCACACGTAGGCACTCTAATACACCTCTCCTCATCCACCGCTACACCTACATCTATACGTGTATGTGTGTATGGGTGGGTGTTTCTTCCATCTTTCTTTTGGGTGTCCCTTTGCGTGACCAACAGCTGCCCAGATAGTGATAGTGATGTGGAAGGAGAGAGAGGAAGAGGGCTGCTGCTTTGCCCTCTTGTTTCGCCTCGCCTAGATGGCTAATGAGGGGGTTGCGGTTGCTCGTTGTTACCAGTTGGTGTTAGCAGCTGCTCCAACCGGCTACTTCCGAGGGATACTGGCGGCGATGCGAACTAACCAAAAAGGTAGTGCAGGTACTCGGATGGGATGTAAAAAAGTAGAAGCAGCAGTGCCACACGCCACACAATGGCAAAGTGCCGCTGCACCCGGTCGAGAACGGCAAACCAGTAAGAAAACAGTGGTAGTCGGCGGGGCAGCGCGCCACGGAAGGTAGACGGCAGCGCACAGGGAGAGGCGAAGCCACACCACACCATCTGCCAAGAATAAAAGATGGAGGTGACGCAGAAAGAGACAATGATGCCTGAGTAGCTCGCAAGCATCATCGAGCTCAATGCCACGGTGAAGCCGTAGCCGGCAAAGTACACCCAGCATTCCTCAAAGAGATGCAGTTGCTCCATCAGCGAGAGCTCACGGCCATTACTGAGCTGCTGAGTGGCGTAGCGGTAGTCGAACACGTTGAAGGCGTGGAGCTCTGCGTTCAGCAGAAGGCTAAGGGGCATCCCGACAACTGGCAGCATCACCTCCAGCACTGCGGCAAAGAGCGAGAAGAGCACAATAGCGACAGCTTTGAAAAACACTTTGCTGAGCGACTCGAGCCGCATCTGCACCACGGCGAGGGTGTCGGGTGGAGCCTCTGCCACCAGCGGGGAGCTGGCGGCCACCCCGCCATCGTCGCCGAGGACCCACTCCGGCAGCGGTGCCACAGGGACTTTGTGCTGCACCATTCGCTGCAGAAGTCCCCCAACGTACTTCACATACCCGCATACGGACCAGCCGACCGCCATGACGGCGCTGAGGCGGCACCGCAGGGCCATCACCATCGCACTCGACAAAAGGCTGTGGAGCAGCAAGCTGTGGGAATGGCGGCACTGGCCATTGCCATCGCTGCCAGACTCCCTCTGTGATTTGGTGGACACCCAGCTAGAGAGCGGGATACTTGCTAGCCACGGCATGTTGGGGACCGTCAGCCGCGGCGTGGTGTGAGGTCCATCAGAGGCCTTGTGTGCCCGCCGGCCTCCCCGCTCGTCTCTCCCAGAAACACCGCGGCGATAGTAGCCCTTCCGCACCAGCCACGTCTCGCGGTAGAGCTGGTTGTACCAGAAGAAGCTAACGATTTGCAGGTAAAGATACAGGAGCCACTGAACGGTGTATTTGTAGAAGAAAAGACACAAGCGCAGCAGCACCAGAAAGACAGACCCGAAAAGGGGGTGCGAGCCAACTGGCAAAGCCTCCAAAGGATTCCCAGGCTGCTCGGCAGCACTCGAGCGACGAAATAAGCGGAATGGCATCGACGGCTGCATGGAACCACTGGGTGTCACCGACTGCACCGCCCTTGATGGTCTCATGGACAGATAGAGCAATAGTAAATAGGTGAAGCGAATCAGCATAACAATGGCGCTAGCGAGGAGCGTCTTGCGCAAGACCATCCACACTTTCGGATCACGCTCTGTTAACACCCATGAAGGCATTAAACAAATTGTATAGCGCTTCCTCTGCTGCTGCTGCATAGTCGGTGGAGAAGAGGACAATACAGGGGACGATGGCTGTTTTTCTTCCGAGCAAGGATGCAGCGGAGGAGAGGAGCCAACTGGTTGCTGTGCCTCTTCCCTATCCCCTTCGACGACATCACCACCACTAGCAGCAGCGGCCGGGGCTTGATGAGGGGGTGGTGTGTCTCTGATGGGATTTTGTGATGTGATAGGATCGACAGACGCCAATAGCTGCACACCGAAGCTCTCAATGAAGCCGGTGGCAAAGCTTTTGACGATCAGATTCATCACGGCAGTTGTCAGCTGTTATTTCACTAGCTCTATGTGTGTGTATGTCCCTTTCGAGGTGTTGCAGTTCCATAGAGAGGCACTTGGAGAATTCCACCGGCTTGCGGCAGGACTTCTGTTCTTTTTTGATGTTAAAATGTACAACCGAGCAAAAAAAAAAAAAAGGAGTAGTGAAATTGGACTCACGGTATCCCTCGAGGCGTGTGAGTGCTGTTGATGTGCTCGCGTGTACACACGCCTACACGCATACACTCGTGCTCTCTCTCTCTCTCTCTTTCTTTCCTTCATGATGGCGTTACGTATGTGAGGGAGCGTTCAAGCAGGTGAAACATAGGAGAAAAAAAAGGGGGGAGAAGGAAGAAAAATAGAAACCCGACAGAGGTGAGTCGCCCACGAGAGGCAGCTACCGCATAGAGAGAGGGCCTCCAATGTGCAGCTCTCCCACCCTCCACGGCCTCACCGAAAGACGTCTGGTGAAGCAGCTCACACCTCTCGCTTGATGGTTGCCGTGTGGTTGATTTGCTTTCATAAGAATAAATAACATACAGACTGAGTAGCAAACAAAGTACAATAGCGCAAGAAGAAGAAAAGGGGTGTGGGAGGAGGAGGAGGAGAGAGAAGCACCACCATCTCTTGCCGCTGACACACACATTTACATTTTCCTTCTCCATTCCCTCCTACTCCTTGACCGCAGGGGTGCTAAGACTCTCCCAGCAGCAGCAGCAGCAGCACCACCATCCCTTTTCTTTCCTTTTCCTCCTCTTCCTCTCACAATCATGCCTCCCTCTGCCACAACACCAACACCACTACCATCAAGTACCCTTCCCTACTCCAGCTCAAGAGAAGAATCAAAAAAACAACAGACGCCCCTCCCAACTAGTCTCTCGATACGCTCAGATGTGCGGGGAGGGGAGGGGGTTCACCCGCCAAACCACTCCTCCGCTATGTCTCCCTCCCTCACTTCCTTCTTCTCTTCGTCCTTCTCGGGCAGACTCTTGGTAACCTTGTTGGTGCTCATTCGCTTGAAAAATGTCTCCACCCCATCAACTCTGCAGGAGTGTACAGCAAGAAATAGTTATATATAGATAGATAAGCCTATTGAGAGAGAGACAGACACTAGTACCTCTGCTTATAGGTGTACCTTTGCTGCCACCACACGACTTTCCCCCATCCCCCTCCTCTCCCGTTTTACCAGCGGTACAGCCCTCTCCCTCACGCCCTCCCCAACCAAAACAAATCATCCAAATCATAGCAATCAAAAGTACGGAAAAGGAAGGGGTGTCGATGCCAACCGCAGCTCTGTTCCTCCTCTCTACTTTGTTCCCCCCTCCCCTCCCTTCCGTCTCTCCCACTGCTTCTAAAGGACCCTCACATCAATAGCAAGAGAGAGTGACGGATAGATGGATCAATAGAGAGACGCAGATAGAGAGGGATCGATTGGTGGATCAACAGATATCCGAGAGGGTTCAGTAAGACGGAGAGGGAAAAAAAAAGGGAAGTGAAAGGAGCGGCACTAACGGAGAGCGAGAAGAGAGGGAAACGTTGATGGTAGTCCAAGACGCACATGCACACAAACATCCCTCAGTCAACGCGTACCACTGCGCATCGCGACGTACTCCCTTATGTGTGTGCTGCTCCACTACCCCTCGCCAACAAGTATTCTTTCCTCTCAACTACACCCCTTCTAGATGTCTGTACATCTATCAACCAAAGAAAGCAAGAAGATACAGTGCCTGATGACAGGGGAATTCGGAGACAAAAAAAACGCCAAGCAACACAGGGAAAGAAAATGGCTCTAATTCTCTGGCCGCCATCCCTCAATTCCCTTGTCGTCCTCCGTGAATAACCCCTCGCACTCTCTCAGTTTGCTGCTACGATGCGATATGCGCTCTCTCTCTCTCTTTAACGAAGGTATTCATCGACTTTACCATAGGTAGTTGCACTTTTCCGTTTCACGGAGACATACCTACGGAATGATGAATCCACACCCCATAGACACTCAACTATAACAGCAACCTCCCTCCCAGCAATAATAATTAAAATGCCTGTGCAGCTGTCGTCCTCTCTCTCTCTCTCTCTCTCTCGCCTTCCCCACCCCCTTTTCCTCCCCTCTTCTCAGCAGCTCATTCTCGTTGCTATCTCGCTCTCCGCTTTGCTCTGGCATTTTAGTTCTGCGGTGATTGTTACTATTAGAATAGTTCTTTAGTTTTTTTTACTTTCCTTACTACGCGGTGGGTGACGCGGGCCATTTTGCGGTACTGGTGTTCCTCTGCCTCTCCTCCACTCGCTCTCCCTCTCTTCCCCTCCACTCCAGCACCGGCAATCGTAGTCGTGGAGAACAAATAATAAGTGCCACAGCAATTCATGTGTGTAGGTCTACATGCTCATCTATCTCTCTAGTTGAGGAATACAGTAGCAGTAGTAGTATCGCTCCCTGCGAAGCGTCATAGCATTTGTCTCATGAGCCGGCCAAGCACAGCAAGAAAAACACTTTCAATGCACAAGAGAGATGGGGAAAGAAAACAGGGGAGCCTCTCGTGTCACACCCACAGTAGCACATGTTTACCCATGTGCTCACAGAAACACCAGTTTGGTGTATGTGTGTGTGTATGTGGTCATTCCTTACGATGTCATAGCTGTGCTCTCTGCGTGCTTGCAGGATCTCTGCTCAGTTAAAAACGAAGAGTGCGCTCATTGAAGGCGAAGAGAGACGGAGGAGGAGGGACATAAGAGAGCAAACGAAAGAGCTAAGCAAAAGGAGTCTGACTTCTTTCTGGCTGTTGCTGCAGCAACAGCGATGGTAGAGAGAGAGGGGGGGGGAAGTGAAAGAGAAAGAGCACCTCTTTCATTTAAAGAAAGAAGGCAAACGGAGCAGCCGCAGCAGCGGGGGAGAAGAGATGGCGACTCTCCTGAAGACCACTCCTAGAGATGCAGAGAGAGAGAGAGAGATGGTGTCAGACCTCGCAGTGACTCCAGTCAACAAGAGGACGTCGATCAGCCGCAAAAAAAAAAAAAAAAAAACGTCTAATCAAAGTTACAATAAAAAACAGAAATAAAACAAAATAAAATAAAATAAATAAACAAAGAGGGCGTGAGGATCGCTGCGGGTTTTACACCGCCTTTTGCCCATCCAGCCGCACCAACACACCCACACATCCATCCTCAGAACCATCGCCGTATCTCCAACACCGCCGCACACTATCCAACCACAACGCTGCCCGCTATCCTACATTTCCATCGTTCGCAGAATGTGCTCATGGAGAAATGACTTCACCGCGTCCAAGGACAGCAATGGCGTCGCATCAGGATCGGGAGAGCTCTCCTTGCCAGATGTATCCGTGCACATCGTGTTGCTTAGCGTCGTTGGTGCGGAATCGTTTACGACACCAGCCGTGGTGGTGCCAGATGACGCCGCTCGCGACGTTTGTGGCAGCGTGGCCGACGGCAGCAGCGGCGATGTCGATCGCGGGAAGAACGCAGCCCCGGGACTGACACCAGCCATCGGGGAGCCTGGTGGTGGCGACACGCTTGGAGCGTTCACTACCGACGCTCGCTGACTGCCGCCGGTCGTCGTCGACAACGCTGGTGATAGCACCGGTGCGCTAGAGAGTCCACCGCTGGTGGAGGAAACACCCAGAGTCCCCGATGCGGCTGCCATACGAGTGGCGGAGGCGGCCCCACCTCCACCGCCGCCAGAATTTACCGTCGGTGTCGGGGTCTGCTCCGTTGCGAGGCGCCGCCGTAGCACCGCCGCGGTGCGATGTGGAAGTCGCACGCAGGCGAGGAAGAGCTCACCGACTCGCGGCGGCAGCATCTTCCCGTCCACCTCGAGAATGGGGGCAATGATGTGCTCCTGCAGGCAGGCAATGTCTCGCTGATGCTGTCGCCGGATACTCGCGGTATTGACTTTCCGCAACAGACGAAGGATCGACAGGGACTCGGGGTTGTGAAAGTGCTGCCCATCAGATCCACGATCGCCGTATTCGGCATCTCCGCCTTTCTGCTGGTCATGGGAGGCATTCTCCGCACTGCTGTTATCCTCGCCGTCTCCCTTCTTGTGGATCGCGCTAGAGGCGTCGCCTTTCCGCGTTTGAGATGCGGCCAGTACCTCTGGGGAGTAGATAGAGTCGTAAAAATACACCGTTGGCAGCAGCAGCTGCCAGGGACAACGACCTCCGCCGTTTGTCGCCCGACGCATCGCCGTCAGCGACGGCTCGCAAAAGCCAACAAACCCAATGGAGCTCTCCATCGCCGCCGGTGAAACCGGCATCGGCGTGGCGGAAAAGCCGGAGCCCTGAAGTCCAGGCCGCAAAGGAGGTGTGGCGCGATCAGCGCTTTGCGCTACCGCTCCAGCGCCATCCACATCATCTGCGGGGCCAATGCCATGTGCCACCGACGCGGTGGCACCGGGGGAGGGCGTCCAGTTGCGCGTCGGGAATACGTAGTCGTCCATCATCGGCAGGCAGCCAGGCGCAGAGGATGACGCAGTCGGTGGCGCTGCGCCGGCAAGGCGATCGTCGCCCGCGCACAGCGGTGGAACCACAACAGGCAAAGCCGACACCTCTGCCCAGGCGTGAAGCTTCCGCTCCTCGATCTCGGCGTAAAGCCACTGCCTGGCCTCGTCCAAAACACCGCGACACTGTTGATACAAGTCTTCCTCCACCGCCCCAATGGCTCCGAGGACGATGAAGAAGCCGCCGTGGTTCAAATTCGAGGAGATCTCTCGGTCTGACACGTCAAATGCCATCAATGAGGGGAAGGATCGCCCGGTGGACCTGTCGGTGCCAATGCTCGCATCCTCTGCCGGCACGTGATCTTCCGAGAGGGCGGGTGGAACGCTCAGCATCATATCGGGCTGTGAATGTAACAGGCTGGAGCTGCACAGATCTTCCTCCGCGCTGGTCGTGTGCAGTGGCGCCTCCGGTGCCGCACTCGCGTGTGTCCCGGTGTGGTGGATACCGTCCATTGGTGCCGCGTGATGCGGCCGCGCGTTGCTCACGAGGCAACCCAGCGTCGGATTCAGCTGCGGCACTGTGAAGATATCTTCACTACTGAGAAGCAGCGTGTTGTCGTGCAGATCGGTCCATGGAAAGTGCGTACCATCCGGGTCGCCTGAGATCATAGCCTCTGCATACAGCTGCGTCACTGCCCAATCCTCTGACCGCGGGGCGTCGGCTCGTCCGGCGCCACTGCCACGATGGGCCAAGCCGCTACCGCATGGCAAAGTGCCGCTGTTGGTCAGCTGCAGCGTCACCAGCCGCGGGAAGGAATGCACTCGAAAAACGCGTCGGAGCGTGTCGATGGAGAGCTGCAACGCCACCCGCTCTTCCTCTGTGACGCCGAGGAGTGGTGTGAGGCAGAGCCAATGAGACGGCATGCGACTTGTTGCTTCACGAAGGGCGTCGCGACTCTCATCAGCGCTGATGTATACCACCTGCACGTGACGGCGTTGGCGCGGCGATGAGCCTGTCGCCCGATTTCCTTCCTCGTCTTCCTCCTCGGTGGTATTTTTAGCGCCGTTGTGGTGATAGCGCTGGTGGGGGCTGATGCTGCTTCTCTTCATGACACTTTCGAAAACCGCATGAAGCCCCTCATCCTCTTCGCCATCACAGGGAAAGGACCCCAAGCCGATGTTGGAGGCGAGCACAGGAAAACTGCCGGCATCCCACATCTCGCGATGATCGCTGTTCAGAGACGCATGCCTCATCCACAAATCACTTGGGGCCTCAGCGTCGCCAGGAGTCACGCCGTAGGTTTGGTTCAGCGATGGAAACTCCACTCCTAGCCGAGTGCCACCTGGAGACGCAGTAGTAGCTGCTCCAGAGTGGCGGCGGCCGAGCTCCGCGCTGTTGCCATTCAAAGAAATGCAGAGATGGCGTAGTGCCTGAGCGCAGGAGTCCGTCCCAGGATGCCAGCCGGCACCAAAAAACAGTATGACATGAGTGCAGGCCGAGAATTTGAGAAAAGAGTCACTTAGCCACTGCTCGATGACTCGGCTCACGTCGACACCTCTCTTCTCCTGCGACAGTGGTGGTAGTGCTCCCTCCATGGGATGCCCGTCATGGCTTGGGGGATGTTGAGCCGAATGCGGACTGCCGCCCGTCGTCGGTATTGAAAGAAGCAGGCTATTTGCCAATGATGGCAGCACGCCCGCTGCGGCACTGTCGTCCACACTCCCGCCAAGAGAAGGTGACGCACACAAAGTTGTAGCAGTGACAGTCGTCGCCGCAACCCCTTCATCTGTTTCCCACTGAAATCGTCCAGAAATGACAGCATCGCCGGTCATTGCATCGCTGTTACTGGCGAGATTGGCTAGCTGGCGGACGCGCTCCTCCACTTGCACTATGGGCAAGGCACCGAAGGTAAGACGGCGGAGAGGCTGAAGGAGGCACACAGCTGGTGACGACTTTGAGGATGCCACATCGTCGAAGGTGGTCAGGGCCAGCGGAGCGACCCTCCCTGTTGCTGACGCGAAGTGTAGCTGAGTGGCACTGTGGTGGGCGAGCGGCGCCGCATCTTCACTGCCCATGTCCGACAGGCAAGAGGGCGGGACAGAGGTGGCAGCCACACGGCGGGACGGCAAGGTAGCAGCTGGCACAGCATGGCTTGGGCTGAGCTCCCCGTCAGCATCGCGGGCAAGCTCACTAGTGAGCTCGTGTGACAGATGATCATGCGATGCTGTGGCCCCGGCGAAGAAACTTTTCCCAGCTTGCTTCATGGGAATTGGCTCCAGTACCGCCTCACTCCAGGGAAAGGCCGTGGCGAAAGGCGGGTGCTGCAGCGACAGCACTCGAGCAAACGGCATGACTGTGGGCCGCGGAGTCGCCACCCGTGAGGCAACCCTGTTATCGGTCACACAACTTATCGTCGGTGGACGTCCCAACACTGCTGATGGAGCTATCATCGTCCCTGGTGTCGCCCTGTCACGGCTGTTGGGCGAATTGCCACTGGAGAACGGTGATATCGACTGAGCTGGGCCGGCGCCGGTGCGGCGGCTGCTGAGGAAAGGGATGTAGCTCTTAGTGATGGTCTTGCTGAAGGGAGAGCAGATGCTTCGGTCCTCAATGTTCCCAGTAAGAGTACTTGCAGCCATAGCGCTTGGCTCTAACGCTGGTAAAGAGATATTTCGAAGTTGAAAATCTGAGAGGCGGTGTGTTGCCGACATCGGAGAGACAGGGGCATCTGCCTCCCCCTCCCCCTCTGCCTCCCACTCTGCTTCTTCCTCCACGGCGAGCAGCTTGAAGGAACAGTGAAAGAGCTCCGTGTTCTTCTCGCGGTACCGGGCCGTCGCAGGGGCCCTTTCCTTCAGAGGGGTCGGCTCCGCCGTCGGCATGTGTGGATCGTTCACCGAGAGTGAGGCATCGCGGTGCGATGGCGATGTCGACTCCCCCTTGAAATGACGAGGCGGAGTCAGAGGTGGCCGGCTCTTCATCGGCGACAAAGGAGCAGCG
Source organism: Scaptomyza caliginosa (assembly GCA_035044725.1). Classification (NCBI taxonomy): domain Eukaryota; kingdom Metazoa; phylum Arthropoda; class Insecta; order Diptera; family Drosophilidae; genus Scaptomyza; species Scaptomyza caliginosa. The sequence goes on along the minus strand of JAWNNR010001037.1, from coordinate 5,599 downwards.
GCAGTCGCAGCAGTTGCTGTCGTTGAGTTGGCGTCGTCCATTGCATCGTCAGAGGAGGCGTGGTTAGCTAGTGTGGTGTCGGCGGGTATGACAGACGCGCTCTGCGTGAAGGCCCCCGACTTCTCCGCACCAGGATCGATGCCAACCGAAGTGGCACGTGGCTCTGAGGGCTGTGGGGAGGAGGTGTGTTGGTGACTCGTGCTCAGCGGCTCAGAATCGCTCCGCAGCGGGGAGTTGACCACCGCCGCGGTCGCTGCCGCCTTAGCCGCTGCGGTGGCCATCCCGGTTGCAAACTTGGCGAGCTCCTCCTCAATATGGTCAAGCGCCGTAACGGAGAGAACGTTGCCAGACGGGTCGAAAACGACGACCGCTGGCCAAGAGTCGAGTTCGCACATCTCCATCACGCGGCGGTAGCCGTCCGTGCTCTCCACAGTGTACCAGCCGCCGTAGAACGGGTTCTGCAGCGTCTCGGCATCAAAGACCACAGCGTCCTGCGAGAGCCAGGGGTCTGGCCGCCCTTGCAAGATACTCCGTAGAACTGTGCCGAGCTGCTGCGGTGGCGGGGAAATGGTCACGTCGCCGTCAAAGCGGCTATCTATGCGCAGCGACGCTTCGCCACTGGTGGACGGCGGGGCTGGCGAGGTCACGCGAGGGGAGGCCATTGCTGAGGCGCTCGCAGAGGAGCTTGGAACGTAGCACACGGAGCCGCTCCGCGGCATCGACGTCGAGTGAGGCGCCCCATTGGACGGGAAGGGGAGAGGCGACGCCATCACTGCGGCTGCAGCGGACGCAGTGCCTTGCCCTGCCTCCGTGCCGACGGTGGCCGACGACGTCCGCCGCTCCGCCGTGTAGAGCAGCTCTAGTACAGCAATAGGGGCGTGGCCGGCCTCTGAATGCAACAGGAGCTGTTCCATCGTGGGCAGGCCGCTCCCCAAATTCTGCCGCGACTCAGACGGGTTCGCCAGCTGCTGCAGCAACAGGCAGTAGAAAAGTAGCAACTTCTGATGTGCGCAGGTAACGGCTGTCGTCCGAAAGGCCGCAGCCGGACCCGACGTGGTGGGGCTAGTCAAATCAATAGTCTTCGCGAAGGTGGAGCTAAATGCGGAGCCACTGGCATTGCAAGAGCCCACGTGTGGGCTATGCAGCGGTGCCTGCATCGTCAACGAGGAGCCTAGGCGCGACTTGGTGGGCTCCTTAGCGCCACCACCACCGCCACCAGCGTGCTGCGGCAGCGGCGACGACACCGATGTCGAGACGGTCGGCGCCATCGAAGTGCGCAGCCCCGCACTGGTGCTGCTGGTGCTGCGTGGGAGACACGAAGAGGCAGCTGCCATCGTTGCCGCTGGTGCCAGCGTTGAGTACCATGGCGGTGGTACAAAGGCAAGGACGTACTTGCCTGAAATCGCCCGCGTGGGAACACAGCAGCCGATACGATGGGGATGTGCTCCGCCACTGCCAGTGAGAAGGCCTCCACTACCACAACTGCCTGTGGTGGCTGCTGCTGCTACTGCTGCTAACGATGCCTGAGAAGGGACAGCGAGCCCCGGTATAACTGACGTGACGAGTGGCGCCTCTCGAGAGAGCGGCTGTCCCGCAGCCGTTGAGGAATGACATGATGGAAAGCGATGCGCCGGAAGCTGCAGGACGGAGTTCAGAGACAAGTTGCAGGTGCAAGGTGGGCGTGCCAGCGGGTAGAAGATGTTGGGCGAGGTTTGCACCTCGTCCTCCCGGTCATCCTCATCATCGTCGTTGCTGTTGTGGTGGTATGCGTCAGCTCGGAAGCCCGCGGTGCTATCAGCTGCCGCAGTGAGTTGCGGTGATGAAGTGCGGTTCGTAGAGCTGTGGCTGGCGCAGTAAAGACCGTTGTGCGATGCTGCCACCGCTGCCGTTCCGATGGTGGCAGCATGCGGATGCTGCAACGACGTCAAGGTGTCGAGGGACTCATATCGCCGCACGGCGTAGAGAACGCCGAGTAAGTAGTCCATTTTAGGCTTCACTCCAAGCCCCAGTGATAAGAAAGAGAGAGACGTTTGTGGGGAAGATCAATGGCTTCAAAAGGAAGGGGAAAAAAACGGCACGAGGGATAAAAAGTGACAGAGCAACAAGCGAAGGAGAAAGAAAGAAAGAAAGAATAAAATTGCTGAGGCGTTTTCTCTGCGCGCTAAGCCACCGGTGACGCCACACAGAACCTCAACAGTGCCTCTCGACCCTTCACTAGCCTCGCAATATGTGTAAAAGCCCTCGTTTCGACCTTCTCCTACCCGCCTCTGTCTCTTTCTCTCTTGCCAACTATTATTATGGTTTTCCTTTTCTTCTCTTCCCCCACTCCACCCTCCTCCTCCGACACTGCCTGGTGTAGGTCGCGAGGAGTCAGCCACCAAGTCCAACGACGCTAAAGGGCAAACAGTGTCGTGCGGCACACCCACACACCTCTTTCGGCCGCAAGTGTGTGTGTGTTTCTGTGTGTGTGGGTGTTCGTTTGCTGGTGTTGCAACTGCAGACTCGCTTCCTCTCTTGCGTGTGCTCCTGCTGCCCCTTTTTGGACCTGTGAGGCGATGAAGTGAACGAAGGGGAGGGGGAGTCCGATACACCCCCACCAACAGATGTAAATAGCGGAATGACTATCTCTATATATATGAATATATGTTTGTATGTAGGTAAAGAGAAAGCTAAACAATAACTAAAGTCCCTCTATTGCAAGAGAGAGGGGGAAAAAAAGAGGGGTGATCCTTCTTGATGTCTGCACGTATAAATGTGTGCGTGTGTGGGATGGCACCGTGGCGCTTCTGAGGCTACGCAGAAGGATGGAAAAGGAGGAGAAAAGAAAAAAAGAGATGCGGGAAGGGGGAAAAAGGGGGGTAAAAGTGACGCATGAGGAGAGATCACAGCCGCACTGGGTAACTCTGCACCGGGGGGAGAGAGAAGAGTGGAGGAGGGGAGCGATGGTGTAAAATAGACACGAGGTGGGACGCTCATGAGTAGGACATCCAATGCGACTAGCGATCAACACAACAATATCTATCTATATATCAATATATAGATATACATATATAGATACAGACGCGTCTCTCCGTTTTCCTGACATTAGCGTGTGTGTGTGTGTGTGTGTCTGTGTGTCTGTGTTGCTGACGTTGCTTATAACAGAATGACTAAACAGAGACGGTACATATATGCAGAAGCATATAGAGAGAGAGAAAGTCTTAGATGAATCGATATATGCAGGTATAAGTAGATGTAGGTTTATATGCACACACACATATATATATGTATATATATATCTAGGTATGTCTGCATGAGAGAATGAAGCCTTCAAAGGGTTGCAAAGGGGGTTGGGGGGGGGGAGTTGCTTCGCAAGGTGCAGAACGAGTGGAATAAGAAAAAAAAAGAAGTGAAGGAGGAAGGCAAGATGACAAACATCTCTCCCTCGCTCTCTACGACAGCACAAGACAAAGCGAGCGTCCTCCTTCCTCCCTAGATCCCTCTTTCCTCATGTGTGCTTCTTGGTCTCACCTACACATACATCTACACATATACATATGTATATATATATATATATATATATACGCAACTATACAGATCGGTGCGCGCTAGTGCGCACCTCTTTTTTCCCCTCTTATGAATGAACAGTAGTTTACATCATTTAAAGGCACAGCCTCCAGTCAACAAGTTTTGAGAACCAAAAGGGGGAAAAAAAAAGGGAGACCCCTCGCACCAGCATCCGTCAGTACCACTCCAGTCTGCACGCAAGTACAGCACACTGCTGCACCCTTGGTCTGCAGAGGGATGGTCCATATGTGCTGCATTTTTTTTTTTCTTCTTCTTTTGAGTTGCCCTGTCTTTTGCACTCTTCCCTCCTTCCAGTTGACGACTTTGAAAAGGGGGGGGAGGGGAGGAAACAAGAGAGTGGCGAAGGCGGCGGAGCAAAAAAAAAAAAAACAAGAGAAGCGTCGCTTGTTTGCTTGCCTGTGCAGCGTGTCCTCCACTTTGCTTTTTTTTTTCTCTTCTTCTTCTCACAGTGACACCCCACTACCGCGATACAGAGAGGAAACTAAAATAAAATTAAAATACATCCATTTGAACGAGAGAAGGCGCGTTGCCAAACATGCAGGCTGATCCACAGTTCACTGTCTATGCATTGGCCGTCGCGGAAGCGGGTAGTGCGCAATGAAAGGAAGCAAGCGAATAAATAAAAATAACAGAGGGTCTCCATCAGCTTGTTTTTTTTTGTTTTGTTTTTGCCTTTTTCCTCCCATCGCCGTCCGCATCGTCCTTGCATCTCTGTTTCAGTTCCACACAGCGGCATTCCCTCTCCTCCCATCTCCTCTCTCTTCCTTCTCTTCCTCTCTCCGTGGTTCATTGATGTTGCGGTAGTCGATGTGTGTGTGTGTGTGTGGCTCTCGCCTCCGTCACGTATGGGCGGAGGGTGAGAAGGAGTGGACTTTCGGAAGGTACATCGTCACGAAAAGAAGAAAATAGACATCTATACTTCAACAAAAAAACAGAGAAAAATGTGCAAAGGGCAATCATACGCCTTGCCTCACTGCATGCTCTTTGGTATTGTTACAGCGCAACAGGTGGGGAGGAGGAGGGGACAAGGGGGGAGGAGAAAGCCTCGTCTAGCGCTGCACCACTGCCGTGTGAGCCAGTCTACATCGCAAATCCCGTGGCGGTAGTGGTGCAATGCATCTCCCCCACGCTTTCCCTTGTGTGTGTGCCTCGCCCCCCACTCCTCCTCCACAATACATCTCTACGCCTTTACATACCGCAACACCAAGTACGCGAAGGCCTCAAAGCAGAGCGTGTTGTTGGTGGCGAGTCGTGCACAGTCCACTTTCAGCGACTCGAAGTCCGATGGGGCTCCAAAGGAGCGCTCCAGGGAGGCAATGTGCCCGAGGAACGTCTCCAGTGGCAGCTGGCCGTTGTGCTCCTCATCCACCGAGTCGAACCACACACGAAGTTCCTCCTCGAAAACGGGCAGCCCCGTCAAGTTCAGCGTCAGGCAGACACCCTGCTTCGCCGATGGGTCGTCCGCTGGTGGCGGCACTGCGTTGATGTAGCCGGGCGAGCTGAAGGCCAGCCGCACCGCCTGATAGGCAGAGCTGCGATACATTTCCTTCTTGCTGTCAGTCGAGATGGATGGCAGGACGGTGGCGGCCTGTGTCCTGTCTGCCACGGGGTGGTTCTCCACGGTGTTGTTCTCCCCCCCATTTTCACTGCTGTAGTCCGCCTCACAGGCCTCGCCATTGCCGCCGCTCACCGTTAGAGCCTCGTCCTTCCCGATGGAGACCACGGAACCGGTGGTGGACTGCCCAGCTGCAGACGCCCGCTGCTGCATCTGCTGGTGCAACTTGTCGTAGAGAGAGAGACGGCTCACCGCGACGCTTCTGCCATCATCACCGAAAACCCCGGGCGCCGCCAGCAGCTTGCGTATGTGATCTGCGGGATTCATGTCCTCCTCCGGGTCCGCAGCGGCCGCCGGCCTGTGGGCCATCGCCTCTACGGCAGTGACGTACCCTGCCTCCCGCGCCTGAACCGCCTTGAGACGTGGCGTGGTGTAGTGCGTCAGACGGCTCTTCTCGGCGTTGCTCAGCAATACGTA
>JAWNNR010001036.1:0-22970 GCA_035044725.1 Scaptomyza caliginosa | reverse complement strand
TGCATCTCGTTCAGTTACGTATTGTTGGAGAAAGAAAGTAGACGCCTCACAACCGTCACAACTAGTGAGCCTACAGAGTCAGATGGCTGCCTTCATCACGTCTCCGCGTCGCACAGGGACCCACACCGGATGGTGTCCCTGTGCAGAGCAAGATCGCCCGGTCGCAAGGTGACGAAGTGGGAAAGGTGCGCAATGAGCTCATCGATCGGTGTCACCAAACACTGTAGGGTACTCCGCTGACGCTCATTGTCGTTCACGGAGAGAAAAATACCGCCTTGCTGGAGCACCCCCGTATCCTCCCCCTCGTCATTGCGGAACAGCTCTGGATGGCGTTGCTGGAGATCCCCAGCCAGCACAATGGGGGAGATCACGGCGGCATCCTCGGCGCCTTTCGCCAGGTCCCAAGGTCGCCGAAGCTCTTTAGCCTGGTCCTGCATGTCGCGCCGTGTCATGTCGAGCCCGACCGCATAGCCATAGATGATTTGCCGTGCAGTCTCTACAGTGATATTACAATATCCCTCCTCCATCATCGACATAGAAGAAGAGGGTTTAGATGACTGGTAGGGGCCAATTGCCACGACAAGCTCTACCTCGTGGTGGTAGCTCTCCGTCACCGGTGGGTAGCGAATGGAGACAGCCGTTGGGTGCTCTGCAGTGTCGCAGGCGGCGTTGACTGTCGCGATGCAGTCGGTGGGCTTTGTAAAGAAGAAAGGGTTGCTTCGATTGGTGAAGCCGCCCATCTCCTTTGCATGGCTGCAGTAGTTATGCCCCACACAGTAAATTCGACGCACAGGAAAGTTCAGCTTCGCCGCCCCCGCCGTCGCCATGACCGGCACGACGCTCTGCCGGAGAGGAAAGGCGAGAGAGGACATCGCAGTCGCACCAAATAGTACTACTAATAATAACAGAGCCTCTTCTATTCTTCCTCTTCGTCTTCTTCTCGGTGCTGTTGCTGCTTCGGAAGCGATGCGCACTTGCGAAGGTTGCGGTGGGGTAGAAGAGGATGTTGAGGTGACTGAGCGCTAAAACAATGTCTATATATATATATATATATATGTATAGTGTGTCTGTATGTTTGTATATATGGGTGTGTGTGTGTGTGTCTGTGTGGAGTCGAGAGGATATCAACTAGAAACGGAAGAGGGCGGGGGGGATAAAAATAATAATAGAAGCAAGTGAAAGAGCTCCACGCAGCAGCTTGTGAGTACAGGACCGCCCTTCTAGTGCGGCTGGTTGGTTGGTTGGTTGTTGCTTTCTGGCGGAAGTAATAATGAGGGAAGCCGGAGTTACTGTAGGCGTTGTTTGTTTGTTTTGAGCGCCAAACGTGGGGGGGGGGGGGCAAGAAGGGGAAAGACGAGGGAGGCAGAACTCGAGTGGACCGATGAGGCAGCGCTACAGAAAAGGGAAAGCACAACAACAATAAAAAAAAAAAACAATAGTAGTAAAAAAGGAAGTATAATAGAGAGCAGCAGAGTCTCACTGGCCCACTGCCTACATATGCCTACTACAGCCAACCCAACTCGGTCCGAAACTCATGACTACTCACGGTGCAAAGCGAGAGAGAGAGTGAGAGAGGGAAGAAGGAGACGGGAAAAAAAAATGCGGGACAGAAGGGCCGTTCGCTATTCGATGTCGAAACGCCGTCCTCATCACCATATTTCTTTCGATTTATTCTTTAACTGAGTGACTGCCGGACAACACATCCATCTTTAGACAGAGAGATATTTCAAAAGGCGGAGTTTGTCAGCATCATCGTCACCCCATGCAAGTGCACTACTCCACTGCTCACAGATTAGTTCAGTACCATTACCCTCCCTCCCATCCAACAAAAAAAAGGGTAAACAAAGACACACACACACGTATGTATATATATCTATACATCTTATACAACCATCTGTGTGTATGTGTGTGTTCTACAAGACAAAAACATAGGGAGCAACAACAACAGGAAGCAAAACAACAACAAATCAAATGGAGGGGAAAAAAGTAAGGGCGAAAACCGCAACGTCAACGCTTCCTACTTCTTTTCTTTTGGGTGGCGGGAGGAGTTGAAGTGGTGACGCTGTGTGCGCTCCATCACGCCTCATGCGACAGTTCTATCGCTGCAAATCCTTTTTTCTTCTTTTCTTTTCGCAAGGTCGCCATCCTTCCTCTCTCCCTCCACCTGCCTCTCCTTCTGCCTCCCTCCCTCCCTGTCCCTTCGCTGTCCTCGCCGTGGTACCCAAAGCTGCCAAACGAAGAGAGGCAGCACGGGTGTCCAACAAGAAGCTGCAGGCCACGGCAGGTTGCCCGGCAGCAGTGCCGCTTGCCGCCATCACATCGATAGGGAAGTCCATTTATTTATTTTTCAAGACACCCAAAACAAAGCGCATCATGCAACACGAATAACCGCAACAGACAATTACAACAACAACAGTGATGCGCCACAGACGCACACAGAAACTCACAGCCGCAGAACGATACAGGAGCCAAAAGCGAAAAATAAAAAGAGGGTCACTATGTTTTCGTGCTGATGCGCCTCTCAATATTCATTGACTGATGGATAGATGTGTGTGCATCTCCACGCATGAATGCATCATTTACCGGTGCATGCGAACAGAAAGGGGGGAGCCCCCCCCCCCCAAAAAAAAAGACATCGCAATAAGACAAAAGATCAAAGAAGCTGCAGTTCTTTTTTGTTAGGTTAAGTTAATACGGAGCTCACTTAGATTTAGATTTAGTGATAGGGAGGTGTACGCCTGTTGCACTCTTGGTGGAAAACAAAGGGAGTGGGGAAGAGGGGAGTGGCGCATCGGTCATGCTCCTCTCTCTCTCTCTCTTCCTCTCTTTTCTGTATAAAAAAAAAATGTGCTCCTAAACCACGCTTCGTTTTCTTTTTTTTGCTGTTGTTTGGCGGGAAGGAGGCGTAAGAAGATCCACACAAGGATAGCATGTTAACATGAATATGGAAACGTAAAGATAAATATAGACTTCGATACATGTGTGCATCGAGATAGCTCTCGCTCTCTTTCTCTCACCAGCATAAACAGACATATGTGCAGACATTCACTCGGGTATCTGTCTGTGATGGAAAGGGCAGAGGGGAGGGAAGAACAATAAAGCAGAGAAGAAGAAAAGAAAAGAGAGTGCCCTCATTGGTTCTCCTTCGTTCCTCCTTGGGTGTGTGCGGGTGCTATTGCAATTATTAGTATTCCTCTTCGTACGCTTTGTTTCTCTTTCGTTATTGGAAAGAGGGATCTATGCGCTCACAACAACAACAACAACAACAACAACAAAACAGAAATGGCACCAACCGGCCACAGCATGGTCTGGTTCACTTCTCTGTGCTCCTTCTGTTTCCATTTTCCCACGGCACTGTCCATTGGATGCCGGCGGCGCTCAAAAACAAAAACTAGTCAATCGCGAGTGACCAAAGAAAAAGAGGAGGAAACAAAAACCATAATGCCCGCTAGTCAGACGGTCCTCGAGAAGTACACACACACACACACATGTCGCAGTAGTGGAAGAACGAACGGAAAACGTAGAGGAAGGAGCACACCAACAGTTAAACACAGAGAGAAAGAGGGGGGGGGGGAAGAAAGGGAAAATAGAAAAATGAATACAGGACAGAAGAAAAAGGACGAAAGAAAAAAAAAAACAATAATAATAATAAACGGTGATGCTGTTCAACACGCGGTGGAGGAGCAGGCGCCGCATCTGCCCTCCTCCTGTCAGTCTCAGAAGCTCCCACAGAGGAACACAACAGCACACGGCACAACAACACAAGGGTGGAGAGAACGCGCACTCCTTCACACGAAAAAACGTTGAAAAGAGCATCAAAAGAAAAAAATATATATCAGTTGTGGACTTCGTATCAAATTGCCGGCTATTCCTCTTTCACAGAGATCGGTATCGGTACACAACAATGTGACTTCTCCTCACATGCTGTTGCTGCTGCTGCCACTGGTGATGTTCAATGGCGCACGGTGCACAGCGATAGCAATATGCACCTTTTAACTGAGTTAGTCGGTCTCACTTTCTTCCACGTCGCCGTCCTCAATGCCCTCTGCACCATCGATATGGTTAAAGAGCCACCCTCTGCTTTGCAACAATACATCTCGCTCGCGCGGCGAAAGACGCAGTGGTTGCTTGTTGTTGCTGCCGGAGGAGGAAGACGCCGGCACTGACCCCTCCCGCGTTGATGACGGAGAAACCCTTGCCGATTCACAGTCAGAGCCCAGAGCCTGAACTGCTGTTGTGTAGTACCCCATCGCGTCATTCGACATGTCATTCTGACTAGTTGGGAAGTCAGTACGCGTGCCGCAGTCAGCAGTTTCACCACCGATGTCGTAGCCATGCGCCGGCGTGCTGCAGCAGCTGCTAGTTGCAGTGGTGGTGCTGCCAGTAAAAATGCATCCAGAGGTACGCCGCTGACGAAATACGCCACCGTAAAGGCCAACCACACCGCCTCCTACGTCATCACCGTTGCCGTCGCCGTCGATGCCAATGCTGAGATAGGGATCTGTCAGACCATCCGACAGCATGAAGTCGTCCAGCATGCTGTCACACACCGCACCGGACGATGCTTCCCGCTGGCAGGTCGTCACATTCACCGTCTCGCATCGGCCGTTGCCACGGCTTTGGGGCCCGTAGGTCTCGGACAGGGGCCCATCACCGTATGGTGCGATGCTCGGTGGCACGGTCATTACAGACACGGGTTGGCAGGGCTCGAAGTAGTCGGCGCTGCGGCGACGACGGGACGGTCGCGATAGCGGCACCATCGGCCCATCTCCATCGACGCTACGCACCGTATCGCTTATTGAAACCGTGCGTGACAGCGGCGCGACCCCTGAATTTTGCTGTGATATTTTCCCCGAGACCGGAGACGGCACGGCTGTGTGCGCCACGCCAGGCGGTCCATCGTAGCCAGCCTTCGTCGTCGTCAGCGAGAAGCGACTCGACGTCCGCTCATCTTCGGAGAAGCGCGGCGGCAGTGGGTTGTCTGGCAGAGGGTACAGGGAGCTAAGATTTGTGAAGACGAAGCGCGCTGGCGCGTCCACCACCGCTGCGCCAGCCACCGCCGCACTGCCGCCATCGCTGCCGCGACGGTCACCACCCGGTGTCACGTACTGCATGTCAAGCACCTTTGACAGGTCGCTGGCCGCAGCGGTGGCGCCGTGCTCTGGCCGCAGGCCCCACCGCATCGCGGGTGGGCGGTGCACGCAGCCGTGCGGGCAGGCGGCGTGCTGGGAAGCGGTATCCATCTCGTCGAGGCTCAGGTGACTCTCGCTCCAGTAGCAGTGATGTGATAGTGGCCAAACCCCAACGGCACCCTTCGGCCCAGCCGCCGCCGCTGGCCGCGACGGTGTCACCAACGACCCAGACAAGAGAGCCGGGCCGCCCCACCCAGCCGCAGCAGCCCCGCCATAGTTGTCCTCGTTGTCCGTCGGTTCATCGTCCAAGAAGCTCGGCCGCCGGGATGTCTCCCGCACCCACGTGACTGCTGACATGGATCCGCTCGACGTCATCGACGGTGGCGTCTCGCTTGCCACCTCACTCGTCCACACCATCGGCATCTGCGTGAGCAAATCAACCACCGCCACCCACCTGCCATACAGCCACCGGGCGAGGCGCCGCTCATTCGTGCGGCCTCGCACACCCGCGCCACCCGTCACTTGCGGAAGGCTGTCGCTGTCAGACGTCGCAAGCCCCTCCTCCTCCGCGGTCACCAGCAGCCGCACCGCCTCTCCATGGATATCACCGCGCTGACGCTCAAAGACGCGCACCTCGTCACCTCCACCCCCCTCGCTTAGCCACCTCCACAGGAGCAGCCGGCGCACCTGATGGAGGAAGAAGGGCAGAATAGCAAATAAGAGTAGCAAACCACAGCACATGTAAAGCGCTGTGACACGGGTGCTCGGTGTGGTGTTAAACTTCTTGTCGTCGCTAGACCCGGTGGTATCAAGAGCCTGCGCTAAGGTCTCAGGAAGGTGTCCATCGTGGCGGTCCTCTAGCGTCTTTGACTGGTTAACTGCTGCAATGTGAACGGCGGCACTCTCCATCGCGAAGGCCGTGGCCCGCTGCACCATGATCAGCAAGAAACCTGTCCAACAGATCACTTGTGTCTGCATCATTAGTGGTCGCAGTGGTGTTTGGCGGCAAGCGTTTTCGTTGTTTACTTTGTAATTTGTCTTTCCCGATGTGCTCCTGATGGACAGTTGAAAACGAACGATGAGGCAGCGAGGAAAAAAGAAGAAGAAAAAAAAAAAACGAGGCACTGCAGCACGTCACGGTGCGTCCCTCTTCTCTTCTCTCCGTTCCCTCTCACTTCACTCAATGTGCACGAACAGGAGAAGTGCAGCTGAGAACGAAGTGCTCGAATATTATTTTTTTTGCTCGTTTGTTTCGTTGTTTGTGTCGATCCAACTTCGTTGGTTCGCTCCTCCGCTGAGTGACACACAACTGCACAAATAAATACAACGAGAAGAAAAAGTGGCGTGGGGGATGTGTCAGCGCGCTTCCGACGTGTGACAATTGAAACAATAAAGGAAAAGAGTTCGTCGCCGTGCACGCACTCAGAAAAAAAAAAAAAGCTGAGCAAAAGTAGCCACAGAGAGAGAGTGCGCAGCGATAGCGAAGCACGAAACAAAAGAGAGGGAAGAACGGAGATGATAATTGAGGCCAAATAACACTATATACCAATGGCAATACTAATAAGAGTGATAAGAGGGGAAAAGGAAAGAGAAATGAGCCGACTACCCACTGCCCACCTTATGCTTTCCAGCTGTGGTGGCTTGTGCGTTTTGCTTGCTGCGTTAGGGGGAGGGGGGGGGGGGGGGACGAAATGATGATTTATGTATGGATGGAGGGATGTACACGTATGCCTGTCTAGGGATGAATGGATGTGTGGCTGAGTTCCCCTCAGGAACAGATGTCGTCACACTTACACAGCCGCACACGACAAATGACAATGACTGGCGGATCAACACAGAGATAGTGAGCAGCGTCAGCAGTGCCCACTCTCCGGGAGAAAAAAAGAAAAGAAAAAAAATGAGGCGGCAACACCAACAAAAAAAAATCGAAGTAAGTCAAACAAAAGGGAGGAAGGAACACAACGTCTCCACTCCGGAGCTGTGTAGGCCCCGCTTCTCTCTTTCTTCCTGTGATAGTTTCTCGCCCTGCCTCCTCTTTCGAGTTGATGTGACGTCCCGACACGGTCGTACCCACACACACACACACACACAAGTCTGGCGTACTAAGCGGCTGACACAACAATTCCGAGCGACTGCGAGATAAAGGAAAAAAAAAAAGAAGGGGGGGCAGGGGATGTGGCCGCTCGTCTCTCTCTCTCTCCCTCTCTTTTCTTCTATCACGTGCAGGTCGATAGGATGGGGGGAGGGGAGGGGAGGGATGGCGCTGGGATAGTAAACGATATAACAGAGAAATATAAAACTACTAATCCAAAAAAAAGGGGGGGAGGAGGAAGGGAGTTAGCGAACGCCTCGGAAAAGAGGGAGGGTCAGAAAGATATAACAATACTAATAATAATAATAACAGACGAAGGGGGGGGGGTTGCTAAAGAGCAAACAAAAAAAAAAAAGAATGGGAAGAGAGAGAGACGAAAAGAGCACGAATGATGAAGTGTTAATGGAGGCGAAAGAGGGGGGGGAGAGAGAGAGAGAAGAGGAGCAGTTTAGAGGAAAGAGAAGGAGAGAAACGCGCAAGGGAGAGAGTTTCAAAAATGCTAACAGCGCCGCCAACAAAAGACAAATGTATATTATAATAATAACAATAATAACAAACAATAGCAGAGAAGAAAGAAAGGGAAGAAGCACACAAGGGAAAGGGAGAAAAATAGCACCAAGAATGACTAGTCAGAAAAGCCCAAAACGAAGGAGCTCGCCGATTCCACCACAAATGTATGGGTGTGCCCTTCTCCTCTCCTCTAGTCTTCCTTCGCTTGCCTACTGTTCGCTGGTTGCTGTTGTCGTTGTTTTCCTCTTTTGGCTCGACGACTGACGTCAATTCCGCAGCTCTACTCACTCACTGACGCATTCAACCACCTGCCCCCAATCGAAAGAAGCAGGAAAAAAAAAAACACGCACAATATATCGTTCTGTATAGTGATAGAGATTAATACTTCTATACAGAGAGAGAAAGAGAGAGCGCGCGAGAGAGATGATCGCCGCTGTAACGAGCGGGAAGAAAAAAAAAAGAGAGTAGGATTCACGACGCTAAGAAGCGAGTCGTGGGAGAGGGAAAGAAGACGATAAAATGAAAGGGGAGGGGAGGGGGTAGAGGGGGAACACCTGAGGGCTCGCGCACCAACAGAGAGAGAGAGGCAGGATGATAATGATGTTAATAATAGCGAAACACAAAACACAGTTAGAAAGACGATGCAAACAAAAAAAAAAAGACAAAAAAAAGAGAAAGAAAGGAAATGCAGGAGTTAAAAAAAAAAAAACAAGAACGGGGCTCCCTTCTTCTTCTTCACTCACGTCCCTCTCTCTGGCACTATCAGAGCAAGAAGAAGAGGAGGAGAGAGAGGGGTATGGCTATACTTCGCTTGTATAGACGCACTGATCTCTATAGATGTAGATAGATGGATAGATATGGTTTCCTCTCTCTCTCTCTCTCTCTCTGAGCTTTCGATAGCTGTAGATAGAGATGTAGAGTACAACGTGCGAGTGGTTAAGTACGTCCCTGACTGTGGGTTCGTAGGCGTTGGAATAAAGGCGCCTCAGTTTTTTTTTTTTTGTTTGTTTGTTTGGCGCTCTTTTTTTTTGTTGCTGTTGCTGTTGTGACGTCCAACTCAATGATGTTGCCGAGGCAGCAGAAAGAAATTTTTTTTAAAAAAAAAGGGGGGGGAGATGTTTTCGCTTCTTTTTTGTTGCTGTTGTTGCTGTTGTTGCTGTTGTTGCTGTTGTTGCTGTTGTTGCTGTTGTTGCTGTTGTTTCACACACACCCTGTCTTTCTCCGCCCCAACAAAGGCTGAGGTCGAGAGATGTCTCTCTCTCTAGATAGATAGATAGATAGATAGATAGATAGACAGATGGAGAGACTGGGCAGCCTACTCGCCTCGCTATCGATGACGCACCACACAAAGGTGCCTTCAACGACAGAGAAAGAGAAAGAGAGAGAAAAAGAAAGGCAAAATAGGGCAGTGAAGTAGTATCTCTCTATAGATATGTGTATAGCTGATGACACCCTACGATCAAGTAACAGTCGGAAGAAACAGATTTTTTTTTTTTAAAGAGAGACGTAGGGGAAAGAGAGACTGTTGGTTGACAAAGTAGCTAATACTATTCAGAGAGAGAGGGAGGGAAATACAGAGTTTTTTTAGTGGAACTTACCTCGGTGGTGTTTAGTTTTCCTTTCTTTTTTTCTTTTAACCTTCCTGTATTCTCTGGTATATGTGTGTGTATTTGTATGTGTGTCTGTGGCAGTGTGTCGTTGACGCCTGTTTGTTCTTGACGAAGGAAAAGTGATAGTGGTGGCAGGAAAGAAGAAACTAAATGAAAGGAGTGAAGTAGTCAGAGCCAGTTCACAGTTTCGCTTCTTTTATGGTTACTATTATTATTATTATCTTCTTCTATTCTTCTTTCGTTGCTGCTGCTGCTGCAGCTGTTGGCTCCTCCTCTATATTATTATTTTTCTTCTTCGAGTAGGTATTTGCCTCGTCTGTCTGTGTGTGTGTGTGTGTGTCTTGTTTGGTGCGTTTGCGTTCCTCTTCGTGGTGGGGGGAGGGGAGTTGTGCTGGCTCGCTCGATGTAATTGACGGTATGGAGGTGTGGTATAGTCTCCCTTCTCTCTTTTTTCTTTTTTTTGCTTGTTGCTGTTGGTGACTCGCTGGGCAGACACATACACCCACATGCAAAAGAAAGATATATATATATATATATATCTATATATATATATAAAGGAAGAATAAGCCAGTTTCCGTACCCTATCAATATCAGTATGTAGATGTCTATTTAGACATGCCAGATCTGCACCAAACCTCTCTCAACTCGTCTGCCTCTCTATTTCTTTTTTTTTCCTTTCCGTTGTGCAATATTCGGCTTTACAGGTACAGATATACCGATGGAGAAATATAGAAAGAGAGAAAGTTATTTAGATCGATGTACATAGATAGATAGGGATGTAGTCTTAGTTGACACGGCTTCTTTCAGGGATTGTGACGCGCACTAAAGAAGCCAAAGAAGGAACCAAAAAAAAAGGGGGGAGGAGAGTACCGCGTGGTTGGTTTTCTGCCCAATCCAAGAAGTGCGATTCGCGCCTTTTCTTTTTTTATTGCTACTATGATGTTCCCCCCGCCCGCCCTGACCCTTTCTTTGTGTGTGTGTGTGTGTGTATACTGTGCTGCTACTATCACTACAAAGAGGAGTGCGTGTGGGTGCGGACGTATGGATGTCTTGTGCCCTCTCTCACTCTCTGTGTGCGTCTGCTTCTGTGGGTCTAGGCGCACCACACCACTAGAGCACTATTTTTATTTTATTTTTAAGCGTAGCTGTCACTCGCTATGAAGCTGCGCCACACAGCAACAACGACAACAGCAGAAAAAAAAAAAAGAGAGAGAAGACCCAAAAAGGAAAGGAGAAATAGAGGAATCGTGGGCAGTGGCTCTCGTGCATGTCCGTACGATATATTGCGACAGGTGGGCAACAGCAGAAGAAAAAAAAAAAAAAAAGTGGGGAAGGAGGAAGCAAAACGCTGGTGCCTCCATCACTGAGAAAACAATAAATGATGCACGCCAGCACACCCTCTGCCGGTGGGGTCTCATCATTATTTTTATTCTTTGTTCTGTACAGTAGTTCTCTCATTCCATACGCAGCTACAAATAGAGAGAGAGAGAGGGAGTTGCGAGCTCCACCTCCACCACCACAGCAGCAGTGGAGGAAAAGAAGAGTGATGAAGCAAACGAATAGTGGTCAGTTCCCCCGCGAGAGAAGATATGTTAAAAATAAAGAGGTATAGCAATGGGATTAACAATACTGATAAATTGCATTGGTAAGAGGATGTCAGCGCGGCTGGGGTTGTCGAAGATCTGACACGAGTCTCTCTCTCTATCTCCCACACTCTGGCTCTCCTTCTCCTTTTTTTTGGTTCCCTCCATGGAATTTATCGACGGCATCGAAGAGACGATGATGGGATGGAGGGAAACGAGTTCCCTTCGTCTTTATTTCTTTCCCAATTGAAGGAACAAAGAAAGTACAACTCCTCCACGGCATCATGCCGGCTCACACAAGGATGACACCACCGCCACCAAAGCGACCGTGAAACATACGGCAGCACCAAGGAAAAAGACCCGACAGATGCTGGCGGTGTCCAACACGGCGAGATGCCGACGCTGCAGCCATCGGGACACTCGGCCCACCGTCTCCTCCGCCATCGAGAGCCCCGCCACCGGCTCAGCGTCACCAGGCAGAGGCCGCGACAGAGTGATGGTCACATTCAGCTGTACCGGTGGTGCAGGAGTAATCCTCCCTGCCGCTGTCGCTGAGCGGGCAGCGAGCACCTGAGTCAATTCGGTAGCAAGAGAAGGCAGTGCTGTCTGTTGCGCACTCCATGACGCCGTCGCCCTCCGCGACCGCTCGCGCCACTCCGCCCGCACTTTCCCATAAATGTCGCCCCATGGAAGCGAATTCGGCACCGGTGCCACGCCAGTTGGAAGTGCCACACAAAAAAAGGTGTCCGCTGCCCACAACTGTGGTAGTGACACTGTCTCACCATCGCGGCGGAAAACCCTCGCGGCCTCCTCGCAGATCCGCACGAGGCGCGGTGACACGCCCAAAATGGCTGCGATGTCTCTGGCGATGGACATCAGGAGTGCTGGACGCCGGTGCTGCCACTGCGAGACGACGCTGCGATGCCAGCCATCAGCGTTGGTATCGTGAGGCAGTGTCACACCAAAGTAAACATGAACGTAGGCGACGTCCACGAGGGCCGCCCCCCACACGGAGGGGCTCCAGGTGCGGCTGCCCGCCTCCTGCGCATCACCGACGGCGGCGATCGACGGGCGGTCCACAAGCGTTACAGCATGCTGCGACTGCGGTTTCGCTTCGCTGCTTGAAGGAGCGGCCGACTCCACGGGCAGAACATACAGAGACATGGCCGCTAGCGACAATAAAGACGAGGTGTTGGGGCTGTTCAACACGGCGGCAGCACCGACCCGGGCCCACCACCTCTCCATAGCACTAAACGAGACCACGGGCGTCGCAAAGGTACTGCGCATGAAACGCACTGCGGAAGCCGCGTCCTCCGCAGTTACGGCCACCTCAGCGGCCACCAACGCCGTCCATTGAGACGCGTCAGTCCCCGATGCCGATCTCACAGACCATGAGAGCGGGAATGGCGAAGAGCCGCTGGTTGTTGTGCTGGTGGTACCCCACCCATTCACCAGGGCGATCGCTGCCGCAACGAGACGCGTCGCGCCTGCTCGACGGCCCTGCTCAGCACCAAGAGGAGGAAATCCACACTTTTGTCTGTCGCGCGATAAACTGTCAGCCAGCGCCACGTCAAAGGATCGGTCGCTGCGAATGGCAGCGGCGATGAGCAGCGCGGCACGGTGATGAGCGTCATCAAATGTGGCAGCGGTGCTACAGGTGTCGGGCCCCAACACAAGAGCGAAGCTCGTGACGACGTGAAAGACTTGATAGCGTCGGGCCGCAGCAGGCGGCGATGGCGGGAGCGACGTCGACGGCAACAGCCTTCGATGGCTGTCACCTGCGGCGCTATTGAGCAGCACTCCACCACTGCAATACAGCGCTGCCGGCTCGCACAGCACGGACCCTCTGAACCCAGAGTCAAGAGGCAACGTCAATATCGCTGCAGTACCGTCGGGGGGGCACGGCAGCCACAGCGCACCGACGTGTATTTCGACGGCACGCCCGGAATCAACACAGCGCCGTGGAAGGCAGGAAGCGCGCCGCATCGCCGCCGTTGTAGTAGGGGATGGTACTACCGCCTCACCACTACCTCCGGTGAACCGTCTCCATGGTCCATCTGCTTCACGGCTCCGCTGGGGTGAGACTTGCTGCAGATCGGTGGTCCGAAAGCAGAAACTGGACGGGCCCAGCATCTGAGCACCGGCTGTCCATGCCGTTGCACTCCACTCGGCGGTATCATCATCGCAGCGGCGATTGCTGTACGGCTCCACCACGGGACACCCCTCCATTAATAGCGACCGCCCAGGACTGCCGCCAGCGCGAGCGTTGCAGAACCCAATACCTCGCCGGTCAGCGGTGCACTCCGCAGTTGTCGCTACCTTGAGCCCTGACGGCGGCTGGCACCAGTACTTCATGCGGGTCAACACGTCCTGCTGCTCTGTACCACTCATCGCAGGAGGAGATAACGTGTCGACGGCGACACACTCCCCGTTTGCGAAGGAGCAACCCGCTCCCTCTCCCCACGACGTCAGCTCCGCGTAGGAGAAATCCACGTCGTAGAACGGAAGGGCGCTAAAGAAGCTGAGCGTCACACTCGACAGTGCGGCCACTGCCGACAGAGCCCCAGCCATCACATCGTCGCGAAAAAAGAGCCGCTCCCAATGTGCCCCGGCAGTGCCGTTGCCGCCACTCCTCTCCACCGCTGCGCCGCGGACTGTTACACACCCGAGCTGCCGCTGTGCCGCGGCCACGACACGCGTCGCATTGCACATGGCATACACTTTGTCATTCAGTACGACATTGGTGGTATAGGGCTGCATAAACCGTGGTGTGAAGCCAAGGGCGTGAAGAACCTCATGCAGGAGAGAGCGAAACTGCAACTCTGTCCAGTGAGTCTCATAGGCGTCGGCGAGCTGCGCTGCGACCACCACATCGTCCTCCCTTGCGGCAGTCACACTGCTGCCAACAATGGCGTCCAGCCAGTGCCATACCGCACTTCTTCTCTTTGTCGATGTGGCGGCTTCTTTCGGGATAGCCATATGTGATGGAATGAGACTGAGCTTCGCCACCACAGGCCGCCCACTGCTCTTCTCTACGGCACACTGCGCTGCCCACGCCATTGTGGTGGACGGTGAGGAAGAGGAGAGCTGATAGTCCTCTGAAAGAGGTACAGCGAGAACGTAGACGACGAGGTCCGCATCCACGATGCCACTCCTCGTATGAGCTGGCGGAATCGTGACAGCTGGACCACAGATACCCGAAGGGATGTGCAACGCGCCTGTTGCTGCGCCGTCCCCTTCTCTCACTCGCAGCCAATTCTGCACAAAGTGGCCGGTCATCGGCAGCAAACGGTGGATAATGAAGTCGCGCTTTTCAGTGGTGAGCACATCTGCTGCCACACATTGCACGACACCGTTAAGGCCGTCGGGACGCCGGTCGCCTGCCTGAGTGCAGAAGCTGCCGGTGTGGAAGAGATGTGAGACATCAAAACGGAGCCGCAAGGCATGTGGCAGCGGCGCACGCGTCCGGGAAGCAGAGGTGTTCCTCTTTTCTCTCATGCCCCCCTCAGTGTCTGTCGTCGTCTTCTTCTGGTCGCCGTCCGTCCTCTCTGGAGGGAAGGTCAGCTGCGGTAGATTCGAGCTAGGCAATGGAGTTGGTGTGCTAATTGGGGGGCCGGCCGTCGTGTCTAGCAATGCAAGCGGCGCATGCGCCACGGCTTGAAACGCCTGATGGCCATGGAGGCAGCGGTGCGGTGCTGGCGCTGCCATGGCGGTGTGGTAGGGCAGTCCTGGCACTGCTACCACCACGACCAAGAGCAGCAGCGGGAGTGGCCATTGGCTGAGATGGCGATCTCCATCACGACACCTCCTTCCCACCCACCGCGCCGCCTCTGCTACCGCCAGTTGGATCCCAGGCCTCCGCACCAGCCAAAGCCTCAATTGCAGAAGTAGCACTAACAGTGGAGAAGCATCCACTGCCATCCGAGAGCTGCCACAAAAAAAAAAAAAAAAAAAACAGCAACAAAAAAAAGGGGGGAAAGATGAGCAGCAAGTGGGTTGGTGTGTGAGGCAGTATGCCTGCGTCACACTGCCGTTGGGTTCTAGTTTAGCGAACGATAGCAAAACGACAGATAAAGGATGAAAAAGGTGAGGTACTGTGGCGGTGCGATCGGTGTGTTAGTTTTCATTAGCTGTTGTTTCTTTTTGAATCTCCATGACACCATTTCGGCAGGCAGTGTTTCGCCAACTCCGTGTCGAGAATATCTGCACTAGATGTGTGCAGAGTACCAAAGAGGATGGGGAGCTGCCACAACGCCATGTCAAGTGCCGAGTTGCAGCTCCTGCGGTCTTTCTTGTTCTTCTTCTTTTGGCTTCGCCAATCGCCTTCCCACAGGCACACACACACACACACACGAAAATAAAATAATAAAAAAAGGGAGGAGAGAGAGGGGAGGGGGACGATCACACACCATTGCGGGAGAGAAAAGGAGGGAGAATCGATGACAGTGGT
This sequence comes from Scaptomyza caliginosa, assembly GCA_035044725.1. NCBI lineage: Eukaryota > Metazoa > Arthropoda > Insecta > Diptera > Drosophilidae > Scaptomyza > Scaptomyza caliginosa. The sequence goes on along the minus strand of JAWNNR010001036.1, from coordinate 7,593 downwards.
CCTCCCATGGGCCGCCTTGGAAGGCAGGACAACGGGAAATCCAGCAGTTTCTCTCTCGCTTTTCTTTTTGTTTTTTCCTTCGATTGATCTTTCCAACACCACAACGCAGCGAAAGACAATCTTTCTGGAGGAGGGGGGAGGGGGTTCCTTTCAGCCTCTCTCCTGGTGTGCGGGCATGCGTCTATCGCTATCGCACAACAAAGATATCCATTGCTATGAAAGACAAAGCAAGAGCAGACAGCAACATAACAAAAAGAAAAGAAAAAAGAACAGAAAGAATAAGAGAGCATGCTAAACAAAAAGTGGCCGCTATCCTTTCCTCCTTCCTCTCTCTCTCTCTCTCGCCTGGAGCAGTCAGCTACAGCGCAGAAGGGAAGAAATATCAGCAAGGAGATTAACAATATATATATATATATATATATATATATCACGCAACCCTCAGCCCGCTCATCTGCGGCAAAGAGAGTAGCTGCATAATCAGCCATGCCACTTCAGCATCCACCGCCACCACGCCCCAAAAAAGCAAGTAGTACCAGTCACAACACATGACATCAAAAGGTACTTGTTTTCCTTCCCTCCAGGTGCTGTCATTTCCTTCCAGTATCACTTCTTCCCCCGCACTGTCCCCCCCCCCTTTTTTTTTCTTCAACGAAAGCTCCATAATCACAAGGAGCACCGGCCACCAATTGAGGCAGGGAAGAGGGGAGAGAACGTGGCCACATGCACATACACACACACAGGTGAAACGCTGCAGAAATACAATGTGCTTCACATACCTCAAACAGGAGAGCTTGTCCCACTCCATCACCATCGAAGCAAAACCCAACGATGTGTCAAACAGCAAAGAAATAATAGTAGTAAAACGATCCTCAACGCTCGTCAGCAGCAACAATCAGAGCTTCGTTTCCGCCTACACAACAACAAGCCTACAGAGTGCGTCCCTTTGTCATTGCCATCGTCTTTCCCCTGCATGATTGTGTTCCGCATACCTTCTTTGTTAGCGTATAGAGAAAAGGAAGGAAGGGAAAAAGAAGACCATGCTGAACATGGCATTCCTCGCGTGCTTGGCAAGCTTTCCTTCATTTTACATTGAGCTCCTGCCACACCAACGAGAGAGGAGCAGGTTTCAGCGCCACACCCACACACGTAAACCAAAAGAAATGAGGCGACCAAAAGAGCAGCAGCACTGAAAGAAAAAAGTAAATTGAGCAAAGGGAGAGCAGCAAAAAGAGAAGCGTTGTGCGACAGTTAGACTCTGTCACAGGCATCGCCGAGCCCATTCCCAATACAAAGACACACTCACGCATCTGCCTTGTCTCACAAAGCTCCTCACTTTTGCTCTTTGTGCCGCTCTTTATTGTCCCAAGGCAGCGATGGATGGACGCAATGCCTCCCACTCCTTGCGCATCTCTCCGGCAAAGGACAGCTGCAGCTCCCCAAACACCTTCAGCATCTCCCTCGAGTCATACTGCTTGTTTCGATGAAACTCCACAAACTCCTCCCTGAAGGTCTTCTCGGCGTTACCCAGATCCTCCTGCAACTGTTGGCGCTGCTCCCGTACGATACCAGCATCTCGCTGTGCCTGCATCGCATTGCTCGACTGTCCGCGATCGACAGTGGCCTGCAGCTCCGCCGCGCGCTTATCCAAATGGGCAAGATACTGTGTGCAGCACTGCAAGCGGCTCAGTGTCTCCCTCACTGACGCACACATGCCAACATAGTAGCTGAGCGTGCTCACGAGACGCATCGACTCTTTCTCCGACTGTGTCACGTACACCTGCGCCACCGCCCTCCCGGTGTCCCGCACGCCATCGATGGCCATACGCAGGCCCTCGTCGTCTTCGCCTTCAGCCAGGAGGCCAAAAGCATTAGCGAAGTTCGACACGGCGACAGCTGTTTTGCGGTGCTGCGCGACAAGCTGCTCCAGGCGGTGGCGGACGGAGCGGAGGTGCTGCTCCATATCCGAGATGTAGGCTCCGGTCGCCTTCCACGTCGCCGGGTCGATGGATGGCTGCGTCAGCGCCGCCTGGTAGCTTGCGCCGTTTCCAGGGCCACCGGCGGCGCCCGCGGAGCCACCGCCACCAGACCCGGACGTCCACGACTTTGTGAGCTCGTCGATCATCGAGGTGCTCATGAAGCGTGGTGGCTTTACCGGCTCTCGCACACACTGCCGCCATTCGTTATCATTGGAGAACTTCGCCAGGAGGTCGGAGCTGCCCAGAATTGGGTGGTAAGCAAGGCGCTGGAGAAAGCGGCGGAGGCTAATCTTGCGGTATTCCAGCATCTCCTGCTCCATCGTGGAGCCGCCGCTGACACCGCCACTGCCATCTTTATTCGTTGTGGAAATCACCATGTGTGGGATTTTGGTGAGCCTGTCCTGCATCGACTCCTTTTCCGGAATAGGGGGCACGATGCAGTACCAGTACGTCGCGGCCAGCTGGCTGTGCAACATCTCGAAGTCCGTGTAGCGACGAGTGAAGCGGGCATCGCTGATGAAGCCCGGCAGTCGGAGCGTCACGGGGTAAACGTAGTAGGACATCTCCAGAGTGCTCTTCCCCTTCACCTGCGAAGGAACATCCACTTTCACGGAAATCGTGCCGCCATTAGACATGGTGACGATCGCTCCAGCAGCAGCAATAGTAAAAATAATATTAGGGAAGCAGCAAAACCAAAAGAGACGACTAATTGAGTTTCTTTCTTTCTTCCGTTCTGCTACTGATGCTGTCTGTTTGTTGTCGACGCCACGCAAGCAGGTGACGCCACTCTCTCACTCCTTCACAGCGAGTGTATTGCAGAATCCCCTCCCACCTCAATGTAGAGATGGATGTATATCGGTATTAATATTTCTTGGCTTTATGTCTGTGTGAGTGAGTGTGTGTGTGTGTGTGTGCCTATTAGTGGAGAAGAGGAGAGGGGAGTAGGCCAAAAGCAGCAGCGGAGCGCCGTTGTAAATCTGTATCGCTAAACCTTTATACAACACGTGAAAAGAGAGTGCGGAACGGTGGCGGAATGCGAAGAAGATGAAAGGAGGAACACAAAAACAAAACAGAAAGGAGGCAGAGGTTTCACAGAGTCGGGAGGGGGGGGGGTTAGCAGTAAGCGATAGAGCATCACCTCCTCCTTCTCTTCCCATATGTGAAGGGGGCGGGGGGGATAGTAGAGGGAGACAGAGAGAGACAGAGAGAGAGAGAGCAAAGCAGAGCAAAGCAGAGCAATGCCTGGAGCGGTGTGTAGCAGATGATCCCCTTTCGTGGTTCGTTCAGCATCTGTTCTTTTTGTTTGTTTGATTTGGTTAATATGTATTTGTGAATGCAATCTAGGCTTGCAGTCGGACATGGAGCGAAGGGGGGAGCACCCACTAGTCGCATGTCACAAGACGAACAAAGGGAAGAAGAGAACAGCAAATCGCCAGCCAAGCAGCAGGGGGGAGAGAAGGAAAACAAAAAAAAAAAAAAAGAGGAGTACCATCAGCACCGATGTGTGCATCCCACTAGTTTTAGTTGCGAGCCTTGACCCACCCTTTTCTGTTCTTTCCCCCTCCCCCTTCGTGTGTGAGCGTTGCTGTGGCCGTTGTGAACCCCCACTCCCCACTGAGGAGAAGAACCAACAACAACAGCAGCAGCAAAGAAGAATCATAACGGTAACTCCGCCGCAGTGCAACTCGAGAATAAGTAAAAACACTCCCCCTTCTTTTTACTACGTAGATATAGATGTATATATATTGCGGTGGAAATTGCTTCCCTTGTCTGCTTGATAGCCAATCTCCATGAATCAGTGAAATCGACACCCGTTCCATCACTCCCACCCAACCCTCCCCGCACACACGTCTCAATATAGACATTTCCACTCAGATACATTCATGTGTACGCTTGTATGTATATTGAGAGGGACCGATACAGAACCGATATCACAACCACAACACTTGTTGCACACACACACACACAGCGGGAAAAGAAAGCGAAGTGGCAACGTTCCCACGACACGCCACATTGCTTGGGGACACAGATCGACACTAGCGCAGCTTTGTGTTTCTCCAGTCTGCTTCCTTCTCCTTTTCCTTTCTTGTATTTTGTTCTCTTTCCTCTGTTGCAGCGGAGAGTGTGGTGCATTGTGGCAGCCTAGCCAAGAAAGTGAAAGAGTTGGGTGACGTGTGCATGACGTGCTTCTTTACACACAAACACATCCACACCACCACCTAGATACACACCTCTATCTATATATATATATATATATATATATATATGGATGGATGGATGGATAGATAGAAGAAGGTGCGAAGAACAAGGAAGAGAAGTAGCTCTCGAGCAGCGGAGTAAAAAAAAAAAATGAGACCACCCAAAGCAAAGACACACACACGCACACACACACAGACAGACAGATAGACAGACGGACAGACAGGTACCTACACTTCAACACGTCTTTACTTCAACTCTGAAAGTGAATGAGAGGGGTACAACAAATGCAAAAAAAGAAAAGGAAAAACACACAGAGGAAAAGACATGCAACACTAACACATGCGCTGGAGTAGCTAACATGAATCAACACGCACGTAATAATGAAGAAAACCACCGATGAAGCGCTGAGACACCTATGAGCAATGCTCACTCACTCTCTGCCCCTCTCTCTCTCTCTTTTTCTTGGCTAGCTGGCAAATCAAGCGGGCAGGGATAAAAGGGACACCACCAACTACAACAATCACAGAACAAAAATATATATAGATATATATGAGGGTCTTCCCTGAAGGAGCCCTTCTTTCTGCTTTGGCGACGGCGAGGAGGGGGGAGGGGGGAACAACTCCACCGAGTGGAAGGGAATAACAGACAACACAGAAGGCGTGAGAGAGGAGTGACAACTCTGACTCCTCTTCGCGTGGCTCTTGGTGCACTAGCGATGAAGACGTAGTAGACAAAAGGAAAGGTGCTGCACTGCGGATGTGGTTGCTTGTCTTTCTTTTGTGGGGGCATGAGAGCCACACAGCGCACACTGAAAAAGGGGAAAGGGAAGAAAGCATAAACAAGAAGAGCTCCGGCAGTGTTTCCTCTCTGCATCCCTTCCATCCTTTGTCTCCTCCTCCTCTACTTTGTCCCTTGTCACCCCTCGTCTTATGGTTTAATTCCTTGCATCCGTATTGGCTGGCTCACTCCGTGTGCCCCGCTAAATGTGACGAATGGCCACAACACTAAAAACCAAGAGCAAAAATGGCGGCAATAGTCATGAGTAGGACTGCTCAAGCCTTCCTTCACTCTTGTGCATCTCCCTGCTGCATTCCAAATCACTTCCGTCGCTGTTGTCCCTGCTGATGCCGTTTGTTTGTTTGTTTGTTTTTTTTCGTAAACGCCTGTGTATCTGGATGGGTGCGCATGTGTGTACGCGTCATGCGGTATCTCCGTTGCCAGCGATCTCACATAGCATAGTAGCACGGCGGCCATGAGGCAACACAAAAGAAAAGGGCTAGTAGCAGAAGCGAAACAAAAAAAAAAAGCAGGAGAGAGAGAGAGATGCCTGCCGACTCCGCTAGTCTCCCCCGTTCACAAGAGATGACAAAAACACTGGCAATGCTGAGAATGATGAGGGACGGAGGAGCCACAGCACGGATTGTCAACGTTCAGTTTTCTTTGCGCCGCTGTCGTTTTCTTTTTCTTTCCTCTTTACTTCAAAGTCGCTTTGTGTAGTCATTTCTCTTGCTGGTGTCACTGCCGCTGGATTAGCTTGCTAAGACTTTTTTTTTTCTCTCTCTCTCTCTCTCTCTTTCTTCATGAAACACACACACACACACACACACACACACTCACGCAGACAGACAGACAGACCCACTAGCACGTAGCTTGCAAAGCCATCTCCTCTGATTTCCTCTCCTCACCTCTCCCACCCCATGCGGCACCGCTCTATCTGGAAAGAGACAGGCAATCAACAGAGCATCACAGAAGAATAGCGATAAGGAGAGAGAGAGGGAGAGCTACAACGGAGAAGACTACTCACGAGTGATATCTCTCTCTCTCTCTGTATCTATCTGCACATCAGTCCTTCTATCGATCTCTCCAAATGTACATTTCCATAGCAATGCCAAAAGTGGTGCCGGTCACTTTCACAATGATTTTTTTTTTGTTTTTAAAAGGAGCTCCAACAGAGAGAGAGACGGCAGCAGACGTGCCAATCGGCGAACAGCCCCCATCGCATGCCGTCGTGCCCTCCTCTCCGCCACGTTTCACACACGACACACACCCACAGAAGCAGATGCACTTCGAGAGAGCAGAGAGAAACGAAATAACAGTAATTTTTTTTTTTAATAGGCGTGTGTGGGAGTATACATCAGCATAGGCACAGAGGTGCCTCATCCAACGCTAGCTACGAATACAACGAGAGAGAGAGAGAGAGAGAAGTGTACCAACCAATCGGTCCACGGGTTTACATACAGAAACACATCTACATCAGAGTCAGCGCCAGCGCCAGCACAGCAGCAGAAAAAAAAAAAAAAGGCGTCAGCCAGTCATTTGCCTTTTCGCTCTTCTCTGTTTGTTTGCTTGGCTTATTGAGGATGGTCGCACTCATTTGCCGCCGCCCTCGCACCAGCACTCTCCCGCAGTCCTTTGAATGTGCTGCAGGCCTCTCTTTCTTCCTTCGCCATTGGCACGCGAAGTACACACGCACACAAGGAAGAAGAAAAAAAAAAAGATACAGGCACAGACACAGACACAGACAGATGCAAATATAGATGCTTCACACATCTCGAGAGTTGTGGTTAAGACCAAGTAGCTACAGACGAAGACAAAGCAAAAAGAGGGAGAGCAACAGAGCAGAGAACTGCCGCGCTGTCCCGTAAAAAAGTCACGACAAAGCGGGAGTACAAGCCCTTTGTCAGCACATCGCACACACACACACACACACACCACGGAAAGAGCACAAAGAAACTAAAAATCGACCCCCTCCCCTCTCGCCGCTACGGTTACAAACTGCCAGCCGCGATCCTCACACTCGACGGTAGAAGAGGATGTATGCCTCACGAGTCTTCGAGAGAACCTCCGCGGCACCAACCTTCGTGATGGTCAAATCGTTGCAGAGGTACCACACACTGCCACCCCTGCTGCTGCACGATTCTCCCGACGAGGTACAATCGGCGGGGCTGAAAGACTGTACGGATCCATTGCTCCCTACTGCGGCGCCACCACTGCTCTGGCCCACTGTCCCTGGCGAGACAGATGTCACATCGCTTACTCTCTCCTCGGAGCCGCCAGTAAGTACGTAGCTAGTGTAGTGCCCAAACGTTGCGGTGCCGCTGTGGCAGCAGACGGCGTACAGGTGGTAGCGCACCCCCTCACTGGCGGTAAACTCAAGCGGGAAGATGACGTCAGCATCGTTTTTGACACCCTTGTTATTGAACCGCTTTAGAGGAAGTACAAGAATGAAGGGCCACAGCTCGATCGAACTACTTAGTGATTTGTTCCGTATCTTCTTACAGCGGTCACAAGCACCGGATACTGTCTCGCGGCAAGACTCCTTGAAGAGCTGGTGCAATAACATGTCCAAGGCGCCAGGTGCCGACTTCTTCGATTGACGCACGGAGAGGGGCACCAGGACGTCCAGCAGCAATACGTA